>JBAMBP010000698.1:0-320040 GCA_037044515.1 Phortica magna
ATTGAATCTACCACAATTACAACAACTACAACCACACAACAACAGACACAACCAACTACAACAATAACAACTACTGAAACAACAACAGCAAGTACTCCAATTCAAGCTGCACAAGTAGAATTTGTTGAATTGTCAGCACCTGAAGTAGAAGTTGTGAAATCCGTACAAGAATCTGTAGACGTTGCTACTACCAGTCCCGTTAATGTTGCAGAAGCGGCTGTAGAAGAACAAAAAGTGCCGCCATCTTCAAAATCAGATACATCATTACTAATTACAACAACAACAGTAGAGACGTTAGCAGAACCACTAGTCGAAGATTTACAAGAAATTTGGCCAGTGGGACATCATCTTAAGCCAACTAACATTGATTTCTCACAACATCATGACAAACCTGCACAGCCTGTCACAATAACCACCGAGACAACAATGCCTGCGGAAATTGTATGGCCAATTAGTCAGGAAACTGGTCACCCAGTGTCATTGGAAAGTTATGAATTTGAGCCACAATCACCAAAAGATAAACAGCCAAGCGACAAAGTTCAACAGCCTGACGATCCAACCTTTGGTGCAATAACAATAACTACCACGAGCACAACAACTACAATTGATACAAAACAATTTGAAGAACCTACCACTGAGCAAGTAAAGCTGTCTGATGAAAAACCAATCACATCATCTTTAGTTGTTTCTGAGGTTGTCAAAGATGAGCAGCCTGATGAAAAACTACTCGCACTCTCTTCAGTTGATGCTGATGAACCTGTATCAACTACAACCCCAACTGTAGTTGCAAGTGAAGTTAAGCCCTGGGCTATTAAAGAAGAAAGCCATGATGTTCATGAACAAACCATTTCTGAAACACCTATACTTTCTTCATTGTCACCATCTGCAGAAGATAGTTCCTTGATGATCGTAGAAACGAAGCCACAAATTGATTTGCGATCTGCCACACAACTGTTCATCAGTGGTGAGGCCGCAGCGGCTAATATTCCACAAAAAACCTTTAAAATTACTGCACCATCCATCGATAAGAATGGTTCTGGCGTTTTGAAGGTAATCATGAAGACTGAGCAAACTTCGGATGAACCATCTACCCAGGCTCCAAAGGTGGCCATGAGCATCATTGAGACAGCAACGACTTCGGATGTACAGCAAGAATATGAGGCCGACTCTAAACGAAGTCGAAAGAAAAAGAAGAGAAGAGAGCCTGAACCTGAGCTCAAGCCTGAGGCTAAAACAGAACCACAACCAATCGATGAACCAAAGACAGTCACAGAAGCTGAGCCCGTTTCCGAAGTCGAAATGGAATCACCGCGAGAAACTGGTTACGAAGCAGACAAAACTCCCGCAGAAGACGATGAATCAAATGACTCGAAGAAAAAGCGTCGTAAGAAGAAGAAACAAAAAGAAATACCAAAAGACGACGATGACTCTCATATTCCGGCATCAACAGATCATTCTTTGCATGAAGATACGCTAAGTATTGAGTCAGTAGGCAAAATTCGTCACGAATCGGTTGTTGAGATTAGTCCCGAAAGTGAGTTGTCAAGTATCGATGTCAATACAAGTGTTAAAATTGTCGAAGATTCTGTGCTTTCTTCACCTTCTGAATCTCCACGCGAACCTCTCGTAGAGTTGGTTATTCCCACGGAAGTGGTGGAATTAGCCTTGGTTGAAGATCAGGAACAGCAAACAACGCCACGTGAAGAAACATCAGCTGTTGAAGTTGTTGAGAAAGACATTAAATCAGTTCAAACGTCACCAGAACATCGACCACAGTTTGATGAGATCTCTGTTCAAACAAGTCTTGAAGTAAAACCGGAAAATCTTGAATCTGAATCCCAAACATTGGTTGTTGAGATTACTGAATCAGAATCACAAACGATACCATGCGTTCAAGAATCACCAAAGGCTACAGTTGAAGTCACCACCACTGAGATACAAACTGAAATGACGTTGCCCGAGCAACAAAAGGCGCCCGAAACTGTTGAGATCTCAAGTCAAACTGTAATTACTACCACTTCAGAAAAAGAGCTACAGACAACACCCGTAGCGTCACCAAGAGAACCTGAACCAAACACAACAGATGTTGTTGACCCATTGGTTCAGGCGTTAGTAAAAGAAATGACAACAGATTTGCCCGTTGAAAAGATCAAGACCAATGAACAAGCAACTGTCACTGAAGTTACGACGACAACTGAAACACACGCGCAAACGTCGACCCCAGAACCAATTGAAATCCAACAAATAGAAAAACCTAAGGCTGTAGATCAAGAAACAATAACTAGTGAACTCATACAAGTTACCGATTTTGGAGCACAAACTACACCATCAGAACAACCTGTCTCTATTGAACCAATCACAATTGATGATACCTCACTAACTACGAGTATCTCCGAACCATATGAATTGCAAGTAAAAACAACTGTGGCTATACCGCAAGATGAAGATAGTTCTGAAGTTGAACCAGTTGTATATGAATATACACAAACAGTCGAACTTCCAAAACCAGAAAAGAAAAAGAGATCCAAAAAGGATAAGTCACAAAAGCTCGATGAAGACAAACTTGAACATGAAGTAAATGTCAGTGTGGAAATTCCGCAAGAAATTATTCCTGAAGCTGGCATTGTGGTCTCAACAAATCAGCAAGTGGAGGAATTTGAGAATGTTCCACATGTAACACCAACGACAGAACAGGATCGAAAGCCACAAATGGTACAATTGCAAATCACGAAAACAACCGTCTATGAGGAATATCCCGACTTACCGGTGCAGGTGACTGAACAGAACAAAGTCAGCATTGCTTCACAACAGACTAGCGGTAAGCCACGTTCTAGACCGACTTCATCGGTAATGATTGAAGAAGTGGCATCTCCAACAGAGGAACTTGTAGTGCCTATAACACCTGGTCCGGATACAGTGCAGCCAGAAGACGGTTCCAGTATTTGGGTAACTGCTACCAGCACAGTCGGAAAAACGCCAAAGGAACTATCCCAAGCGTTGATCATGTCAGAAGGCTTAATGCATTATCCAGGCGAAAGTCAACAAGCAACATCAATACCACAACATCACATTTGGGTCGAGACCAAAGAAGCGATTGGAGATCGAATTAAGAATCTCAAACAAGCAGCCCCACAACAAACGCCATTGAGTAATGTTCTGCATCTGGCAACTCTTTCGGATCAGATCAAAGAAGTGCCAGTTGAAAACCGAATTCAGGAAGTAAATGAGGGACTGAAACAGTTAGATCAAGCGCTAAGCAGCAGAGATCAAACCGTTATACAAACAACAGTCATTACCGTTATTGAAAAGGTGTCGACTTGGTTAGAAACAATTGAGTACCGTGTCTATCTAATACGCCAACAGTCTAATGAAGGTCCTTCAGAAGAAAAACTTGATAATTATAACAAGCTAACAGACGAACTCAACACAATCAAAGAGAACGTAAACACATTGGAATCGCAATTAGCGAACGCTGATCAACTTGCAGTGCCCGAAGTTATACAATGTGTTGGAACTCTTAAAGAGCACATTGACGCTGTGGAAGATATCACAAAGGATAACCAGGAACAAGAGACGAAAGATCTTGAGAAGTGGAACAATTATGTACTTCTTGTACAGCGTATTACTACCATACTAGAAGAATTGCAGGAACGCTATGAAGTTATTGCATCACAAGATCAAACAGTGTCGTCCAAACTGGCCAGTCTCGACGAGTTGGAACAGCAGAACATTGAAAGTCAACAACACATTGCTAAACTAATGCAAAATGCTCGCGCCTACCAACGAGACTATCCCAACAAGAAAATGCCACAAGACATCTACAATGCATTCGAGGTCAGCAAAAACATTGACAACAACATCAATGCCGAACGTGAACGCCTTCTGCAGCTTCAATCCCTGGCTGAAGAGTACGAACAAACGCTAAAAGAATTTACCAACATAACAGTTTTAGCAAATAAATTGGTCGAGAGTCCAATTGTTTCAAATTCACTGGAACAACTTAACTACGAAGTGCAAAAACATCGCAAATTTTTCGTCAACCTAAGCCATTGTCGTGCCATGTTAGAGTCGCTCGAAGAAAACATCGATAGCGAAACACGTGAAAAGCACTCTGAATTACACAAAGAACTCTACAACCGTGCGACAAATCTGCTAGACAAGGCCTCTGAACGGTCATCGAAACTTGTGCAGGCTGCTTCACGCTGGACAGTGCTTGAAAAAGGTATGCGCGATGAACTGCAATGGCTACAGGTGGCACAGCAACGTGTGCCTGATCTCTCAGCCGTTACATCGGCCGATTATGATCAGTATACAACGCTTTATCAGTCGCTTAGCAACGATATCTCGCACCATTATGTGAAGATGACGCAGCTCTCGAACATTGCCAACAAGTTGCAAGACTTAGTACAAGCACCCAATTTGGTTGAAGAGACCAACGAAGCGCTCATTGTGTTACTGAAACTACGTGAAGAGGTTGCATTATACCTCCATCGTTTGTTGGTTTTCAAGGAAATCTGGATACAGTACGAAAATCAAACTGACAAGATGGAATCCTTCGTACGTGATGCTGAAAAAGAACTGCGTCAAATCCAGATACCTGAAAAACCGCAAGAAGAACCCATTGAGCATATGCGTCAATTCTGGGAGATCAAGGCACGCTTTGAAATGCACAACAACATACGCAATGAAGCTGGCCACACTTTCGAAAAGTCGTTGCAGGTCATCCCCTTGGCCGATGAAATGCTACAGCGACAATTCCACGCACAGCTCGAGGATCGTTGGCACGCAGTAGCGCAAAACATTGAGCACATACAAAATAGTATCGTACGTAATCTCTCCGCTGAGGATGTACCGGCCGATGAGAAACTTAAATTGGTTGAGCGTGAACTGCAAGAGATCTATCTTACTATGACCAGCATGAAGGGCGTCATCAAGAACGATGAGGAGCTTTCTCTGTACATTGAGCGCATACAAGTACTGCGCACACGTGTCGGCTTTATTGGCAATGAACTCGGACGTATTGGCCTGCAGGAACCTGCTGTCGCACCGGAAAAAGTTGGTCAACTTTTTGCGCTCTCACACAAGATAAGCACACAAATCGCTGAAGAGCTTGAGGGTGCTTGCGTATTACGCGAACAGTTACAAGCCATACAAGAAGGCATCAGCAATCAGCGTAAGCACCAAGCCAATATCTCTGTCATCTTGGATGAATGCGAACTAGCTGAGCGACAAGGCTCCGATGTCATCGAAAAAGCCGTGCTTGACTGTCAATCAGTAGGCGAGGAGCTTATAAACAGCTGGCAAGAGATAATGCGTCTACGTCAAATGTTGCATACACTACCAATGCGCCTTAAGATGTCCGTGTCGCCAGTGAAGCTGGAACGCGATATCTCGCAGCTTCAAGATGATCACGCCTTCCTGGAGAGCAAATGTTCGAACATCATGGCGATACTTCGTAACCGTCTGGCGCTATGGATGCGCTATGAAAAGCAACTTGAGCTAGTGCACGACTCCGTCCAAGAAACAGACTTTATGATGGAATTGATACGAGTGCACGGGCAAGTTGACTACGAGCGCCTACTAAAGGCTACGGAACGACTGGAGGTAAGTAAATGGTTTAATAAAAGATTTATGATGTTGTTTGCTTATTTATTTGTTTTGTTGAACGGAAAACCGCGGCGCTGTGAACGCGAACTACCTGAACACTTGTTTACGCTTTAGTTTTGCTGATATTTTGTTCTGAAATCCTTTATGCATTGTATAAATATAACTTTCCCAGCGATTGCTGGTGCCACTTGAACATCGATTCGTTCGCAGTTCACAACTCAAAAAAGAAAGAAAAAACAATAGCAAAAACTCGCTCACTTATCTTCATCGAAAGTTCAAATAACGCTTCCATTTAAAAGCTTTTGCTTTTTGTACTTCGTGCTTGTGCTTTATTCTCTGGTTTCCACAACGTCTTAGCAAAGCGTTCCGCCGTTCAGTTCGCGTTAAACTTGAGCGGCGTGCTCGTCGGTCGTTTGGCCGCTCCGACAGACTCACATTTAAATTTGTAACCGCGGTTTTCTGTTTTCAAAAAAAAAAAACGTTTAGAAAACGAACCATAATTTAATCGTATTATAATATCTTATAATTAAAACAAAAATAATTAAATTAGGGTCTCGCTGGTGACTTACACAACCGCGAAAATCTGTTGGAGGAGCTAAAGGAAACCGCCAAACCACTTATCGACACTTGTGATGTTCAAATCGTTGAGCAAATCGAATCGTCCGTTCAGGATGCTGTAGTCGCCTGGCATGACACTTCTGATAATCTGCAACAGCTCTGCACACGTTACCAACGCGCTGTTGAATTGTGGGATAAATACAGAAACGCCTCAGCTGCAGTTAAATCCTGTATTGAACAACAAATGGATAGTGTAAAGACCTTGGAGCAGCCCTTGGATTCGATGCAACACGCCAAGGTGAGTGACGAAACGACTTCCGAGGGTTTTTAACATTTTACAATGCAACAAAAAAAAACAACAACAACAAAATCCACAAAAACAACAATGACTAGACTAATTTCATCAATATTGTTTTGGTGGTGCTAAACACAGTTAGAAAAGTAAAAGTTTTCTATGAGTTTAAGTCTATTGCGGGTGATTTGCCGCAAGCCCGCCCGACCAATCGCCTTTTACAAAAATCAAGTGCGGTAATCAGTCAATGGGTATTAATTGACGTCTGTAATAATTACATTGATTTTTTTCTTCGCTCAGGTACCACCAACCTTTTTTGTAACCATATACCTGACAGTGTTAGTTGAAATTACAAACAAATTTGGTTTTTCTTAGTTGGGTAGGTTTGGTTCCGTTCGGTTTGGGTGTTAATAATTACACTAAAATATGTTTGACATACTTTCGTATAAACACAATAAAATGTTTACCCATGGGCGCATGTATCGTAGGCATGTTCAGACCGCCCGGCCACCATTCCGACTGTCTGTCTGTCCGTCTGTTTGTTATTTGTGATTCAAATTAACATATGTAATTTTTGTGTGTGAGCAACATAGAGTAAGGGCATGTTTATTCATGTGTATGTAGTTGATGACACATTTCATTTTTTGTATAAGTCGTCTATTCAGCACAATTACTATTTAGTAGCGTTCGTTTTCTTCTTTTCTTGTGTAACATACACAATTTCTAAACTTGCAGCCAAACGCGCTTAGTCAGAAGCTGTGAACGTACCGTTTACCTTATCAAGCTCGGGGCCGGCCGACTTGTTTGCCTTTGGTTCTTATCAACTTTATATGGAATTAATGAAATGTTTTCCGCGGCACAAAAATAAAAAAATTGACTTAAGAAAAAATATATGTATAAAAATATGCTAAAATGCCGAATCCGAGCGCTCAATGTCAATAACATAAAATATTTGTAGCGCCTGAAGATAAAAAAAAGCTTACATATATGCATAGATGATGTCATCAGTATTTGGTCATTTTTGTGCTGGTCATAAATGCTTAGAAATCAATTAGTGGAATGGTTTGGGCATTTTAAAGGGCAGACCAGTTTCTGAAACGCACACACACGCGGCATGTTGTCGTCTAATTTGTTGTAATTAGGTAGCAAGTTGTCTTATCTGTTGTTGACAATAAATGCCACAAGACGCAGCCGCTGCCTGTCACATATGTAGTTCACTTTCGTTTGAGCAGACAAACATGTAAGGCACATCCCCTAAAATTACCGCTGTGCTAAATACTATTGTTGTTTTTATTTTTGTTGTTAAAAATAGCACTTGACATTTGCTTCAATCACTTGTATCTAAATGAGTTTGTACATATTGTGGCTTCTTCTTATCGCATACAGGTCTGCCAAGATAATTTGAACTCGCAGAATGAACGTTTGCTGGAACTGCGCGACATTGTTTCTAAGATTGCCGCTGATGTTGGTCTGGATGCGTCAAGTCTCATGCAAGGTGAACTTGATGCCTTGGGTCAACGTTTGTCTGAGTGCAAGGAGGCAATTACGACATTAGCCAATGTAGCCGAAGCACAGGATAAGGAGCGCAAAGAACTTGAACGAAATGTCACGCAGACAAAGGCCTTCTTCAACAACGTGCAACAGGTAAGCGAACAAACCCAAAAAAAGCGAAAAAACTTCGGCAATCACGAGACAATTGACAGTAATAAACTATAACTCCTACTTAAGTGCTTAAAAAGTTAGTAGTGAACTCCTTTTGAAACTTTTTCCGGCAAGTTTTTTTTTTTGCTTTCACTTTGTTCAAGTGCTGAATTATTTAATTGTTTTAAATGACAACAGACATGCAACTTCGTAACCTTTTATTACCTTACAATTTATTATTATTATTTTATCTTTAAAAAAAAAAACAAAAAAAAAAACAAAAACAGTTAGACAAACCGTCTATGTGTAACATACATATACCAATTTCAATGTGATACCAAAATTAGTTTTGTTCAGTGATATTGATTAAAACAATTGGCTGAAAACAGCTATCGTGTGGAAATTCCCACTAGTCGTACTTAATTCGCACGAAGGACATGCTGTTTTGAGTAGGTTACTAGTTGAAAAAAAAAAAAAACGAAAAGTTTTATTCATGCAACAGACAAACAAAGGCGGCACAGTGACTTGAGTTTATTGATTAAAAGTTATTAGTTTAGGAACAGAATTCAATTGAATAATATATATTTGTAAATATTTGAACAAAATATTGTTGTGGCGTTTAACACGAACAAAATTGCAAAACTATTGGTTTAGCAGCAAAGTAACAATTGCCTTTTTAACGCACCTCAAACCAATGTGCTGCACTTGCCACAATACCACGCGTCTATGGTTGAGGTCGTTGCCGGTTTGCGGAAAGAGTTTCACCGACTTTGAAATGCATGGAAATATGTGAAATAAAAGCCAAGCACAGTTGGTAACTTGAGTAGTGGCAGACGAACGCCGTATTAGGGCTAAATGTTATTTGCATAGAGGAGGGGGCGCGCTAATGCAGAAGTAATGTAAACGCATTTAATATGCAAGCCGCACAAACGACCGATATCACTGACCTGGCCAACTGCTGTGACCATAACTTTTTAGTTTATTTTTTTTTTCTTCTTTTTTTTATGCTTCCTCAGTTTGAAAGCAAGCGAAAAAGTTTAAAAGCGGTCGTAGTTTTTATGTGTATTTGTATTATGTGTATTATTATATGTAGTCATACATATACATATTTACATACGTTAATAGCATATTAGCAATGGAATGGGAAGAAGGCTACAGTATTTGTAGGCATAACTTTGTTTGGCTTGCTTTTTTGAAATATATCCGCCATTTGTAATATGGTGTTTAAACTAATGTGCAACTTTATTAGCGAGTTGGACAAATTTGTAAAAATTTATGCTTAGCCTGCTATTTGTAAGGGTATTTTAGTCTCTTTAAAGCCGAAAGTAAAACAGCTGTTGTTAAACAAAAAAACTAATGATTTTTTTTTTCGCATAGGATATTGCACGTGATACTCAAACACCAAAGGAAAGCGAGGAGCAGCTGAATACGCTTAGAGCACACCTTCAAACGCTCGCACGCACTGAGGAGCAGTTGAAACAACTGCGCGAACGTCAGCTTGACAATGCCGCAGGTCATGCCAATGTCGATGAAGATGACGCGATTATCGAAGTATTAGAATTGTGGCAAAAGATATTCCAGGACACGTTCCAGGAGTATCACCGACTCTCAACCCGCCTGGTACGCACACAGAACAGCGCAGAGGCTTTGCGCTTGTGGCGCCAATACTTGCAGCATGTGCAGTCGTTCCTTTCATGTGCCATACCCGAGGACTACACCAGCCTTAAAGAGCAACAGCATCTGTGTGGCGTACACCAGAATCTGCTAGTCTCGCAGCAAAGTGTGCTAGCAGCACATGCCACTGATTCGGATGGCCAACAGCTAACCGCTGACATGGCGGAGCAATACAAGACACTAACGAACTTGCACAACGAGACACTTTCACGCATCATGCAAAGAAACAGTGAGCTCGAGCGACGTGTGTCCAGTTGGAATGCCTATCGTGTTGACTTGGCAACGCTTTTAGACTGGCTGAAGGAGCGCGAAAAGGAGCGCAATGCACTGCAACTGCGTTACATTCATCTGAAGCGTGTTCCTCGCTTGAAGCAGCGTCTCGAATCGTTGTTGCACCAATTGAGTGTAGGCAACCAAATGGCTGCGAAACTGAAGGAACAGCAACAGGAACTGCTGCGGTTCTGTGACGATGCATTGGCGACGTCCATACGTATGGAGCATGCCAGCGTCGCGCAGCGTATCAACAATCTCAATGCTGCGCTAGAAACATGGCAAGGTTTCCTCAACAAAATAACGCAACTTAACGCTTCCTTTGAGAAGAAGGTGTCATCATTGCAATCGGAATTCGCACATGCACAAAATCTAGTTGACAAGACTTCGGAAAATCTGCCAACAAGCCCGAACGCTATACAGGAACTCCTTAACACACTGAGAGCTCAACGCATACAATTAGCCGCGCAAACGCCTGAGCTGGAAGCACTCAATGTGTCACAAGAAGAACTCAAGGAGTGCATCAGTCCGCACGACATTAAGGCCATACGCCAAACTATCTGGATACTCTGGCAACAACAGGCGGATCTTGACTACCAAATCACAGCATTAATTAACACCATTGAAGAGCGTCTATCGTTGCTGTCAATTTATAATACACGCTTCGATCGTATTTCACAATGGTTGCAGGGTCTAGAACACCGCGTTGAACGCGATTCAGATATATCTGCGATTGCCAATCCTGAGGAAGCTGCCAAGCAACTGGAGAAGCAGATTAATTCGGAACTGCAGCTGCGTGAAAAGGATCGCGAATGGTTGTTGTCCACAGGACGTGAGCTAATTTCGCTTTATGCCGACAACAACGCAAATGCTGAGGTCGTGCGTGGTGACGTGCAAGAGAAGTGTGATACGCTCATCGATCGTTGGGAGCGGCTGAAGTACCTTTGTAAACAACGTGCCAATAAGATCAACGATCTGAAGATGACGCTTCAACGTTTAGAGGAGCGTATTGCAATCATACGTAGTTGGATGTTCGAAGTTGAATCTGAATTGGACAAGCCACTCACATATGATTCGTACACGCCAAATATCATAGAATCAAAGCTTAAGGAACACGAAAAGATACAACGATCCATTGAGCATCACAGCAGCAATGTGGGCGACACGCTTAACTTAGTCGATGTGCTACTCAATGATCCGGATGCCTGGCGCACGCACGTTCACACCGCCAACCTAAGAGTTTCTGCGCAAAATCTCGAGAAGCGTTGGAAAAATGTTTGCAGTCAATCGGCTGAACGCAAACAACGCATTTTGACTACCTGGAACCTGTTGCAACAATTGATTCAACTGACTACCGAGCACAAGAACTGGCTGGCTAAGCAAGAGTCAGAAGTTTTAGCATTGGAACGAGATTTGAAAAACTTGAGCAAAGAGCAAATTGCCGAACGACAACAAGTTGTTGTCGCAAAGTTGAAGGATCTCGAAAGTCAAGAATTGAATCTACGCCAACTGGAGCAGACTTACGGCAAGCTGTCTATGAGCGCCGGTGTTGATCCGGAGAACATACAAAAGCTGACCATGCCCACTAAGGTAATGATTACCAAGTGGCGTGCACTTGTACCACGTTGCAATGCCGTATTGGACACGATTGACAAAGACGCCAAAGTATTCCGTGACTTCAATGCGGCTCAAGCAGATGCCGCAAGCACGCTCACTTTACTACATCAAGAACTCAGTAGATTACCAGAGAATGAATCTGTAGCCAATGAGAAAGAAGCTAAAGCTGTGCTTAAACGAATCGATAGCCTTGAAGGCAAGCTTAAGCTGGCGGCACAAAAGGTGCACGATGCGGATAAGCTTGGCAACGAAGCCAAATCACGTGCCAAGCAGCATGATCTATCTAAAATGCTCACGCTCATCACAGAGTACACAACGCTGTGGCAACAACTACAGACCCGTGTCACAACGATTAAGACCACCTGGCTGGCACGGATAGCCGCCGCGAGCGCTGGCGCCGCTACTGAGGCAGCCATACGCGCCAAACGTGCAACCGAATCCGATGCTGGCGTGCAAGTGGACACCTTGTCGAAGCGTAAATTACGCAAGGCGCAAATGCAACGGGAAACTTCGATTACTGCCAAGGACGCTTACATAATGGAACTCGAGACTGCTGTCAAGGAGTGTCAAACGAATCTGGATGAATTACAGCGCACAATCATTGATAAGACACGTAAGCCGGGACCGCAAAAGATCTCAAAGCTCATGGGTAACGCGCAGTCATCAACGGAACTTGTGAAGCATCTCAGCCATTTGTTGCTCAACGAGTGCAAAGCTGACGATAAAGAGGCTCAAGTCGATACAGTGGCAGAGTTGACACTACGCTTTGAAACTCTGCAGTCGCAGTGGAAGGCACGACAGCAACACGATCAAAATGCAAGGTAAGAAACACGCACCGCCCTACTTTCATGCACACACATATTTCCAATTGGTGTTGGTCTAACTTAATTTATTGCTTTATCCCCCTGCTCTAACGACTTTCACATGCACACACCTTCCATTCGCTTATCAAACCATGATCATGATTATTACCAACATGTTGGCTAAACAGAAGTCATCTGCCCGCCGCTTACAAATACACCTGCAAACAGTAAGTGTATGCCATCGAATCTGTGTGCTGCCAAAGTGGCAAAGTCAAGTTCCACCTCCTGTTGTTGTACTTGTGTTTGCACAATAAATTTTCAAAATCCCCAAGTCAAGAAGCGGAACTTACTTCCACCGCTGCTGGCACATTATACTTATACACAAATAATGTTTTTTTTTTTTTTAAATATTTCGTATTTGCTTTTTTACAAATCATTAACTGTTAAAACTCTTTGTTATCGCCCACAGCGAGGTCGGCCGTTTAACGTGTCCGCTCTGCACGCAACGCAACTGGCAGCAGATCGATAACGATCTGTGGCGCCTCGAGCAATGGCTGCAATTTGCCGAGAACACACAGAAGGCACAATCATCGCCGCCATCGAACATCGAGCTACTCGAGGATATCGTACAAGATCATCGTGAATTCCTGCTCGACTTGGAGTCACACAAGGCAATTGTCTCATCGCTTAATGTCGTTGGCGATCATTTGGCCACGCACACGCTCGACACGGAAAAGGCGCGTCAATTGCGCACACGTCTTGATCAAGACAATGATCGCTGGAACAAAGTTTGTATTAACGCAAATAAATGGCAAGGCCTTTTGCAAACAGCGCTCATGGGCAACAATGAGTTCCATCAGATCATTGACGAGCTCTGCGCTTGGTTACAGCAAACGGAGTCGAACATTAAAGCCTCCGAGCCCGTTGACCTTACCGAGGCACGCGCTGTGCTCGAGGCCAAGTTCAATAAGTTCAAGGAACTACGCGCTGAGCTCGAACGTTGCGAACCACGCGTCGTTAGTCTGCAGGATGCTGCTGATCAGCTACTGAAGACAGTCGATGGCGCGGCCGAAGAGTCTCAGCATACATACTCGAGGTAAGTGCGGCGTTGCCGGTGCCGAGGGCGGAACGAAATTATAGGCGGCTGGGGGTGTGGTCGTGTAATTGTCAGGCGTGTGAATGATTATCAGTTTCAGACTTTCAATGTGTCATTCAAACAAACTTGTCGTAGTTGGGGGTAGTCAATATTCAAAATTGAGTAAATTTATTGTTTTTAATTTTTGTGTGTTTTCTGTAATTGTTTTTGTTTTTGTCTTTTTTTTTTAAGTTTACAGAATTGGGCTACGATTTTTCATTTGATTAATATTTGTACGTACTTGTTTGTAGAATGTTGTTTGTAGAAGTATGTAGTTTGAATAAAGTAGAAAGTTACAAAATGTACATTAAAAAAGAAAACAAAAAAAAAAAAAAAAAATAAGTCAAAACATTTTCAATCGATCAACTTTTCACACACATTCTTTCTTATTTTATAATAACGATTGGCATTGCATGCCGCTTTTTCAATATTGTTTGCAAACCAAACATTCTTTAAAACATACTTTAAACAAATTTAAATTTTCAAAATTGTACTAAAACGCACACCTTTCTTCTGTTTCGTCTATCACTTTGATACGCCTCCAAAACAGGAACCGAAAATGTATCTCCTTTAATTAGCAAAATTAAAAAATTACCTTCCAAGCCAACTTTCAAAATTTATAATGATATTTGGTGTCAATGTCCTTCTACCTTACAATATTTATTATTTTTCGGTTCTTGTTTGCTAATACAAAATAAACAAGCACACTTTTCTATCCTTACTGCACACACAATCCTTTGATCTATACACGAAAAAAAAAAAAAACTTAGCTCTTTACAAACTCCTGCGTCTTACTTCGTAGTGCTTTATTATATAGAATTTTTTTGGTTATCCCAAAGCGAACCATTTTCGTATGCTTCTTATGTTGATTTCTTGTATTTTGTTTTTTATGTTGCCAATCTCTATTTTTCGTATTCAAAATTATTTCGTCCGCCCATTCTAACACTTCATTTTAACCAACACTGCCAAGAACCACCAACAAACGCTTTAAATTATAGAACCCTTTCTAGATTAACCGATCTCCGCCTGCGCCTGCAATCCCTCCGACGCCTCTCTGGCATCTACATTGTCAAGCTGGGCGCCGTCCTTGGCTACGAAGGCGACAATTTGGGCGTGTCATTGCACATGCTCTCAAACGAGGTAAGTACACGTTGACTGCGACATTTATAAACATTTGTAAAAAAAACCAAGATTTTGTTTTAATTTGATAAAAAAAAAAAATTATATATTAACAAAAAAATGTTGCGCTGTGCTGCACTTCGAGTAAAGAATTGATTAACCGAATTGGAGTCCAAAAACGAAACGAAACTAAAAAAAAAACTATTATGGTTTTTCAAAATTCAGTAAAGAAAAACATGTATTTTATTTGTTTATGGTTTTTATACCAATTTTTTGTGTTTTTGTTTTTCTTTTTCATTTATTTATTTTTATTTTTAATTTTTAATTTAGCTTTTGGAACAAACTTTAACGTCTACAACGTCTTCCATGCAGGCCGCCGCACCAAACACTGAAAATGCAAAGTAAATATTTTTAGATAGTTTTAATTTTTTTTGTTTTAACTAGAATTGTACTTTAGTTAGTGAAAAAAAAAAAAAAATAGAAAAAAATTCCGCACAAAATCACCAAACGTCTGTGCATGCGTGCTTTTTTGTATAAATTTGTATCTTTTTAATTATTGTGTCTATGACAGATTTATTTCAGTAGAGTTTTTGCGCATGCGTTGTTGTTTGCTATTATATTTCCATGTTATTTATGTACTGTTATTAATGTTGCATTCTTTCTTTCGCCACAGCACCAACGATGCTGTCGATGGCGATGTCATCAACACCACCGTTTTGGCGCGCGGTGCACGCTTCCTCGGACGCGTTGCACGTGCCTCATTGCCCATACAGGCGCTCATGTTGTTGCTGTTGGGCGTTGCAACGCTTGTACCCCACGGTGAGGACTATACGTGCATGTTCACCAATACGTTTGCGCGCAGTCTGGAGCCGATGTTGTCGTACCCCAATGGTCCGCCACCAACGTAGAACGTGTGCAGTAGAGCAATCTCTTCACACTCACACACAATCAAGTCTAAGTCATAATCTTGCATGATAATGAAAACAAAATCAAGAAAAACAAAACAATAATGTATTAAAAACAATTATATAAGAAAAAGAAAGAAACGGAACGGAACAATTGAATGTTGTATTGCCTACAAAAATAATGAAAAAAAAATTAATGTTTTATATTTTGTAGTTTGAAAAAGAAAATGTCGATGTAACTTTAAAAAGTATTCGAAATTATGTTGCAATGCAAAAACAAAAATGAAAAAAAAAAAACTATCAAATGTTAAATACATTTTGAACAACAACAACAAAAACAATTTGTAAATTTTCTCCTTAAATTAGTTAGGCTTGTAAATAATTGATATGTGGAATTCTGATATGAAAAGTAATGATAAGTTTGAGAACAGAAAGATTAAAAACAAATACGAGCTAAAGAAACACTTGTAAACGACAAATAACGAACTAAACGCGAAAAATTAAAAATTTATGAGAAAATGTTTTTGAAAAAAAGAAAAAACTCCAAATTTTGCAAGCTCAAAATTTAAAAAAAAAGCAATTTTGTATATAAATTTAAGCAAAATAACGAAAACGCACATGTAAACGAAAAATTGAATCTTGAAATGTAAAAAAACGGCAACAATTTAAATGAAAAGAAACGGCGGCAACCATTTTGTTGGAATCTTTAATAACAGCTTGGCCCGTCGCAATGCAAATTTCGTGGAACAACTTTGCACTGCGACGAGCGAAGCTGTTTTCTAGAGTCCAATGTGTTGGTCCAGTTAGTGAAGCCTTTAAACGTTGCTAGAAAAAATTGTCAGATAAAAAAAAACATGCAAACAACCATGACCCCAACATGATTTTGCCAGTGTTGTGTGCATTCACAAATAGTTTCAGTCTAATGTGGCATTAATCTCCCAAAATTAAAATAATGCAACATTGGCTACTGCGACTATTTTGGAGTTGTGCGCAACATTGGCGAAAACATGAAAATTATATTTGCGGCAGCCATTAGTGTTACTCAAGTGAAAACCTCTCCAGTTCATACGAGAAATGCTAGTAGATAAACAACCTATGCCCAGTCTCCAACAATAACATCAACAACAATAATTTGACAAGCAACAAATATAAAACATTCCCCGACAGCTAAATTCCGATTTTGAAATAGTTGTCTTCTCACCATTGTCAAAATTTCAAACTTGAAGTGCCTTCACTAACTGGGCTCGTGTACTTGAGTTGCCTGCGATTTGAAGTCTGTAAAAGAAAAAAAAACTTCAAAAATTACAAACAATAAATTACAAAACTAAGCAAGTGTCCTATGCCGGTGCTAAACCAAACAAGAACATTTTCTATATAAAAAAAAAAACAAACGTAATTTACCTAAAAATACTTTGAAAAATATATTAAAAATGAAAAAGAAGAAAAACGAAACTATTTCAGTAAATGTAATAAAATGGCGAAAGTCCATCCAAACAATGAAAGAAAAAAGAAAAAAAAAAACATATTTTTTTGTTATATAATTATTGTTTGCTTAATTAAACACGCCGCAACATTGATACGAAAATTATTTATTAAGTTTATTTTACGATTCTAAGTTGACATATAAAATAAAAAAAAAATGCGAATTTGCTGCTTCTTGAGAATTTGCATGAAATCAATTTATAGCTTTGTAAGATTTCCTTCTTTGTGAACAATTGTACCTATAAAAATATAAACACTTTTATTATTATTATTGTTTAATTAATATTAATATTATACCTTTATGTTTCGGTAACACAAAAAGTTATATATTTAAATTATTATCACAATATAAATGCAAATAAAATGAATAATTAAAAAAAAATATATACTCACTTGACAGTTTTCTTAAAGTTTTGTTTAACAAAACAAAATTTAGAATTAAATATATTTGAAATATTTACTTTGCTCCAATGTCAACGAGTACTTTCTTTAAAAAAACAGAGGATTCATTTAGTTTTACTTTGCCTTCGAAAATGCCCAAATGCGTGAACCTTTCCGCAAGGCATCTGTCTTAGTTGCAATACTGTTGGTGCTCGAGGTTCTGGTTGGCATGGCAATTTTGATTGTGACAGCAGTTTACCAAGTGCTACTAAGCAATTATCTAGCTGAAGCAGAAAGAAAGATGTTACAAAATTCTCTAATCAACGTTTATTTATTCGGCATACAACTAATGGTGCTATTCCTGTGCAGTCTAACGATGTGGAATCGTATATGGCCCCGTCGCTGTACGCCCAATATACAAATGCTGCTACTGATGTGGCTATTTTTTTGCTTGCTGATCATTTTCAGTGGATTTGCAACGGTCTGGACGCTATTTCGGGGCTCATGCGTGCTTGAGGGATCAGCTGAGTCATCACTTATCCGCGGCATAGATCTTTATTACACGTATCCCGAATGGAAGCTTCTGTGGGATAGTTTGCAGCTGCATAAGCAGTGCTGCGGCGTGCATAATTACATGGATTGGATGAACGCAGAGTGGCTGCCAAGCCCGGACGACAATTGTTCTCTCGGACCGGGTGCTGTGCTCGCACCACACACTTGCTGTAAGCGTACTTGCACTAGCTGTTTCCAGCAATCACTCGGCGGCAGTGGCTCAAATAATGGTGGCAGAAATGCTGTTGGCGCGTCTGGTTTTCCAAAACTGAATATCGAGTATATTAATAAGGAGGGTTGTCTCCCAGTGTTCTCGGATACAATGTGGCGGTTTCTTTACATTTTGTTGATATTAGTTGTGCTTTCTCTTAAATTTGTTGTGCGTAGGCTTGCATTTTATAGCGTATTTCTATTGTTTTATTATATCAATGTTCTAAATGTATTTTCAGATAATACTTTGCTGCCTAACCAAATACATTATATATAAGCAGAGCAGCGGCGACAGTTCCAATGCGGGCTTCACAGATGACGAGGGTCGACCGCTAGTGGTGGTGGTAAGTAGTAACAGTGCTTGCATTAGTCCATCGCCTTCACCTCATTGCCGCACTTCAGAAATATCCGTCAAATGTGCGTTGCATTACGCTTGGCGAAGACGATTTAGCCTCTGATATTGCGCCCTGTGATCCTAACTATTGTACGTGTGGCGAGCCGGACGATCAATGCTGCTGTAATGATTATTACGAAGGCATTTAGCCTGAGAATTATTGTTATGTTTATATTTTTAAACTTGTTTCATATTATATTTATGGATTATACTTTCAAAAAAATATTTTTCGCGTTGGATTTATTTAGACGAATATTTAATTGTTACAGAAAACCCTTCCTGGTCTTAAAAATAACAATTAAGCGAATATTAATATTAAGGTGATTTAATTTTTGTAGTATTTCTTTAAAGTATAATGCATTTGAAGATCTGTTTTTAGAAAACAAATGCTCCACAAATAATGAAATAACCTAACCTCCGGTACAATAGCAGGTGAACATAGGGCTAGCCAGTACTTTCCAACTTCTTCACGCATATTCCCTAAAGACCCATTATTTAATTGTTACTTTTGAAATGAATATCGAGAAATGAATGCTTAAATGGCTCAACCCCCCCTATTATTTCAAACAAACATATGCGATCCTAGCAGATGCAAACAAGGCAGCTGGTCTTCTTTCCTTTTTTTTGAGACGCAAGTGCGTCAGGTGACACAAACATGTCTCTTTTACTGACATTGTGTCGAACAACGGTTTTTCTTGTTGTCAATTTGAGCTTCGGTCAAATTTGTGGTTCGTTTAAGGCTTCCTTTTTTGTTTTTCAATAACTTTTCAATAAGTTTTCAATAACTGAAATGTCGGAGTCGACAAACGACAATTGGTAAGTTTAACAGACCGGTTTTACTTGGGGATAGAACTACATGATGTTTTCGTAAGGTTCTTTAATGCCCCTTCAATCGTGTCTTTTCAGTAATACCAGTGGCTTCGGTCGCTTCTTTAACGGAGACGTTGAAACCGCTTACGCCAATATGGTTGAGGTTATTACTGTTATGGAAAACCAGCTGGGAGGCAGTCAGCCAATGTTAATTGAGCAAGAATTTATTTCAATGCCAGACCAGGTCGTTTATGAGGCAGCAATACAAGTGTCTTCCTCATCGGAACAGCTCCAAACAGTAGATACAATCAAGGAGACTTTGGATCGCATTGCTATGCCATCACCGAGGTCAAAGCTTTCGTGTGATGAACCGAGTGTATCATCCAGCACAACCAAGAAGGTATTGAAAGTTGAGGTGAACAAAGCTGATGAAAATGAGAATAAAACACTGGCGAAACCACTAGAAATTACGGCCTACTTTCATGAGATCAGCAGACTGCTCGTCAAGAATAGCGTGGATCAAGCTGAATTCTACAAATTAAAATCAGACATAGATTGTTGGTTGGAATCACAGGGCTCCCAAACTTCGATGCGTAAGCAGCAACTTTCAACCTAACAATATTCGCTTATGAGTTCTGATCGATGAATTTTTCAACAATGAAACATTGTTGGGTATAACAGTTTTCAAATCATGCTGGAACAATGATTATTTTAATATAATTAATGAATACTGGATTAAGTTCTACTATGTTTTATTAAATTTTTGGGACAAAAAAAAAATATTTGTTTAAACAATCAAAAAGAGGGTTGTGATGAGTCGCCATTTTCCGATTTTATGTCACCACATATATGATTAATAGCACTTAAGTTTTCTTCTGGGACGTCACCTTGCGTGTTGTGCGAATTATCCGAAACAGCAGCGCTGCTTGTACTGACCAGCAGTTGATTTTCCACTTCTTCAATAGAAACGAGCGGACTCTCATCGAAAAGTGATGAACCGCGCTCATCCCAGTTCACACCAGAATCTTTTGAATCTTCTCCAAGCACTCCCGAATTTGGGGTTTCGTCGCTTAAATGTGATCTTTTCGAATCCGTTTCAATTGAGTCGTGTATACTTGATGCCTCCGATGCTATACGCTTGCGTGGCAAACGTTCCCGATTCGTTGGGGTCCAATCGTGTGGATGATGAACATCTGCGGTTACTACAATCGTTATCGGCTCTGACAGTGGACTATCGCAATCACGTGCGCTACCGCTGCCGTTAGCGTGACTCAAACACAAAGATGGTGTTGGCGCTACCAGTGGCGGTGGAGCTGGCGTATCTGCTTGAAGTGGATTAACTGGCTGTGAAACTCCTCCTATCATTGTTGAGTTGAGAAAACCCTCTGGTAATGGCGCAAAACCTATTTCGCTTTCCTGAAAGATAATACATTTTATTTTATCCAGAAAGTAAGAATAATTAGAGAGAGGATTTTGCACTTACCCACAATGCCTGTTGCAAGTCCTGTTGTGAACGATTTGCCGATAGTTCCATGGCCATGAGGATTTGTTCCATTTCTTCAAGCTCCATTCCATCTTCAAATATACCATAACCTGATATGATGTTATTAGCGTCTTATTACAATCTGGAATTTTTTTATTTCAAATTACCTTTCAAAGTCAGTTTGAGTTGTTTGTAGTTTCTTTGTTTCGTACTTCGTAATTCCATATTATTGAAAATATTTTCTATAAATTTTATTAAATTTAGATAAGCATTTATTTGTCTTCCTCTTTCCAAAGCAATTTTTCGTAACGGCACATTGTTCATATTAGAACGGGACGAAATGATAAACATTTCGTGCTTAGTGAGTAAGTAATCGTTTGGAGAGTAAATAGTTTCAACTTGGCACATATTTCGATGATTGGTGTTGTCATCTTATCGTTTGATATATGACAGTCTTCTAGTAATTAGGCGTAAGTAAGATATTCAGACAAGTTAATTTAGATGCAAAAATACTAAAATGATAAATTTGATTGCACAAATTATGGTGAGTGCATATTATATATTTACTTATATAAATGGTAGACAGTATATACGAACCTAAAGTTCAAGGTTGCACTTAACGCTTGCTTAGGTAGAGATTTGCCCACCTTTCATTGGTTTTAACGCGCAAGCAAATGTAGAAAATATTTTTGCAATCTTGTTTTTTAATTTTCACTTGTTTTATGTGAAATAGAAAAAAAGAAATACATACATACATACAAACGCTTTTGCATGCTTTAAAAAACAAAAAAAAAAAAAAATAGGTTTAAGCTGCTGTTGTCCAAGCGTTGTATCACAATGGCGGACACCCCAAAGCGTTGCCGGTCGCTGACCATGGCCAAAAACTTTTAAGCGCAGCCAAACTTTGCAAACCACACTTTGTACGTGGCTGTGTGATGAATTCAGTCGACGGAAACGACAAAAAGATGTCAGCCGAAAAAAAGTGAATCACAACGCAAACGCTCGCCAACGCTTACCGCCGCCCCGCTCCCATCGCTTTTTGAATTCAATTCTCATTTCTATACAATTTTTGCTTTTTAGATTCATAATTTTGCAATTGTTCTCTTTCTGACATAATGCAATGCATTTTTTGTTTTTGGGTTTTCGTTTACGTTACGTTTCCCTTTTTCGCTAAGCTCAACTCAACTTGAACCGCCGCGTGGGTTCAAAAAAGGTTTAGTTCAGCAAAATGTCAAAATGCCACTTGAAGTGTTTTTCTCTAGCGATGATTTTCCTAATTTTGTATTATTTTTTTTGTAATTTTTTCCTTCCTCCTTGCTTGGCCGTCGTCCGCTTGCGGCGTTGCGTCGTTTGTGTAACACAAAACTTTGACCACTTTCTGGCATTTTCCACGGCCATTGGACGACAATGTGGTAATACTTTTGGCCTTTTGTCGCTTTTGGCCAAACGCGTTTGTCATTTGCGTTAATCCGCATTTTGTATGTCGTCTCTGTGTGTGTTTTTTTCTTGCCTTCATTTTCTCAAGCTTTTTCAATTACAGTTGAACATTTTCGGCTTCACTGAACTCAAAAGTGCGCCAAAAATTTGCACTTTGTTTGAACTTTTTGGCTGCAACACTTTTTTTTGCGCTTGCACCAAAAGACACTTGAATGCGTTTTTTTAGCAGCTTTCTTTTTGTTTTTGTTCTTGTTGCAATGCAGCTAAAGTGATTTATTTGAAGAATTCGTTAAGTGCGATCAGTTGGCTCAGCACGTCAACTCTTAACCCTTGGCTTGGCTTTGTTTGTAGCATAAGTCTGCCAACGCTCAACTGCAAATAAGGTCAGTTTTCTATACTCTTCATGCAATGAATAATATTTGAACTTTGTCATAAAGTTTGTAACACAAGGTTGGTGAAAACCTTAAGTTTACCGTTCACCAAGGTTCGTGCCCTAAAAGAGTTACCACCCATAGACGCGTCTTGAAAATTGAGTGACATATTGTTTTTTATTACTTTAACAATTGATTTGAAAATGAAATCTTAAGTTTTTTTTGCCGCTAAAACAATAAATAGACGAATTATAAAAATTATAGGAAAAGTCCACCAAAAATGGGCGTGTCGCTAGCAAAAGGGGCGTGTAGAGTAACCAATCTTCGGCGAAACCTTATGTGCGAATCGGACGTCAAGCGTCAGTCTTCAGTTGGCACACAAATGATGCAAATTTCTAGAAATGCTGACGACCACAACGATGATCCTGATGGAGTGACAGTCGAGGCGAAGACAGGTCAACAAACACAAAATGCTGTTTTCTTCTTTGTTTTCAATGCACAATTTTTTTTTTTGTTGTTGTCGCTTGTTCTTTTAAAGGATGCTTTCTTTTGACAAATCCTTTTCCCTGTCGTTTTCTGCTTCATTTCAGTACATGCATGTGGCCACAGCAGGCGAGCCGACCACAAAGTAACCCAGAATGAATCCGACTATGTCCGCTTAGTTGACTTTAAGCGATTTTTTATAATCTCAACTTCGTTGTCCTTTCAACGCTTTTTTCTTGTAGTTGTGTTGTTGTGCTGTTGTGTGCAACATTGTTGTGGCTTTTTTCTGCACTTGTTGTTCGAAATGTGTTGTTGTTTTTTGTCACTTCAGCGAATCTGTTCAGTCAGGCAGGCAGTCAGTCAGTCTGTCTGTTGAGTGAGAGTGTTAAAGAAGCGAACGACTCTGAACTATTTAAGCCTTTGTTTGATTCTGATGATGTCAAAATGTCAGCTGGCATCTCTTTATCTTCGTTGCTGTCACTCGCTTTCGATCTGCTGACGGAAGTAAGCAATTTTGCTAATGTTTTTTTAGTACTTTGTCTACCACTTCTTCTTCTTCTTCTTGTTCTTATACACGTTCTTCGGTTTCAGTATATTGACGTGGCTTGTTTGTAGCGAGCAAGAGAATTATATTCAAGGAGCGTTTATCCTTGTGGCCGTAAGAATACTTTCGGCTAAATAAATGTGTGCACATAAAAGCTAATTAGCAGAAATGCTCGATATGTTGCATGCAACCGCCACGCCTTCGAGTCGTTCATGCCGAAATTGCATTACACTTGGCTGTCTGTGGGACCATGAGAAATGCACGAAATTGCTAAAGAAAGGATATTAGTTGGTTGCCTGTTTTTTTTTTGCTCCCTTTTTGCTGACCAACCGTGTGTGTGCGTGTGTTGATGTGTTAAATGCGAGTATACCTTACAATGTTGCAACAGCAAATACACTGTAAGTGCACGGCACACAAGGCGTGGCACAGTTGGGAAAAGTGCAATTGGTCAAACGGAAATTGCATTAAGCTCCGTTACACGGATACTTTGTACATGAGCGAGCGAACGAGCGTACGAGTAAAGTGAGGACAGCTGTGGTGATTTATAAGTGTGCGCTTTACTTTGAATCGTTTCGGTTATTAAAGTGCCAAAAGCGTACAACCAACATCAAAACAGAGTACTGTAGAACGCATGAAGATAGAAAATAATCAACATGCCAAATGGCCAAGCCAACACTTAATTGACTGAAACGGTTGCCAACTATTTTAGTTGGCCATAAAGTTGCCAGAATGCAAAGCAAATTCAAGACTCAATATTGAAAGAATGCACGCGAGAGAAGAAAAAAGCGAGATGTGTGAATGTGCGTGATAATTCGAGATGCCGTTACTCTTCATGCGACCATGCACACACACACACATAACAACGGATTTTCGAACGCATCATTCGTTTTAAGTGTCGCCGCCAAGATTGCAGCCAACATGATAACGAAGACATGACAAAATGTCGCTTGGAATTTGAGTTTTTTTTTTTGCGTTTGCTACACGCTTTGATAAGCGCAAACGTTGTCAATCCTTTGGTCTCGTTTGCTCTCTTTTCTTTTCTTTTCTTGTCGCTTCGTTTCGTTTGGTTTGACTTTGACAGATGCAAAAACATCACCTGAGACAGCAGCAGCAGCAGCGAAGGCAAGTGCGAGCGAGAGGACACTCAAGGCGCGTTGTTGATTCTGCGCAAATCGTTTTCCATGCCATTGCGAATCACTTTGGACGTAACAAATTTAATTTGCATGGCTCAAAGTGGCTGAGCACTGCGGACTCCGGACTCCGGACTGCCATCAGCTTTGCTCAAATCAGCTTAGTTGCTCAGCTTAGTGACTTGGTGGTTCGTTAATTTGTGTTGCGTTTTTTCTCGTTTCGCTTTCGTTCTGTGATCTGTGCGATTCCTGCGTGGCTTCTGTCGCGTTTGTTCCTTTTCGCTTTTTATGCTTTCTTCATTTTCTTGTCTTCTTTATACGTTTTTTTTCCCTATCAGCTTGCGGTCTACTTGCCTTGCGTTGAGCTTCCGTTTTTTGCGTCTTTCATGTCGTTGCTGGTAATGAAGTAAATGGCATCTTTATGCGACATGTAGTTTTCTAATGCTTAGCTTCTTTTTCTTGTTGGCTTTTGCTTCTTTTTCTGTTTACATGTTTAAAATGCATTTTGTGCCATCAACTTGTCGTTTGTAAGCAATGAAATGTTGAATTTGTTAGTGCTGAAAGCGGGTTGTGAGTTCTGTGTAAGACAAAGCGTTGGAATTTTTGTAAATACATATATGCATAATTCCTTCAGATTTATGCCTTAATATTTTTACATACTTACATAGTCAAAGGCCATAGTAAGAAAGCAATGCAATTAATAAAATCATATATTGAAATTTAAGTCATTATCTTTGATGAGGCTATTTTACAAATGTTTGTGGTTTGAGAATTGTTGCATAATAAATATTTATTCGAATTTTCATTTAAATATATTATAATTCACGTATGTATATTGTAGGCACAATCTTCTTCTTAATGCTTATTTGTATTAAATCATGAGTAAAGAGTACAATTTATTTCTGATTCTATCTCTTTGCATTTTTCATCTCTTTCTGTTTTATACTCTTTGCTTTAAGTATACCTAAAAGAAGAAGCAGCACAGTTTAATTTAGGCAATTTGTGTATTGTTAATGCATACTTTTAGGCTGTACTACAAAAATAAAGTACTATGCGTATGCGTATCAACAACAAATACACCCAAAGGCATTACTTATACACGTATACACCCCCTAAATACCATAACCTGTGTCAATGCAAATATTTATGTTTTCATTACTCGAACAAAAACAAGAAATATACCGAAAAAAAGCCAAAACAAAAACAAAAAAAAAAGGATTTACCATTCAAATGTTCATTTTCTGCAACATTAGGTCAGAATTATTTAGCTAATTTTCGATTAGCTTACCAACAACAACAATAACAGCAACAACAACAATGAGTTCATATGCTTACTTTTAGGCTCATACTAATGTTGCTGTTTAATCAATGATTTGGAAATTTTACGTTACGCAACATTAATTTTACGTAAATTTTGGGTAAGTTTCCATGCAATGCCAGCCAAGGTTGCCTAAGCATGATGTTGGTAACTAACAAAAATAGAAAAAAAAAGGACACACACAAAATAAATATCGCACCTCAGTTTGTGTGCCTCAGACTCAAAGTTGAGCATTGCATTTTGCGTTATTTGAATAGCAGAAAATGTGTTGCAAAAACATATTTTTCTTCCGCATGTTGCTGCCTAAAAAGTCATTGCATGCTATGTGTGTTGTAACAAGAAGGGAAATACAGATGATAGCAAATTTATTGCCAATTTTCCGTTTGCAAGCCCAATGGGAGTGATTGCCATAAGCCGTTCCATGCGGCACGAATGGATGAACCAATATGCAGCAAGTCTGATTGAAAATGCGAAATGCAAAAAGCAAAAAATTTCAAATCAAATATGGCTAAAGGATATGTTCAGCAGAGGAATTCAACAGACATTGTAAATATAAATCGTTTGCTTACAAGTACCGTGTAGAGGCTGTAACACGCTCTTGATCTATGTGAGTGTGTGTGTGTGTATTTGTGTGTGTGTCTGATTACGCTTTAATTCTTTTATTTATTTATTTCATTTTTTCTAAAATATTTATATAAATATGTGACAATAACAAACAACTGTTGTCGTAGTATTTGATTTTTTTTTGTGTTGGCGTCTTTGCTGTGACTCTGTGTATTTGTGTGTGTGTATGGCTTACTGACTTACTGACTGATTGCTGTAAGCGGAAAATCTGAAATTGTTTGTATGGCTTATGATA
Source organism: Phortica magna (assembly GCA_037044515.1). Classification (NCBI taxonomy): domain Eukaryota; kingdom Metazoa; phylum Arthropoda; class Insecta; order Diptera; family Drosophilidae; genus Phortica; species Phortica magna. The sequence goes on from JBAMBP010000698.1 coordinate 27,076, forward strand.
AAATATACAAAAATGTTATACGTTTCAAAATTACATAAAGAATTTTATTTATTGTCGAAATCTCTTATGTTACGTTGAGGTTTAACGTAACATAAGGAACTACAATTGCTAATAACGATAGTATTAGTATGTTAAGTGGCAAGAACAAGAACTCTAATTACTTTTCTGTTAAAGAAACTGTTAAACTTAACATTTTTTAAATAGCGTTGCCTGATTGGGACACTTAGGCACTAATTTACCTTTTACGCAAGAACGTTTATCGATTATTATTTATCAATTTGGCTGGTCTTGTTACACTCAATTATTAGGAAATTAGGAATTATGAAAAATCTACTTTAGTTCTATGTATAAGAGAATGTTTTATTTATTGTATAATATCAAATTCATATAAAAAAGCCGAAAAATAAAAGTAAGATTGCTTAGACAGTCTCAAGATCTGACTTCGGACCAAGACGAATACTCAAAATCATCATGTTACTTTCAAATGAGTTAGCAAATTATAGTTTTGTAAGAAAATTAGTCTTTTACTAAACATCTTCATAAGCAATTACAGAAGAGTTGTTAAAATTTAAGTTAAAAAATTGTTTCCTATGACATTTACTTCATCTGTGAGGCTATCAGACAACGCTTTGCTGCTTTTGCATTTCATCTTCGCCTTCACTTCGCCTCGCGCTGCTTGCATTTTCCTTTGGTTGTCGTCGTTGGCGACGTTGTCAGCTTTAAATTGATGTGAGTTTCTCGTTTTCCTTTTGCTACTTTTATTTTTTGATTGTTCCTTCTGCTCGTCTCTCTTTTTATTTTTTGCGATTTTTTTATTGTTTTGTTTACTTTTCGTTTGGTTTCTTTGTCGTTTGTGTTGTCATTTTTGTCGTTGTCGTTGTTGTTGTTGTCGTTGTTGTTGTTGTTGCTGTTGTTGTTGTTGTTGTTGCTGTTTGCATGCATCATGCATGTTATTTACTTTACATATCCTGCGGTTGCATTATACAACCACATCGACATGCTGCATGGCTGTCGCACTCGCCCACTAACTCACCCACTTACTCACTCATTTACTCACTCATTCGCTCGTTCTTTCATTCGCACATACTTCTGTGTGTTTGTACACATTAACACTTTGTTTCCTTCTGTGTTTGTTTGTTTGCTTATTTGTGTGTGTGTGCATGTGTGTGTGTGTGTGTGTGTATTTGTGTTACTGCGAAACTTAACGAAGCAGAATTTTTTGTTTTGCCAAGAGTATTTTTGTCGCTTTACTTTAGTTCTTCTTCTCTTTCATGCACTCCTTTTCATTTACTATATATATATATGTATATATATTTATTCATTTTGTTGGTTATATGAAAAAGCGACGCTTTGCTTTGTGTGCTTCTCACATGCAAATGTAATTGCATATTTTTAAATGCAAAAATAGAAAAAAAGAACAACAACAACTAGACACACACACACACACATTGACAGCAGCTGAGGTACAAACTAACAAAGCTTATTTACTGTTAATATTATGTTTTATTTATGTGTGTTTGTGACTTTGTTTTTTTTTTTTTTGTCACAGCCAAAATATATATTTACAAGAACATCAAATATTTAAGTATATTAGTTTTTTTTGTGGCGCACGTGTTAAATGTTTCTTCCTTCTTCAGTTGAGGTTTCTAACATTGCGCTTGATTTGCATACATACATGTATGTACATGTATGTGTGTGTGTGTCAATTGGTTATTCGGCTTGTTTTTATTTCAAAAGCTTTGTTTATGTCCTGCAACAAAATCGAATGGTTTGCTGTAAGCATCTTGCAACATATTATCATGCAAGGCATTCGACTTGGCAGAACACAACAACTTCACTTGTGGCATGAATGCAAGACTGTCAACCAAATGTTGTCCAGCTGTCATCTTAAAAGACATTTCCGTTTGTTGTTTGTTGTTTCATGTCAGCGTTGCGTATTTAAATAAAATGTTTAGTTTTTCTAGCCACAAATCTACGCTTGCTTTCACTGGCAAATAACTTGTTTAACAACTGCCAACAATACAAACAACTTCCGCTGATTTTTATGCTGGCACATTTTGTATCTTCTTCTTTCTTTGTACTAACAAATTTAATACTTTGCGTATTTTTATTGTTTTGTTTGGCAACATTTGTATGAATATTCTCGATTCTGTTTTCTGTATTCAATTGAAATTCATATCAATTACGGTTTTCCATTTGAGTTGCAGCCAAAAACGCTTCGAGTGCACTTTGTGTGCCGACACTTGTTTTGCTTGATTCGGTTGAGCTCTTCTCAACTTGACCCACTTATGGTCATCTCTAAAAAACAAACATTTCATTTAAACTCAATTGACAATAAATGTATGTGCAATGAAAACTATTAACAAAGCAATAAATGTGAATTTGGCATGTGTATTTTTATTTTCAGTTTATCTTTCCTGTTTTGATATTTTTTTTTGGCATTCTTCATAATTGATTTGATTTTTAAAATAAGATACTAAACACATTCCATTGAATTTTGCACTATTTTTATTCGTATGTTATAGCTAAATAATACGGTTTAGTGAAAAAATTTTAACTTAATAACTCAATTACTCAAATTACCTCAAATTTACATTTACATTTATAATTTCTATATTATATCTCTACTTAACACACTCCCATTTACTTATCTAACTAAGTAGCCTCAGAGATAATGAAAAAATTAATTAACAATTTTTATTTTCATTTATTTTCATTGAAAAAAGTATGCTGTAACTTGATCAAAAACGCTTAAAGTTGAATTTTGTGTTGCATACTTTTTGTTGTCGCTAATTATTTTGGTGAAATAGAACAGCGCCCTCTGACGTGTACATCAAATCGAGCAAAATCGATCAAAAGCGATACAATTGCCAGTTTTGATATTGAATTATCTCAAGTATACCGGTGTATACAAACACATTCGGTAGTGTGATGTTGTGAGGAGCACAACACAATTTTTGGCACATAACAGCACTGTGTTTCGTGCGCACGTGGCGATTAATTGTTTTGTTTTTTAATAAATTTCGTTTTTCCTAGATGTTTTTTTTATATTTGTGATACTGATGATACTTGTGTATGTAAGTATATAACTAAAATATTTTCATATTACTTGCCTTCGGACACGTCCGTTGCATTGGAATTCCTTAGAAAAACTTTGGCAAATGTACTTTTTAATGGATTCAACGAAATTCTAATTAAATATCATTAAAATGTATGCAATGCTTTAATAAGCGTCATTAATTAAAAGTTAAAATTAAGTATGAGCAGTTATGCAACATCATCTTCATTATTATGAACATTAAGTAAATTGACAAAAGTAAAAGTTTTTAATGTCGCGTCACTCGCGAACTGAAACTATTTCCACTTACATACTCCAACATCCCCACCAACAGCAATGTGCCAACATTTAAGTTGATATTTAAGTTGCTTGACTTTTGGCGCAGAGTAAACAAAATGATAATAATAGCGCGCAATTAGTCAAGCGGCAAATGAGTAGGGTAGGACATGAAAGGGAGTGAAGGGAACACAAAAAAAAAAAACAGTGAGAAAATAGTAACGCGTTAAAGTAATGAAAGGAGTTACCCGGATGAGATACACAAAGGCACACACACAAACACTCACAGAGACACACATTATTTAGCAAGGTGAAAAAAACATTTAGTGCATGAAAATAAAAAGCAGTAAGGAGAGAAGAGTATGAGAGTATGTGAGACTGAGTGAGCAAGTGAGTGAGAGAGATGAGGGAAAGCGTGTGAGGTAAACAAGCTCGAAACGCTAACCTAATGTCTTCTTTATTATATGAAATTTATCACTCCTGCTCCTGCAATTGTCGTTCATGAATACTTTGCTTTACTGTGACTGCGACTGCGACTAGGATGGCTCTCGTGCTGCTGTTAGTGTTGGCGTTGGCGTTGCCAATGACGACCACCACGCGATGCTATTACAAAAAATCCCAGCATGCTTTCAGTTTTCTTTTTTGTTTTTTTTTTTTTTTTGTTTTTTTTGGCCACAGACTCTTCCATTTTAGTATAAATTGCATACATTGTCGTTGCGAGAGAAGCATTTGTATGAACATGGCTTAAACTCCTACGAGATTAGCAACAACATATGAAATTAATGTGTTGGTTTTGTGCTAATGAATGCCAGCATGGACGCCATGCGCTGCGCCCACCCATGCTAGTCGAATTCAGATACGGATATACAGATACGGATACGGATCCAGCAGCCCAATGTTGGGCGTAGTCATGCCACCGCTTTGCTTTGACACTGTTTTTGAATTATGGCATCATTTCTTTTTTCTGAACCTTACACACATGCTTATATTGTTACTATGCATGTGTGTGTGTTGATATTATGCAAATATTTGCATATCATATAAAATAGCGGTTTTTCGTTTAATCTAACAAAGTGGTTACTCAACTTTGTTGCGCTTCAGTCTGTCTGTTTATGCAGGCGCAACTTAAATACAAATAATTCATGCTTTAATTGTTTTCAATTTAATTTAATTTATTGTTTTCATTTCCTTTAAAATTTTTAAGCATTTTTTTTTTTTGTTTTTTTGTTAGTGTTAAGTTTAATGAAGCAATAAAATTGTTGCAATTTTTAAATATTTATTTTTTGTTTGTTGTCACATTTGCATTTAAGGACACAAGAGACATCATTGACAGCAACAAAATCACCGTGTGTGACAACAATTTGCACTCGATTTTACGCGCTCAACAACAACAACAACGATAACAACAACAACAGCTGCGTGCAATACAAATTTTAATGGCAACAGATTTCAGAGTGACATGAGCAAAGCGTTGATTGGACGATCCCGAATCTCTTTGAAAAAGCGCTTGTAAAATTTATATTCAAAGAAGCCGTAAAAGCACAAATTCCAAAGGGCGAAAAAAATTCACTACTCTGCCCTTACCGCTGCCCTTGCCCAGCAGCTGTCGTTGTGTGACAACTTGATATGAGCGATCGTGCAAGCTTGAATGTGAGGTGTTGAGGAACGGTGGGTTGTTGGGAAAGTTTTGAGTGTCATTTGGTATGTGTCACTCAGAATTTTATGACATTCCAATGACTTTGTCATAAAATATGCCACAACAGCGCACGTGAGGGCGTCAGGTTGCAAGATTTTCCACTTTTTTCGGTTGTTGTGCGCTGTAAGTTGTTAAATGGCATGTTTTTTTGTTTATTGTACGATAAGTAACAAAGCGTACGTAAAAGTATTTTGCATTTTTGTCAAGTTAATTGTTGTGCAGTTAGAAGACTTCTTTTGTTGTTGCGCAATTTCAAATAATGGAAAACATTAAGTTTATTTAAAAATTGCCAAAAGATTCTTTTAAAAGTTATGTACTTAACACATCAAACTGCACTCGACTGGCTCGGCTTTGCTCTTGGCCAACTATGTGTGCGTGTGTGTGTGTGTGTGTGTGAGCAGACATGCACATACAGTCATTGACAGACATGAGAGTTCTTGAAAGTACTTCTTGGGTGCACTCGCACAGAACGAGTGCCGATGATGCTCATGCTTTTTCTATAGTTTCTCTTGTTGTTGTTGCGCTGCTTCAATTTTTGGTGCTTTTTGTTGTTGTTGTTGCATTTCAGCCGGAAGTTGTCTGCACTTTAATGCACAAAATGGCGCAACTTCCTTTCGTTTGCTTTTGTTTGAATCCTCTGTCTTTGGTCTTCTGTGTTCTGCTGCCGCTGCTTCAGCTTCTTCTTGGCGCTGTCTGACACATGCGTTCTTCAGTGCTATGTTGACTGTTTTGTGATTTATTGCATTTTAAATTCGACGACGACGACGACAACGACGACGATATTTTTGCATACGCCTCAACGCGTCGTTTATCTTCATTTTTCATTGCTGTCGCACTGCCGCCGGGCGCATGAACAAATACGCCGGCGACGACAAATATGCATTAGTATATCTTACCGGGGGACGGGCACGAATCGACGCACAGACATTGTCGAATTTTGCTAAGAGCTCAATGAGCGCTTATAAATTATTTCAATAGTTTTAGAGCGACATCTTCCTTATGAGCCAAACAACTTACATAAGTTGAAAAGGTTTCGCTTCTTTTTGGTTCTTTGCTTTCACTCAAAAGGCAAACTATTTTCTAAGGCTAAAAGGCTGATTTGGATTTGGCAAGTAGCCTTTGTGCCTTGCCGCGGTATGTGTAGCTTGTATCTTTTGTGTTGTGGCAACAACTAAAAGTATTTCCGAAACATTTGCTTTAACCTCGTGCTTTCCATTTGTACTTTTGTCTATGTGGCGTGCAACTTCAAAGCATCGCTGAGGTTGCACAACATTTTCACAAGTTTTCATAATAATTTCATAAGTTCTTTTTCAAGCATTTTGATTTAAAGTTGTTGCGTATTTTACTCATTTCAATGTTTGCCAAAAGAAACAAGCCTCAAAATAGTTTGTGCAACAAAACGCACCTGAACTTTGCAGCGCTGTGTGGCGCGTGTCGTCTGCCGTGCCTAAGACTTTAAGCCCGCGGCTTTATTTGCCTTTGTCATGCTTAAGTAGGAACCCAAAAAAAAAAAAACGAAGTGCATTTTATTTATTTCAAAAGGATTTCGTACTTTTTCTATTTACGTTTTGCATACATTTTAATTAAGTGTGCTTGAAGTTTATTTGCCAACGCATGAGGCGTGTTTTGTAACTTCAAGTGGCTCTCTGTGCATGTGTGTGTGTGTGTGTGTGTGTGTGTGTGTGTGTGCAACACTTTGTCTTGACTTAAAACACTTTGCGGTGAAATATTTCAAAGTTGTAAATTATAAGTTGTGCCTTGTGTGTTTTGTTCTGTTGACTGAAAGTATTTAAACTTTCTTTGCCTTGGCTTGCTCACCATTGAGTGATATTTTATTAAACTATTTTTCAAGTATGAAATTGTTTAATTAAGTTGTGTCGAAATTTCCAACAAAACCAACAAAAATCTTCACTTAGTGGCGTGCAATGATTTTCTTAACAAATCACTTAGTTACTCTTAAGCCAACTGTTTTGCGCTCTCTTTCCTACACTTGACACTTTATGTGTTTCCATGTTTGCGTCTTTGTTGCACTTGGTCTTAGTTGCCTTTAGTCAGTTGCATTTTGAAATTTATTTAAATAGCACTTAAGTGCATTCCATGATTCAGGTTTTACTCTCTTCAGGTAATACACTTTAAAATCAAATTAAGTTTCTTCTTAATTTCTTCTGTTGATTTTTTTTTTTTATTTTTTTGTGCATTTATACAACTTCTTCTTCTTGTTTTTTACTTCGCTTGGATTTAAGTTTCACTCTTTTTGATTACATTCTGCAAAAATAATGAAAATTAGCTACAAAAACGTTGTGTTTCTTTTTGTTTTCGTGTTTGTTTCCAACTTAAGGCGCAAATACCCCCCTTGTTTGAGGGTACGCCGCGTTTTGCGCTTGCATTCAATTTGATTTTATTCGTTCTGCTGTTTCTGTTCAAATTGCTTTTCGTCGTTGTGCATTTGTTAGCAGTTCAGTTCAGTTCGCGTTCTATGAGCAGCTGAGTTTGTCTGGTTTCACAGTCTGATTGCTTCAGATTGAAAAATTAAATTAAAATGACTTTATTTTTTATCGGTTGTTGCTCGATGCTTAACACTCTATAATAAACATGGCCAAATGAATAATGCAAGTTACGTGCCCACTTGAGGGAAGTTGTATAACAGTTTTTAATCATGCCTTGTCTTCATATTCTCACCCAATGATTATTCTTGTAAAATATTCGCTGTTAACTGGCACGCCTTGCTTGGCGAATGAACAGATTTTTAGGCATGCCATTCTACATCATGCAAGTAGTCATCATGCAAAGTTACAACTCAATCCGAGCTCTGGATTCTGGAAACTCTAATTAAAAAATGTTAAAAAAGTTTATAACAGTTTTTTTAATAGAAAAGTAAATAAGATTCATATTCCAGCAATTTAACATGATCAAAAGCGCAGCTATTAAACAACTATTTGCTAATGGAGTCAGAAAAAGTTCTCCTGAATACGATCTTATTTACTTGCTATTTAATAGAATTTTTCTATTAAGAGTGCTTAATAGAGTTGCCAGAATAGTGGGTTTGCTTTCCAAGATCTTGTAATGAGTCAGACAGTCAGTGAGTGGTATTTTGTTTATTTATGGAGTGAGACATAATATTATATTGCATGACTTCTCAGCAAACTGTTATGCCCGCAACATTGCGTTGTCGTGTAGGGCATAATGAAGCATTAAGATTTGTTTCGTTGCGATTTTTCGATTTAATTCGTACTCAAAACAACTTCTTTTTTCTTTGGCTGGCATTTGTAGTTTGTTTTTCTGTTGACTGGAAACGTCTCCGACTTCCTTTTGGCTTTTTCAGTTTACTTTTATATGCAAAAACTTGATTAAATTTCTCTGCTTCAGTTTTACAAGAACAACGATGACGGCGACGGCTTCTAATATACTTTTACTTGAAGCATCAAATTTTAGTCGGCGGGCGTAAATGAATTATTTATTTAAGTAGCTGCGCATATAATTGCAAGCAGTAGTAAAGACAACAACAACAACATGAGCCATGAGTGAGGGATAACAAAATGGTGGATAATAATAAATAAGTAAGTAAAAATGTTTGCCATTAAGATTTGAAAAACGAATCTTAACATAAATCTTCATTAGAAAAAGCTTTCGTCGCACATGGCGCACAAAGTGGCAAAGTGTCTGTGGCATGGCATGTGCATTGTGCATTGTGGTGGCACAAGTCGGCCAAGTGCACTACAGAAGATCTTTCAACAATTATTTATTAATCGAGCATCGAGCATCGAATTTTGTGTTTGCATTACAAGTGCTTTGTCGTCGTGCGCTGCGCCATTAAAAACGCTGGCTTATAAATTCTGCTGCGCTTGATATCCTTACAGTTCTTACCGCCCGGCTGTCTGTCTGTCTGTCTGACTGTCGTCGCGTGTGTGTGTTTGTATTGAGAATGCATCTTCTTGGTGCTTTGTCTGCTGCGCTGATTTGGCAAACTTCGTTGAAGAAAGAAGACACTAAAAGTAGCACAGCACAGCACAGCGTTAAGTATAAGCACACGGACAAGGACATGGCTAAGGACAAGGGTGCTGATGATGGCGGCATTTAACGCGTTGTCTCGCTTAGACACTTTTTGTGCGCGCAATTCAAAGTTTTTCTTCGCACTGAACTGAGCAGAGCAGAGCAGAGCAACTGCGAGCAAGCAGGAAAGGAAAATCAATAGACAACTGCAAATTGAATGATCAATTAGCGCACATTTTTCTTCACTTGCAGCAAAGCAAAGCATAAAAAACACGAAGCATGTCTTTTTTCACGCTTAACGAGTGTGGCGGCTTGAGTGTCGTTGGCTGCGGGTTTGTTAGCGCACTTGATTGCATATACTTGCAACTTACTTGATTATTTATAAGGAATCTTCTTGTTTTTTTTTACGCTTTGTTTGTGTTTTGAAATCAGCATTAATAACGTTTAAGCAAAAGTAAATCTATGTTTATAATCGTGTCGTTTATGTGTCCTTTTGCTGGCCGCAAGTTAATTCTTTCTACGTTGCATTCTAATAGCATGTCTGTCTGTCGGATTTTGCTCACTGCACTAATGACCCAGAAAGGACATCGGCCACCAATCATTTGCCGGCCTAAGCAAACGCATGTCCGCCTGTGCTTCGGCCAGCCTTTGTCGCTGTAGTCAATTGGTAAACGAAAAATAAGCTCAACATGCCGCACAGATTTTGCTTGTACCTGTGCTTGCCACATGCCTCCTGCCTCCTGCACGCTGCCGTTGCTGCGCTCATTGCATGCGTTTGGCTTGTTCATAATTTAGTGCACCTCAGCTCAGCCCTGCAATGCTTTCTTTATGCCTGACATCTGCTGTTGCTGCTGCTGTTGTTGTTGTTGTACGTTGTTGGTTGTCGTCCTGCAACTGTGCCACGTTACTCCTTCGTGAGTCTTTTGCGTTTGCCTCTTGTTTAAGCGTTTGCATTTGGCGTTTGCTTCTGGCATTTATTACCATGCAACTTGTTTTCTTTACGCCATTTTTCGGACATACTCATGGCATTTGCTGGTGGCTTAAACTCGGCACTTTCGTTCTTGTTGTTGTTGTTGTTGGTAGTTCGTGGCAATAAGCTGCAAATCGTGTCCATAAGCTTTGCTATTGCAGTGTAAGCGCTTTGACAGCATAATTTATACGCTTGAGAGCTTATTACAAAGCAACGAAGAAGGCGAACTAGTAGTAACAATGTAATCATGTAATACCAAAACAAATATATATGTATCGACTGGAGGTCATAAGCTGCTAAAATACGATTTGAAGCATTTTAATTTAATTATAACAAAAATTGACTTGCAGCAATTAAGTTTATAAATACTTGTAGCAATCATTGGCGTAGTAAATGAATTAAATAAATGAAAATGTTTCTCGGACATTCTCGCCGATTGCTTTTGCATGCAGAACATTTACTCAACTGTGAATTTGTATTCAATTAAAAATCATTTCTTTATCAATTATTCATTGTTGCATGTGGCTGACAGATGTCTGCCTCTGTATGTGTGTGTGTGTGTTTGTTTGCATATATGTTGTTGTTGTTGCAGCCATTAAGTTATACATACATACATGCATGCATTCAATGATTTACTCAGCCGGCCAGTCGTTCAGGCAGTCAATTATTATTAAAATAAACACAAGCTGCGAAAAAAAAAAAGTGAAATTACTCAAAAACCACAAAAAACACATGAGGCAAAATTCTCAACAAATATAAACAATAACGTTTGTTAATACAAGCAATTATTTCATTGCAGTTCACAATTCCCACTTTTTTTGGTGCTCTTAATTTATTTATACGATTTTTTTTTTTTTATTTTCAATTTGAGTTCATTATTGTTTGGTGTAATTGAATTGCATTTTGTTATCATTGCATCAAATTGTCGCCTAAATGCACTGATCTATTTTTGAACACCTTTTTTAGTAAAAATTTTATGTGTAAAATGGTGTGAAAACATTTGCTTTGAATTGCGGCAATCAACATTGACATTGATTTCGTGTTTGAGCTAACAAAATCGTTGATTGAAATTTACTAATTACATGCTGGCCAGTAATTAAAATGTTGTGCAATCAAGGTTTTAAAATATACAAATTGATGTTGATAAAAATTAATATAAAAAAAATTCTATAAAATATTTTACTAAAATAAAAACATTAGTTTAATTAATTGCTTCATAGTTCGACTGAAATCTTTGATAAATAAAATATAAATTCAAATGACAAACAAAAAATTTAGTTAGATATTTTTGAAAGTGATTTTGTTGTGGGTTTTTTTAGAAACTTATTTTTATAAAAAAAGTCAACAAATTAAAAAATTTTTAATTAAAAAATAATTTAAAAATTTTCACCAATAGAGGGCGCCAACGTGCAGGCCACGTGATTTGACATATCAAAACCCTCTAAATGAAATTTAGTACAAAGTCCAAAAAATATGCTGTTAAGACCGAATTATTTATTTCTTAGAGAATACTGGTAATTTTTTCAAATATCAATTGGAGAAAAAAATTTAAAAAAAATATCTATCGTTTATATTCAGATTACAAGCTGAAGAAGTTCTCTTCAGAGTTTCAGGCTTATCCAATCAAATTAAGGGAGAAATAAGAAAAAATGTGGTTTCGAGGAAATTGGCTTAAATATATGTAATATATGAAGCCAAAGAGTTATTTATACTTCATTAAAATTCTTATTTAACAAAGTGTCAAAATTCAACGCTAGACTTTCGTATGTGACATATGTAATATATGCTTTTTCATTATGATCTAACTTTTGAAATACATTTCGATAAAGTTAGTTTTCGTACAACAATTTTAAAAGCAATACATTCATTTGTGAGCTACGTTGTCACCAATAGATAAACAGTCAAACATATGCACAGTTATTAGAAAGTTTTAATAAGCGAACTTCTCGTCAAAGATTTCTGTTGAAATGCAAAGCAAATAAGGCAACAAAATAATGCATAATTCGCTGAGCGGCGCACATGGAACATGCAAATGTGATTAATAACCACTCATTCATCAAATAATCATCCGAAATGCGACAAAAACAGCGAAGAGACAATAAGCAGTCATGTTGTGTGTGAGCTAATTTGAATATGTGATATCAAAATAGAACCACAAACCGATGACAAAACCATTGAACCAAACAACACTTTCATGCACATTGGAAAGCATGTATGCAAAATGATGTTGCTGGCAGGCAGGCAGGCAGGCAGGCAGACAAACAGACAGACAGCCAGGCACGGCGACAGGCAACGAGCAAGTCGACAAGCAAGCGAGCAGTAAGCAAGCAAGAGGAAGCGGTGACAATAAGCAGCTTCTTCTATCTGCAGTGAAGCCCTTCAGGTTGCGAGTTGTTCAGTCGTGCGACGGTGCGCGAATCTGCATGGAGCGTTCATTTTACTGTAGTGAATCTGTGTGCGTGTGTGTGTGCGTGCGTGTGAGTGACATATGTGTGCGTACGCACATACAATGAAACAGGTATAAAATGTTGCCACCACCGTTGACGTCAATGAATTTTGGATTTTGCGGTTTGTGGCCTTGTTGCGGTTTGGTTGTGGCAACTGCAACCAACGCGTGATGCTGTTGCACCCACGTACATTTCACATTGTCAATCATTGCTGATACAAAAATACGCAATTTATGTGTTATAATAATAAAGCTTATTGCTTTAACGAAGCCATTGAAGTTAATGGCAAGCCATGCCAAAAATCCCTTTGTTCTTGCATTACGTATACGACCGTGTTGAACTTTTTAAATCAAAAATGTTCTATATATCTTCAAAAGGGTATTTTTTATTTTTTCATTAGCAAAGAATGTCTTTGCCAATTAGAAACAATTTGTTGTGCCATAGACTTGTTGTTGTTGTTGTTGCCAGTAAAGTGCATTTAACTAATTTGTCTCGTTTAATGGCATCACTTTACTTATTACGTTGAGCGACATGAAATTTTTAGTTTTGTCTGCAATGACATAAAGAAGCGAGATAAATTGTTGAAAAGACGAAGCGTAAGAAAGACGTACTTTTATGCCTTCAACTCGATTTTATTTGCCGCTTTGTGTTCGTCCTTCTGCTTCTGTCATTGTCTGCATTGCAATATGCAAGTTTTAAGTGTGTAAAATGTGCTTCAATGTCATTACAATCTGCTGCTTCACGCTTTACGGCCAACATCGCAGGCAACAACATTCATTTGTCCTTTCGTGCTTTCGTCCTTTCGTGCTGTTTGGCTATTTAGTGGCTTCTTTTATCGTTTGCAAGCGTATCATTTCGTTGTTGTCATTTCAGCGCCGATTAAAAGTATATTTTTATCTTCATTGGTTGTCTGCCATCTCCAATCTGTAATCTGCAATCTGCACTTTTATGATTATGCGCGTTCGAGCAGCTTGTCACGACTGTTTGCCTGCGCTGCAATGCATTTTTATTGCCTTATTGGTGCTCAGCTTATTATTGCATGATTGCAAATAAGCGAAGTAGATTTACTTACACATGTTGTTGGCGGTTGGCTTAAGCATTTAATTTGGCTAAGCAATGCGCGCATTGGCCAATCCGCAAATCCTTTGGCCAATTGACACATGTAATGCCAATCGAAGCGACCATAAATCAACATCATGTGTTGACGGCAATGCACGTTTCGCACGAAATAAACAAAGCGCTGCAAAAAAAAAGCAAAGCAAATGTAAACAAACTTGATACAGAAGCATGAAGCACACGTAAAATATAAGTACATATGTGTGTGTGTTGTATGTATTTTCAAATGTAGAAGGTGTGCTACGTGCAATGGCGAATCAACATATTTAATCTTCGTTATTTTGGAATTTTTTCGGTAAACATTTTCTTGCCACTTCTGATTTTTCTTTACACAAATGCAACGACAACAACAACAACAACAATAACAATAGCAATAGCAATAAAAATAGCGCCAAAGTTGTACAGCAAACTTACAGCTACTGCATGTGTGTGTGTGTGCGTGTGTGTGTGTGTTACTGCTGTCAACGCTCAAAGTGAAACCATGCGCGCATACAAATAAAAAAATATATATGTATATATATGTATATGTATAGAGGAAAGTCCCAAGGCAAAAACTACTTAAAATGCAACAGAAAAAAATCTTGCAAAGCAAGGCGAAAAAAAAGATACAAAAATGCGGTTAAGACAAGCGTGGCAAGAAACGTTGCTAAAAATAAAAGCGCAGCAAGTGCGAAAAAATGGCTTAAAAAATATTAGTGTTAGTTAAGGCGCATGTGTGCGTGTGCGCGTGTGTGTGTGTGCTGGAGGGTGGCAAGCGGTGTGCATATTTTTTCACATTGGCAACATTATAAATGCGAATGAAGCAAACAAATGCAAAATGCAAAACGTGAGCCAAAGAAAAACGAGCGGAAGAACAAAAAAGCGAAAAGTAGCAAACGAACATGAAACCGTTGCAATATGCAAATTATGCATGTGTCTACTTGCACATGTGTGTGTGTGTGTGTGAGTTGGCCAAAACGCATTCGACATACGTCTGACTGAAGATGCTTTGTTTTAGCTCAGCTTTTTTTTTCGCTCCTCTTTTTTCTGCGTGCCAATTTCACGTTTTGAAAACTGCTAAGCTTCCACACAACTTTTATCAATCAGCATTTGTCTGTGTGTGTGTGTGACTGTGTGTGTGTGTGTGCACGACATGATAAGCATGTTGGTGGCGTGAGTTGTGTTGGCGGCTGTGTTGCTTTGTGGCATATCAAAGCGCATATGCTTAAACTTTCGCAATATAAATTTTCTTGCTGAGTGCTGAAAAGCATTTTCTGTTTGCCCTCTAGTAAAGTCGTCGGACGAACCACTTTGTCGTTCATCTTCACCTCAACCTGCGTCCGCTTATTCGACGGCAACGTCTTCTGCTACTCACATACATGGCATGCGTTGCCTTCAACTTGGCCAATTCGGTTATGCAACTTACTAAGCGGTTAGCATGTGTGTGTCGAAAAAACACACACAAGCACACACACACACACACACACACAGGAGCACACATATCGCCGGTCTTTGCGTGCGCGTTGCTTGTTTAAAATATGTTTTAGAAAATGTCTATTATCTTGAAATGGCCGCAAGGTGCAAATAGCAAAGTGCGAGCGAGCGAGAAGAAGCAAACCAGCGAATGTTCGCGCAACTTTGGCATATTTTAAATGTGGTGGTGGTTGCTCAAGTGTTGCAAATAGCATGCATTGACGTAAATCGCTGCTAAAGTTTGCGTGGTCGCCGAGCCATGTTGTCGTAAGTTTTGTTAACTGAGAAGTGCCGCCAACGGCCGATGAATGACGACCGACGACCGAAAACCGACGACGACGTCGTCAAGTGCGGCAAGTCAGTTGCAAGAAGGTAAGGTTATGTCTTTGCACATGTAGCAGCGTTTCAATCTCGATACTTGCCACACACTTCACTCATATTTTCCGTTGTTTTCTTTGGCCAACACAATGGCGTTGCCTAAATTAGTATGCTTTTGCCAACCGTAGCTATGTGTGCGTGTGTGTGTGTGTGTGTGTGTGACTGTTGCTGACATAATTCGTTCGCCATGCGTTTGTCCTTTCGTCCTTTAACTGCTTTCTTGCCATGCTTCAACAAAACACTTCGCCATCATCATCTTTCTCAACAACATGAGCGCGCAAATTTCGCGACTTTCTGCTGCCTTCACTAAGTAGCCGCCTTTCTTTCTGCTTCTTCTTCTGCAGCAAGTTGGCTCAATTTATTTAAATTTTTAATAGTTCGAAGTTGTGCAAGTTTTTCCTATCAAAAGTTTACTATTGTTCGCTATTGTCTTCTTTAATTCTACCATTTCCATGCCGCTCTTCTATGCCATACACTTCAACAACATCAATTTTCACCACCACCACGCCCCCCCCTTTGAAACGTTTCTGTGGCATTTTGTGTTATAAATAACATGTATTTTGGGTTTGTTTTCTACAAATTCTATGCCACTTCATCAAAGCTTCGGCTTGGCTTGAAGTTTGTCAAAAAGTTCCCTGGGCATTCTATTCACTTATTCAAGTCTATACAATGCCTCAAGTTTGCTAATGCAATTGCATCTTGTTGCGGCTTCTTTGGCGCTGCGAAAACTTTGCGGCATATTTCATTTATCACACGTTCTTGTTTGTCTTCCAAGATACTCAGGTACTTTGATTGAGTTATAAATTATTTGTTAACCAAAGACTTATGCAATCAACTTGCAACTCAAACAGCATTTTGTGTGTTTCGAATTGACAAATTGTGTATTAATTTTTAATAACTTCTCAAAATGTATATGAAGTCAACAAAGCACATGTGATTCATGTCTGCATTCGATGACTAAATCATATTAAAACAGACCTCACCTGAAACTGATTCGCACACACAAAGAGTTGCATGCATGCATACATCATGAGCCAATCAAAGCCATTAATCACGCACGTTATGCAAAAGGACGTGCCTTCATTTTTGGGTGTGCTGCACGAAACTTTCTTACATTGGCAGCTTGTGTGTGTGTGTGTGTGTGTGTGTGTGTGTTTGTGCATTTCAAGGCGCAGCACAATTTTAAGTATGACCAAATGTGCTGCGTTAACCTCAGCAAAGACGACGTGATTTCTTCAGCGCGGTCACACCTTGCCAGCCAAGCAATCGTCCATCTGTCCGTCCGTCCGACCGACCGATAGGACTTCTAAGCTTTCGGCCGCGACTTGTGCAAATTTTTGAACAGGCGTGTTAGAGGGCAAGGCATAAAAATGGCTGGCGAATTGTAATACTTCTACGTGGCGGCAGTCATGCAATCGACCGGGCGTGCAAACTGTAAATCTTCCGCGCCAATAATTCAATGATTTTACGCTTAAATCATAGCAAATTAACCCATTTCCGTCGTAGACAGCGCCATATAAATTACGCCGCGATTGCAGTCTAACATGTAACATTTTGCATTCCGTTCAACAGCGAATAGAAAATAACAAAAAAAAAAAAGAGTCGATGGCGTCGCCGTTGTCTTTGCCGCTGCCGCTGGCGGAGGTTGCCAACACGCGCGAAAACATTGGCAAGGCAAAAGCTTAGAGAGAGTGGTGTAGGAAAAAAAATACAAGAAAGGAAGTTATTTCGGCTTTGTGGAAATTCATGTATGGTACTTCTGGAAGCGAGTAATCTTATTGCAGGCACTTTCTTATCGTTTATCCTATATGAAATCCTATTTGAAGCCACGCCCATTTTACAATTTGTGGAATTAGGGCAACTCATTTTCTCGCAGAGTTCAATAATCTACAAACCAAGTCTTATAAAACTTAGGATAAGACGGTTGATCTGTACCAATCTTGCACATCATTTGCACATCTAAGTTCAGGAACTTCTTATATGCAATGATAATTCCAAATACCAAACAATAATAAAAAACACATTTTTCGCTGATAATTCTTATGGGCGATATTATAATGATCTGATCAAAGTGTTTCTTACATACAAACTGTCAACAGATATAAGACAATTTTCTGTATAAAATTTTATCGATAGCTTATAAAGAAGGAATTAATATGTGAATAGATAGTTGGAAAGCTGAATGGACAACTCATTGGTTATCAAGCATATATATATGAAAACTTTCATAGGTCTGGATGCCTTCTTCTATGCATGGCAGGCATCATGCCTAAGTTAATGTACGCTTTGAAGAATATGAAACCATTACGATTTTCATTTTGATTATAAGACTTTTGCCAAAAGTTATCCGTTTATTGGCGCTTGTGTGCGTCTCTCGGTCTCTCGGCTGGCGAAGTGGCTCAGGTGGCAGAAGACAATTGGGTTGCCAAATGGTCGCGCATTTTGCTGCGCTCGCAAAAGCGTGAAAATGCCAAATCGCTTTGCCTCGAAAGCAACACAATTGCGCCAAAGTCAGAACAATGCCAACGCCAACTCTCTTTATGAACCAACAATTCTTTTTGCTTTTGTTTTTGTTTTCGTTTGTTTTTGCCATCATTTTTTGTATGTTATTTGGTAAGACATGAGTAATGCGGCTACTTGAATGGTCGGTTAGCTTGCACTCGAAATTTATGCCGTTTCTTTGCGGTCGGCTCGGCTGTTGGCTGCTCTGTTGGCTGGTGCTGTTGGCTGCTGCTTGAGTGCCTCGCTGACAAATGCTTCACATGTATCATGTGACACATCGATCAACGTGCATTAGACGTGACGTGGCAGTTTCCTCACCGCGTGCCTGCAATTTTAGGTACGGTCGAGTGTGCCTGCCTGCCTTCGTGCGTGCGTGCGTGAGCGAAATATTCATTGGCTTTATGTATGTGTGTGTGTGTGAGCGTTTTAGTTGGACGTTAATTTTTACTTGTCTAGACGACGCATAAAACTGTATTACTCAACGCAACGCAAGAACTTTTTGCGACTTTACTTACGATTGATTTCGTCTTTTATGCCTTCTTCACAGCCAACAGCCAACCACTTTATGCTTTATGTTCGAACGTTCTATGCTGCTTGCTTTTCAGATTTATGCGCCACAAAATGCAATCATGTGGAATGCATGTTAATTATTGAACGCTGCGAGCCAAATAGCAAACGAGCGGGTCGTCCTTGTCGTCCTTTGCGTTGTCGTTGTCGTCGACGTCATTCGTCGGTGTGTAGCAAATCAATTTTATGTTATTAGTTAATAATTACAAGCATGCTTTCAAGCGTGCACGCGCACTTAACTCCTTTTGCTTTCTGCAGCTGTGTGTGTGTGTCTGGTTGCCTCGCATCCTGTGCTGTATTCAGCGCGCTTGAGTCGTTGTTTAGTTGCCTGCGGTTAATGTCGCTTACGTGTTTAAACTACAAATGAAGTGGAAGGAGATTTGGCAGCGTTGTGAAAATCTTAAAAACGCCCACTTTAAGGGCGTGTTTGTTAGTTAGTTTATTGCTTCAGTATTTTGCAAATGTCTATAAACCCACCGAATTGATTTCGAGCTTCAAGCAACAAACAAAGCTTTGCCAATAAAAGTTCAATAAAAGATTTGAATTTCGTATTCATTTTATTTATTTGTATTTATTTAACTCGCTTTTTTTTATTTGTGCTCGTATTTATTATGTTAATTGGCACAATTGACATTTGATTGGCAAACATTAATTATGCAATTTGCATAGATTTCAATGCATGAATAATAAAAAAAAAAAAAAAAAATCGAATAGAAAAAAAATATAATTTATAAGCTTAAATTATTTTTCACATGCATAGAAACAAAATATAAATAAAGGCGTAATGAGCGAAAAAAAAAAAAATGGGCACCGCAAAATGCAACTCAACCGAGAAAAGCCAAAACTAACTAAGCTCATTAAGTATTTTAGTAACGCCCACACAGAAATGTCAACAAGCACACACACACACACACACAGATACAAAACGCTGCACGCAAAAAGGCTTCATAATGTTAGTGTTTCTGACAAAGACAACAATAACAACAACAACAACATTTTATTTTAAATTGCAAATTAACATTAAATGTGTGCTATTTTGTATGTGTGTGTGTGACGTGGTGGCAAAAGCGCCCAGACTCATGGGGCGCGTATTTTTAATACCCTTCATAATCACCGACTAATAACTAAAATCGAAATTAGCAAATTCAGAAATCAGCACGCACAATTGACAAATTATGCTGCGTTTCCGGCCAATTGACTCGTTGACTGACGTTGATGATGATGCTGCTGCTGCTGCCCAGGGTGAGGCATGCGTTTGTGGCAAGAAACACACACACACACACACATACAAGAATACATGAATACGCACGTTAACGTTTATTGCGATGAATTATTGTTTATCCGTACGTGTGTGTTTGTATGTGTGTGTGTGTGTGTGTTGATGAACGAACGGAAATATTGTCAATTATCATTTTCGTTGTGTTGTTGTTGCTGTTATTGTTGTTGTTGTTGTGCACGTTGATGTGTTATTCATAAAGCATCATAATTTGCCAACCATTGACAAAGCCAACGGGGCGCTTTCTATGATTTAATTTGACTTTTGGGCAAAGGTGAAAATACTTGCTAGTTAGTTATGGAAACTTAAGCGGCTTTGAAGCATGCAACAAAATCAAAATCAAAACATGTACTTATGAAACAATAAGAATTAACAACTGAAATGTCGTTTGGCAAACTGTAAAACACTCAGTTTTCTATTAGTGCCATGTCACGTGTCGGCAATGCCAAGCAAAGCTTGTTACAGCACACAAGCTAAGCTGCAAATAATATATTTTAAATGAATTTTTATTTAAGTTTAACATTAACTTCGCCCAACCAATCAAATGTGCCTAAATTGCGCACGCAAGCAAACTGTTCCCATTATTTTCATCTACTCTTATACAACGCCGTGCCAAAAAGCTCGGCCGCCGCACTGTGCTAATACGCTTTCATGCTCTTCTATATGGCGGACTATTTCATGTGCTCGAAAGCTTCGTGTTTGCGTTTTTTTCATAGCATAACGTCAGGCGCACTCGGCACAAGCCTCTGCGAAATCAGCTGTGCTGCGGTGTCTTGGCTTTATGTAAATTTAAAATTTACTGGAAATGAAAATTAAAAAGCAAAAATTCGCTGCTTGTAATATTAAAAATGTCTTAGTATTTTTCTGCTTCTTCTTCTTTTGCATCTTCTTTACATAATATTAAATACTTATTTTTTTACATATATTAAAATCAAAGCATTTTTCAATTGTTTATTTGTTTATTCAACATTTCCACTCGTTCACGCTTGTAACGCTTGGTTTTTGCTGTCTTTGTTGGGCTTTTTAATGAAATTATTTGCTATTTTATGCAAATACAAAGAAAACCGTATATTGCATGCAGCTTGTTGTGTTGCCCAATGAAAATAAAATCAAGCAATTAAAATTTATGAGTAACTCATTCACACATGCTCAGCTCGCCTGCCTTTTGCTTGCACGGCAATATAAGTCATCATATCATAATATTATGTGCTTTGCACAATACGCATACAACATGTGTGTTTGCTTGTTGTTCGTTCTTTTCAGCGCACATTTTTTGTGAAAATATACACATTTGATAAAATGGCAATGAATATTCGCGCAAAGTTATATATTCGCTTTAACAGCATTTTATGCTTGCAAATTGCATTAAAATGAAAGCATGAAAACATCGGCAAGGCATGGTATATTCTTTTTCGGTTTGTCTTTTTGTTTTTGCCTGCTGTATGAGCGTAGCGTAGTTTTCGTTGGCAATAGATACGCAGTCGGCTGCAAGATAGATTCCCATGTCGTCATCAACATAACTCCATCGTTGTCGACGTCGTTGCTGCCACGCCTGCTGCTCCTGCTGCTAGTGTGCGCTGCCTTTAAATGTTGTAGGAAATCCTTTTAAACGCACAGCTCGCAAAAACGTAACGAATTCAACGAACGAACGAACGAACGAATGAATGAACATGTGAGCTGCGCGCATTATTGGCTTTAAGCGAGATAAGATGAAAATAAACTACACCGACTCAGGCAATGCTTGTGTTAGTTGTTGTTGTTGTTATTATTTTTTTTTGTTGCTTAACGCCAGCAACAAAGTGAAACAGAAGCTGGCAAAAGGCTTATAGCATTCCGACATATACAAGCTGCCACATGTGTCCCCGATCTATTTTTTTGTTGCTGTTGCACTGTTTGTCAGAAGCAGCAAATTTGTGCGCGTAAAATCTAACATAATATACTAACAAACAAACGTACAGATACAAATATCGCAAGCGATACAGATACAAATACAAATACGTATACATATTAATGCATATGCAATGTCAAACCATTTGCTGAGTTCTATGCCATGCATTGTCGGCTGACATCGCGTATGTGTAATGTGTAATGTATCTTTGTTGTGTTGCTTTGGCTGTTTGCCGCCAGCTGATGTATCTGTAACCGTGTATATCTCTGTATCGTTATAGCCAAAAGAATATATATGTATCTGCTTGTGCATTTTTGAGTTGGTTTTCTACATACGCCAAGCTGCGCTGAGCTGTACTGAACTGAGCTGAGCTGAGCGTACTGTCAAGTGAATAACTTGTGCTTGTGTGCAAATAAACATTTTAGAGATTTTGATAAATTGCAACTTATGCGCTTGCCTTGTGTATATAAATAAAAGATCTACGTAAATCGTCTGGTAAATGACTGTACGGAAATTGTGGTTGATGTGCGTCCGCTATGTCATGTGTGTGCATATGTGTGTGTGTGTGTGTGTGAGTCACTAACTCAGTTTGTCAGTCAGTGAGTCAGTTACTCAGCCAGTCAGCATAATGAAGCTCCACAGCGCTTTTTGCTACTTTATGCTTCTGTGTATATTCTTTTTTTTTGCGTGCATTTAAATGCAATTTATTTGAAAGCTTGTTAAGCAACTACGTGTAGCTCACTATGCATGTATGCATGTATGCGTGTGGTGTGTGTGCGTTTAGCCTTGGCTAATTTTGCACGTACGCTTGGTTGGCAAACAACGCTCATCGTTTTATCAACATTAACGTTGCTTGGCTTGCCAGCTCATTTTCAGATAGCGCAACTAATGTTGACTTAAGCAGATTGCAAAATAAAAATCAAATTCAATCAAAGACAAAACAATGTATAACCCTCAATTTTGAAAATTCTTTGTTATTTTAGTTAAAATGTAAGAAATAAAAAGTAATTGCACTTTCAAACATTAAAACTCATGGGAAACATTACATCTTTCTTGATTGTTATTTTTATTATTAGAGTTTTATAATGGTTTCATTTTTAGTTAAAAATGATTAGTCTTAAAAACAAGAACTGCTAAATCCAATGTGAATGTGCCATATGTTCTAATGTGACACAAGCAAACATAGAGCACATTTATATGCAATTATGAGCATTGCTGTTTAAGCTCATGACTACGTTCATAAGATTAAACACGCCTATGTAAGACGCGCGAACGCACAACATATAACAACACAGTTCTTAAGCCCAACAGCATAGCATCGAATTGTTATGGCGTATGTATTGTGTAGGCGTTACATAGCATAGGCGTAACTAATTTTCAAAATACTAATGGGTTGATTTGATACAGTTAAACTCATCTCTTCGATGCAAATCAAGTTTGTTTTAAATCGAAAAAAATTGTTTGGCAGTTTTTTTTATTATTTTTGTCTGACATGTTAAACAACAGTGTTTTTTTTATTATTTTTTAATTATTAACAAAATGATAGCAAACTGACCTTTTGTAAATTGTCCACTTTCTTGCTCTCCATTTCGCTTGTAGTGTGTTTGATATTTATAAAGTTGAAATTTAACAGCACCTCACAGAAAAGGCATCCACAAGCGTACTTGAATGCTGTTGTTGTTCGCCCCACGGCGTGACTCGTTACACATACGCCAGTGTTGGTCAACACTAAACCACAAAGTAAAATGTTTACAGGCCGAAATGAAATGCAAAAAAGGGCAAAAACAAAAACAAAAAAATGAAAATAAAATCGACGACAGAAATGGGAATCAATTTCAAACTGAAGTTGCAAATGCATGAATTACAACAAAATGTTTAGCCCAAGGTTGATTGTGAATTTTTGTGTGTGTGTTGTTGTGTATCTCCTGCAGAGGGAAGGGGCTGGCAAGTGTGAGTGCGCGTAAAAAACAAACAAACAAACAAACATACAATGCAGAGAGGATACACTCGAGGGAAATTTTCGCACGCGTGCGACTACCAAAACATGAACATGGAAAATTGTTGCTGACGTTGTAACCGCATACAAAATGTGTCGTTGTCGTTGTTGTTGCTGTTGTTGTTGCTGTTGTTGTTTCTGTTGTTGTTGCTATTTTTGCTGTATGTGAGAAAGTGAAAAGTTGCTTGGTCGCATATCCGGTACGGTTTTCATCTCCTTGCTTGTAAGCAATACCGAAACGCAACGTTAGGAAAAACCGTAAGTGGAAAAATGCTTAAAAACATATTTACCGCGACCTTGTTGCACTTTTCACTGTAGCCAACTGTGCGATGCTTTTCATGTTGTGTGTTCTGTGTGTGTGTGTGTATGTGTGTGTGTGTGTTGCAACAAAAACTATTTCAATAAAAGCTTCACAGTTTTGTTCGCTCCGAAATTGCACACGCACACTGACAGACACACAGACGCACACACACACATTTGTTTCCGGCCATCACACACATTCTATAGAAGAGAGAAGCAAAAAATCTGCTTTGGTTGTTTGGCACATGATGCGTCCTTAACGCAACTCTGTTGCCGGTGGAGCCAGACCGTGTAGTGGCAGAAGCAGCGTAACAACAACAGTGAGTGGAAAACGAACCGAACTTGTGTTTACTGCTGCTGATACGGCTGTCGATGCTGACGGCGGGCGATGAGGATGATGATGTAAGTAGCAAAAATCATTTATGAAACTGTCAACGATCCCAGTTCTCTACAATAGTTCATTATTACAATCTGAAGAGAATTATTATATTATATATAATCTTGTTGCACTTTTGCCGGAGAAAATCTAAGACAATGTTCGACATTATTCGATTTGGTTCAATGTTTATCTGATTTAAGTATTCGATATCAATTGCAGTTGAAGAACCCATGCTCACAGTCAGTCACAAAATAGTCACAAACGAGTTGTGTGTTTGGACTGATCTCTGTCTCTCAATTAAAAAAAATTACTCAGTCTCATAGCAAATGACAGAAACAACCATTTGAAGTCTTCATACGAAGTTCACTTGTGACTACCAAATCAGACAGTCACTATTTGTGATCATCTGTGATGATTACTGAAGATTGTTGTGTTGAGCATAGAAAAATGACAAATGTGACTCACTGTGACTTTGTGTCTATTTGTGACTTCACTGAGACTGTTATGAGAATTGAGCCCTAAGAGGTATTTTGATAGTTAAATTGATGAATCACAAAAGTAACAGTCTTAAATTCTACGTTTAGTATTATGAGTGGTCTTTTTGAATTTTCAACTAATTTGTATTTGTCTTATGACACTTGAGCATGTTTAATAGTAAATAACACTCAAGCTAAACGTGAGTTTTAAGCGCTCTTATTATATTTGAATAATACATTGTTGCATCAACCTCCACAGCTTTTCGTGTACTCACGCCAAATGTGCAACAAAGTGGAAAAAGGGTATTTAAAATGAGTTTTCAATCAAAGAAAGTTTTTAGCACAAATTAAAAAAATTATTATTGCCACTTTTGTTCGATGCAACGTTCAGAAGCATGTTTGAGCGCATATTTGTCAAACGTGCGATTCGTGCACTCTGAGTCAAGTGAGTGTGTGTATTAATGCGGGGCACAAGTACTTAAAAAACAAGTGGAAAGCTCTTTCTTTGTCACTTAACTTGCAAACACATTTGAATGCATTTCGGTCAGTTGTGTCAGTTTGTCGAGCAAGCGACTCTAATGAAAGTCCAATCCGGACTCGACTCGACTCGACACACGCACGGTCACACTTTTGGTCGCTGGACGCCATGTTTGCTCATCGATGTGTTTCGATTTGCTTTCAGTTCTTGTTGCTTCTTTTAAATTTTTTGCACTTAAGCTGACACACACACACACACACTCACAGCACATGCATACATAAGCACGTACGTACACATGCACACACATTGCGTGGCGTGGCGTGGGTTGAGCAAAAACTTTTCTATTTGTCCCAATACGCAAACTTTCAGTGTTGTTGTTGTTGTTGTTTGCGTTGTTGCGTTGTTGAACAGAGCACGGCATGGCATAACAGCACAAGCAAAAAAGTGTTGTAAAGTAAAGCGAAAAAGTGCTACGGCAAGATACTTTGCACTCTCCTGTGCATTTGTACGCAAACTCTTATCGTGTACGTCTCTAATATTTGCGGCTATTTATGTCTGCATGTGTGTCTGTGTGTGTGTGTGTTTGTGTGTGTGGGTTTGCTTGTGTATGCGTGTCCAGCGTTTTTCAGTCATTCGCTAGTTCACTCACATGCGACACGTGCTTCAATTGAATTGCGTTTTTGCTGCAAAATAGCAAAAAAAAAAAATCAAAGAGAAAACAACAAAAAATGAAATTCTGAAACGTTGCAAAATCCTATTTGAAGAATAAAAAGAAAAAAAAACTAATACGGCAAAGCAGCAGAACCGCACGTGTGTGCATTTGCCAGTGTTGCTTTCGTCAGTTTGTGCAAACCGACCTTATGCAGAGACGCCATACAGATTCGATATCGAAATGTTGAATCATGCTTGTGTTGCGCCAAGCATTTTGTTTGTCAAAGCAAAGGAAAGCAAATTAGAAACAGAAAAAAAAAACAACGATCAAGTATTATTAGATCATGCTTGTCGTAGTTATTAGTTGAAGTTATCATCAAAGCTATTGGCACATGTCCTTTGCCAACATGCTCAATACTAATTAATTAATGACTTTATCGTTACGCGCAAACAAAACAAGATAATATAAGACAAGCAAGAAAAAAAAGTGTTGCATACTTTGATGTGCTTGTGAAGTGTAAAGCAAATAGCAAAATTAAAGTTCATATCATATGCAAATGGAGTTTTGTTAAGCACTTTTAATGGCTAATTATTATTATCAGAGCGTTGTCAACAAGTCCGTGTGTAAATTTCATGCATTGTTGTTGTTGTTGTTGTCTTAATCAAGTGTATTTTAATTGGTTCATAAATTGTGCGCTAATTATAAATAACTTCATTTGTTGCGCGCACAGTTCGATTAAATGTAATATAACAAAGCGTATTTTTCAACTTTTATTTTTAAGGTTTTTGGTTTATTTTTTTTTTGAAATTCTTGTTTATTTTAGTTTAATTTAGTTTGTTTAAGTTATTTGAAAAAAAGCAAGCAAAATAAGATTGAAAGCGTTTATTAATAGCAAAGAGGCAAACTTTTCATACGCTAAA
Organism: Phortica magna; assembly: GCA_037044515.1. Lineage (NCBI taxonomy): Eukaryota > Metazoa > Arthropoda > Insecta > Diptera > Drosophilidae > Phortica > Phortica magna. Next base: position 53,893 of record JBAMBP010000698.1, read on the forward strand.
TACTCGAAACATTATGAAATATTACATGAACTGTTTGCAAACTTGTTGAAAACTTTAAAGTATAACTTTTTCTTGTCAGCTATTAGTCCGAGGCCGGTCTGGGCACAGTTCGATTGGGAGTGTGCTGAATGAAAACGCACACTTACTCGCACATTTGTAAATTGTCAAAAAAAGAGCGAGAAGGGAGAAAAAGAGAAAGAAAAAGAAATACAAAAAGTAAACATGAAAAGGCAAAGTTATTTGGCAACAGAGTTTTGTTGTCGTTGTTGTTGTTGTTGCTATAATTCTCTGTTGTTGTATTCAATTTATAAGAGGGCATTGCGTATCGATTTTGTAAAAAGTTCGAAATGTAATTAAAAGTGTCGTTGTAGTTATTTACGAGTGTTGCTTCTTCTTTTTTTTTCGTTGCGTTTCATTTCATTTAGTTTCGTTTCATTTCGTTTCGTTATTCTTCATTGTTTTGTAAGTTGTTCGCTGTTGTTGTTGTTTTAGCTTGTACGCTTTAAATACTTTTGCTTTTGCATTGCACTGTTTGCAGTGTTGCCTTTCATTTGTGCGTATTTTGCATTAATTATGTGCATGATTCTTATTTTGCTGAAAAGTTTGACTAAAATATCTTTTAAAGTTGCGCTAAAAATTTAATTGCACAAAGAAACTTTTTAATTGTTGACTTTCGTTATTTGACATGGCATTTTTATTTGGATCAATCATATAATAGACATTTCAGGCAATTATATTGTATGACTAATTATGTAGAACATTTTCGTGCGCTTTTTAAACGTTATAATTATAAAATGCTCAACATGAATATGAACTAATTTATAAAACATTCAAAAACATTTGCCAAATAATTTTCAACTGCTGTCAATAGCTGACAATAACAACAACAACAACAGCTATTTGCAAAAAAAGATTATTAGAAACGCGCATTAAATGTTTTATGCGCATAAACAAATTTCGCAAATAACAAAAACAACAACAAACATGTAAATTGCTCAAAAACACGCAAATAACCATTAACTAAAACAGCAACAAAATCGGGAAACGAAAAAAGTTGTGCAAATTTCAAAAGTAACAACAACAACGACTGCAATAACAAGCGAAATAAATAGCTTAGCAACGGCGAAAAAAAAATGACAAACATTAGCAAACATTACAGAAACAACAATTTAATAATATAAGCCAAATTCGCCGAACCGCCGTTTCCAAAGCCCACCGCTGCCACTGACGGCGAGCGCGGAAAAATCGTCGACATTGCATTAAATAATTTGCAACGGAAATTGCAATAATTAACTTTTAGTACCTGTTTTGATAGACGACATGCACGCTGCCGTAGGAGTGAGCGCAATGGCAAATATACATGTGTATGTCTTAATAACAGCAGGTAGCTGCCACAGCCAGAGCGCGCGAGCGAAAGCAAGGAGGAGATCAAATGTAGAATTGCCATACATATTTAGTTAATGTGCATGTGTGTGTGGTGTGTGTGCTTGTTTGTTTTTCAAATTCAATTAGAATTTACCAACGCCAACGAAACGTCCCAACGGGAAAAAATTCCTGCCTTCTGTTTTTCCATGTGTACAGAAGGAGATATTAGCTCAGGCCAAGAGGTTGCGGGGGTTGGTTTGCGTCTGAATGCGTCGTATGACAGAAAACGACGTGCAAAATTCGTTATACGTATACCAACAGCGAAAATTTTTGACAACAACCCAGGCTGTGTCGCTTCTTTTTTGCAGCGATAGAGAAGGCTGCTCAAAACGAAACGCTGCTTGTTGATGAAGGGTTAGGGGAGGGTTTCATGTCCATGCTAAAAATAGAACTAACAGGCAAATGCGCAGTTTCTGTCGCGCCGACGGTTGCTCTACTCTTAGTTATAATTAAGCGCATTTTTTCTATGTGTCTCAATAGCTGTTTTGGTTAAGCGGCGGCTCACGAAACGACGAGCCAGGGTTCAAGTCCTAGTCCCGGCGTGTTTGCATTCTGCGATCGCACTCAAATATCATCATGTAAGTTTCTCTATATTCAATATCAAATAATCTAATGTAACACTTCTGAACATAGAAAATATAAGGCCAAACAATACGGAAAAAACTGGTAATATATGGTATGAACAAAAGCAAAGAAAAAAAAAGGCATTATTAAAACCGTCGGAAAATACTAATAAAAAAATGATTTTTTTTTTTTTTTTGCACTAATTCTTAAAGTTTTTTGTTTTTATATTATATATGATAATATGATGATCGTTTATAATATGAAAAAAACAAAAAAATTATTTTTTTTATGTCGACACGGCTGGGAATCGACTCGCGCTCTGAATTGTATAACAAAATGCATGAAAAATAGACCAGTAAATGTCCGAACTAACATATATAACAGCGAACGAAAACGTATAACACCAGAGTATTTATGACAACAACCCTTCTCTGTTCCTTCCAAAAAGAAGAAAGTGTCGATGGTTTTGGAAGCGAGATGTTTCTTCTTTTAGAAGCGAGTGTGGAAGAAACTAAACATGCAAAAAGCGGACATGGCCCGTGTAAACGCCATCGGAAACTAGAAGAAATAGGGAACCCATGCTCCATTCTAAAGAACGGCAGGAATAAGGCAGTTGGAAGGCCTTCTACTTCCCGTTGGGGTAATGAAACGCGTGTATAAGCTCTCTCTTCTCTCTTTTACCTCATTCTCTCGTGTCTCTCTTTCGCATAGTGACGGTCGTCACAAACGTACATGCATTTGAGTACATGTGTTAATGTGAACTATCAAATATTGTCGTTGTTGTTGCAGTTGTTGTAGTTGTTGTTACATGCATGCATGAATTGGCTTTGTTTATTATGCAACTGTAAAAACATGTTTAGCAAAGTTGTTTCGCACTCGCTCTTTGCTGTTGCGTTTATTGCTGCGCTGTTGTTGCTGTTTTTGTAGTTGTTGCTTGTCTCGCTGTAGGCATTCTTAATGGGCAAAAGAACAGACATTTATTTTTGCAAATCGAAATGCAGTTTGTCTGTCGTGAAATGTGCGCTGCCGCCATACGAACAAATGCATTTCAATGCGATTTACAAGTACGCCAATTCGGTTTAATGCTCGCGTGAGCATTTGCCAAATGTGTGGCTGAGATTTTAATTAATGCATTTACTGTTTTGTTGTCATTATCACTCGCTAAACTATTTACAGTTACACACACACATACACACACATGTCTCTTTGCTTTGTATTTCATTGTTGTTGGTTGGCAAATATAACATTCATAATTGCGTATATTCATAAAATATTAAGTGCTGAATCGAAAAATTACCGATTATTATTCCGCGTCTTATCGGCATTATGTAATTAATAAAGCATTGTTTCATGGCAGCATAAAAAATCTTTCAATAGTTGAGCTATAAATGAAAACAGTTAACAATTTCATTCAGAGTGAGTAAGTGAAAGAAAATTGCATGCAAAATGTTCATTGTTTGAATACATTAAAATTTATGTGTGCACACATGAAGCTTATCAAATATCATGTGCACAATAAATAAAATTCGTTGCGTTTTTTATTGTTGTTGAAAATCATTAAAATTCATATAATTTATCAGTTCATTGTAATTCATATCTATGCATGTGTGTGTGTGTGTGTGTGTGTATGCCTTTGTATGTATCAGTTTTTCACTTATGCCAAGTTTTGACAAACTGTTACATTGTATTTCCGAGATTTCTGTTGTTCGATAAAAGACACAGGAACAATGGTCACAGTGGCAGTCGCGGCAACAACAACAACAACAATGTCACAAGTGTGTCATTATTTAAAGATACACGCGCTTCATTCACGCATAAACATATACAAATACACATACACACACACATATACATTAATGCTGCTTGAGCCATGCGTGTCTTTTGTTGTGCTTGTTATGATGATGATGCTGCGGGTGGTGGTTGTTGCTGTTGTTGTTGTTGTTGTTGTCGTATTCACTGACGCATGCAGAGTTGACTTATGCATAACTTCATGTTAGGTCATGTTGAATTGAACTGAACTGAACGGAGCTCAAGCACGAGCCTGAGTTGAAGTTGTTATAAAGTTTTGTCCACAGTAGAAGAACGTTTAAAAATCACTGAAAGAGACAAAAAATTAAAAAAAAAAAAAACAGTAAAAAACAATACCTTCGGCCTTGCTGAAGATCGTATACTCTTCACGGCACCTTTTGTGCAGTTCTACGCCCATTTTGACTTTTAAGCCACCCTTTGATGATTAGTATAAAGTTTCAAGTCATTTGGTTAAGATACAAAAAGGTTTTCCATACAACGACTTCAATTTGCTTCTATTCCCCCTCTTCATTTTGTATGCCAGGTACCAGTTCCTGTCGTCCGATCTCAATTGAATTTTCAGTTATTTAGTTTGGGTACATAAAATTACTACTTGTGAAATTTCAGCGCTGTATCTTACAAAATAAAACAATTTTTCATACAATGATTTAAATTTTGTTCACTTTTCTTCTTCTTTTTGTATGGGGGCTACCAGTGCAAGTGGTCCAATCTTGCTGGTTCCGACCAATGATTTATGCTAATAAAATATAAAGGTGTGTGCAAAATTTCAGGTCGATAGCTTCAAATAAAGGATTGAGATAGCATATACACAGACAGACGGACATGGCTATATCAACTCGTCTTGTCATCGTGATCAAGAATATAGTCTGGGTGTTCCAAGCTTCGTCACAAAACTATAATACTTTTTACTTGGTGAAGAGAAAAAAAATAAAACAAAATAAATGTAAAATATTATACATTTTTCTTTGCTGACACGCAAAGTTCAAAAATGGACTTGGTATTTCTGCTTGTACGTGCGTGTGCGTATGTGTGTGTGTTTGTGCGTGTGTGTGTGTTGAAGCATCTTTGTGCGGAAGTCGGCCGAAAGTATCATAAATTATGTCTAAAGTTATAATGGCCGTTTCCGCCGTAACGAAATGAAACGAAACAAAATGAACAAATTTAACAATGCAAAGCAGAAAGTCACGATATTTCAATTTAACGCGAAGCTGAGCACTAAATTATTATGTTGTCCTTTTGTCCTTTTGTGCCTTTCTGCGGTCTTCAAATTATTGAATTGTTTGGCTTCGCTTACGACATGAATGCCGGAATACGAAATTTTCATTTGTGAATATTATAGAATCATTTCAAACAATATGTCTTTTATAACTTATTAGCTTTAAAATGATTGTAACATTAACAGAAATAATTCGAAGCCATATGTGGGTTAATGTCGGCAGAGAAATACCTTCTACAAACACACATGCACACACATGCGCCCATTTATCACCTCTTATCTAAAACTGTATCAAACATGTATAGTTTCAACCAGAAAATCCTTTGTTAACTTGCACTCTGCCCCTCTACCTCTACCTTTGCCAACTCACCGCAGCTACAAATTTTCCATATTATTAATGATTGAATAAACTTTGCTGTAATAATTTATTTTGAGATAATTTTCGAAATTTATCAAATGAACATTTACGGTCGGTCATACATGGTTTTAATCAGTCATATGCTTACTCACTCATTTACACAACTTCAAGCCATTGGCAAGAAGCTTCAAGCATTTAAATTCACATTTAATATTTGTATAAATAAGTCTGAGTTGGGCTAAGTTTATTGTGAATTATGAATTTGCATTTTGACTTAAACTGTTAAGCAGTTCAATGCCAAAGATGAATTGCAAATGGCTTTGGTTTTCTTAAATTTCAGTAATCGTTTTGTTGGACTATGAAATATTAAACCAAAATGGCTAACAATTATTTTGGCAATGAAGAAAGGCGCAGGTGTTATTGGCCATCGAGGGTATTGGCCTCGGATTCACAATAAAGGCATCAAGTTACTTTATAAATACTTTTATTTATTTGATAAATTTATTTTATATTTTATTACATACTTTGCATGCTTTTGTTAAAGATACTTTCGCTTATCAAAGTGCTGTCGTTTAAATTGATTAAAACAGCAATAAAAATAAACGAAAAGAACTCAAACAAAATGCAAAAAACTTTTGCAAAAACAATCGCAAATGAGTTGCATTAATATAATATTAAATAAGCTTCTGCAATTAGAAGAAAGTACTTTTTGAATTTGCTGCTTAGCGCATTAGTTCGTTTAAATGTATGTAAGTCATAATTGAGTCATATTTCGGATACGTTCGTTTTATTCTTCAGCGCTCAATTGGGCCAAGCAAACGTTGCAATCATAGCCTCGCGAAAAATTGTTATTTGCTTTGCTGCGCGTTGGCAACAGAACACTTTGCGAAACTTCTGCTGGTTAAACTAACTGCGCAAATAAACTAGAATTGTGTAAATAATTTGCACAGCGCACAAAATACGAAAGAAAAGCGCAGCAGATGGCAAAACGAATTCGGCGACAAAAGATGAAAAATACAAAATTGGATTTCATTGTTTTACGACATGTTCTTAAAGTCAATGCAATTTCGATAATTTTGAGTTAGCGGTTGGTGGCTGACCGGTTAAAGTGCCTTCTGGCAGCAGGCTAAAGAGTGAGGGAGGGAGAGAGAATTGCGTGCTAAGTAAAGATAGAATGATAGAGTTGCTTCGAAGGACATTGCAGCGTTTCGAACACTTGATATGTGCTTTGTTGTCCTTGATGTTGTTACCAAAATGTCCTTGTCGTGCACAACAGCTTTTTGTTTGTGTATCTGTATGTATCTGTGTGTGCGTTTGTGTCTTTGTTAAGCTTTAGTTCATCTCAGTCGATTCGAGTGTGCGTGTGTGTGTGTGTGTGTGGTTGGCATGGTCTTGTTGTGGGTGTCAGCGCACTAATGAAACATACTTTTGCCACTTTATTTCATTTACTTTGTCTTTATCTTGTTGTTCGTTTTGTTTGTCTTTTCGTTCGTTTGCACGTTTTTGTTTTTGTTTTTTTTTTGTTATTTTTTTGTTGGTTTTTTTTGTCGCTTCTTCTTAGTTTTTATTAGATTTTATTTGCTTAGCCATTATTTGTTTTTATGCTTCGCAATTCCAACGTTCTACAATATCTACTAACTAAAGTGCCCGAAATACTTGTGCGTCTTCTTCTGCGACTCTTTTAACCTCTGGACATTTTCGCACTGTTTGCTGCTGCAGGACATTCAACACAAAACAAGCACAACTAAAACAAAATGGTTGATGACAAACGTGTGTGTGTGTGTGTGTGTGTCTGTGTGTGAAAGGAGTGAATGCCTGTGATAATTTTCTTTCTTTGCTTATTTTTTGTTTTTTTTTTCTGCTTTGTTTTCGCTTCTGCCGCCCATCGCTTGTCGCCTTTTGTCCTTTGCCTTTGACGCTTTTGTTTGTCCTTGCGGCAAAGTTTGCCAAAAGTTCTTTCATTTTTATTTGCTTTGCTTTCATGTGTTAAAGTCGTTGTAATTTTTTGTGTAAATTCGTCAAGTTTGTAAATACAAATTATGACAATTAACTTGACTGAGACTGACTTTGATTTCACTTGTTTTGTCAGCGAGTTCTTTTTTTTTTTTGTCTTCCCTTTTTTTTTGGTACTTGACTTGAATTTGATGTATTTAATTAAGTGTCCAACAACACACAAAGCACACAAAGGTAAGTTAGTTAGATGGGCTAACATGTGAGTTCTTTACTTAAGCGGCACTTTTGTTTATATAAAAATATTTGAGGAATATGAGAAAAATAATATTAAGGAACTTCGAGCAACCGAATGTTCCAGATTGTTCACACGGCATTACCTTTGACTAGTCCTTTCAGTAGTGCCAAATTCATCAGTTGGTTACTAATTATAGGAATATTCTATATACTTTCATACTGTACCTGAATTCCTTAGTTGAGAACAAGTTCTGGAAAATGTGATAGTTCAAAATCGTAAAATTAATAAAACAATAATTCCCGATTGCTAGTTAACCGAATTATAAAAGTTTCACTCTATATTTTTCTGGTTTTCTTGCACTTGTAGCGTATCTAACAAATTAGTGCTTCGTTTTTGCTTCAAATATTTTAAATTTACTTTAATTCTTTTCTACCTCAACCTTACACAAATGAAATTCAACCTTTTGCTGCATTGAATGCTTATACATACATTTAATTTAAATACTGAGTTAACCTTCAAAAGGTGAAATTGCCACAATTGTTCGTTCATTCGTTCGTTCGTTTGTTTGTTCATTCGTTCACTTGTTCGTTCGATTAAAATTTGCAAAAGTTTCTTTACCACAACGCTTCTTGTTATAAATTCTTTGACACGCCCCTCAGTGCGCCCAACGCGCCAATTTAACTTTGAGCACTTGACATTGCGTTGAAGTTTGTTTTTATGATTTCTCTTATCAATGATATGTAAGTTTGGTGTTGGAAGAACACACAAAAGTTACTTCAAACAAAAAGAAAAAAAAAGAACAACTTCCAAGTGGCGGAAACTTTTGCAACTTAAAGAAGACGAAATTTGTTATCTTAAATTGTATAATTATTTAATCAAGATCAACTCTAGCGCACATTAAAGCCAACAACGACGAACCAATGATGCATAATTAGATGTGATAAGTGATGATGAACAACAATCATGACAATTTGTCAAAATTCAAATTGCAATTTGTATTTCTATGGAAATATTGATTGAGCAACAATAAGAAAATATTGAAATAGAATTTGAACATGACATGATTAGTTTGTGTTTTGTTGAAATGTATTTTTTGCTAAATTTTGTAACCACAAATTTGACAAATTCCCATTAAAAAGCCATAGAAAAAGTGGGGTAAGCAAAAAAAAGGCATGACGAGCAACTAAAAATGGCAAACCACATTTTTCATTTAAGTATAAAAATTGTTTATTGTGCGACTGACAGAAGTAAAATTTGCTCTTGTTTGCTGTCGTTGCTATTCTTGTTATTATTGTTGTTCTTGTTTTTTTCTTTTTTTTTTGTCATTTTTCTGAGTTAAAATTGAGCACAAAGCACAAGCACAATTGGCATGCAACATTTGCGCAGACATTTGCCAAAAATTGTACATTTCAACATTTTGTTGTTTGTTTGTTTGTTTGTTTGTGTTCAATTCTAACTGTACAGTTTGGTGCAAGCGAACCGACCGACGAACATATTACCAACGCCTCACTGGTTGTTTAGCCTGTCTGCCTTATGCCAACGACCAACGACCAATTCCCAACGACCATCGAGCATTGCTGTCTGAATACTGAATGCTCTAATGGCGTGGCCAAATACAAACGTTCTTCTTGCGCTTGCTGCAGGACTCCAGTGCGACGTCGACGCCGATGCCGATGCCGACTCAGTCAGTCCGGCATGTCAGCATGAGGTGAGCACTTAATAGTTTTGTCGCACTCGAGGCAAGAACAACAAAGCGTCAGGCACATATGTATGTGTGTACGAGCGGGTGGAGCTTAGTTGTAGGCCGATCGAGTGGGTGGTGGCTGTATGACATGGCAGCGTCGAAATTTCGACGTCGTTCACTAGCTGTAATGTTCGCTTGTTAAATGTCATGTCATGTGGTCAATTGTTTATTGTTAACATGGCTACTTGCCTGCCTGCCTGTCTGCCACCCCACCGCTCTGCCAGCCGAACTGCCTGCTTACTGACCTACTAGGCTTACTTCTTCATACACATTGTTTGCCACAGTGTTGACTGCTTTTGCCTGCAGTTGACATCTTTATTGTTTTCCATATACACACATGCACGCACACACACACACACACGCATGTGTCTTTGTTGTTATTTTTGAAACGAATTTTCATATTGAATTTTGCTTCAACATAAAAATATGTTTTCTAATGTGCCAAGATTCAACGCAAGTCAGACACTTTCGCAATCACGCACACACACACGCACACGTGCAGACTTTGGCCTTTTCAGACATGTTAATCAGCTTAATTTTTGAGTATATACTCTGCGATTTTCCTCAACAACAACAACACCAACAACAATAACAAAGTCAACACAAGATGAACGTCACAAGCATATCACATAAATAACGTTCAAATATACAGAAATATTTATTTTGCACTTAGGGTCGCATGTTACTCACCGCTCGCTCCTCTTGCCCGTTATTTTATGATTTTTTGTCTTATTGAGCAACTCATGAAGTGTGAGCAGTGCAGAATTATTGCATTTGCTCGTATACTTTTTAAATAACTTCATGCTGCTCGCACACTTTTAGTCTTTGCAACCGCCTTTCATTGCCGCCTTATGAAAATACATGCGATGAAATTTCATACTCTGTGTGAGCGCTCGTTTGCTCTTGCATACATGCTCGTTCATGTCATCGTCATCGTCAACATCGTCGCCATTTTGGAATTCAATTAAAATAACTTGAGTTGGCTTGACTTTTGGGATTTTGGCAAGTTTTGCTATTCGTTTGCCTTGCGTAATTTGTGTTTGACTTGTGTCGTCGTTGACGTCATTATTGTACTTGTCTGTCTGTCTGCCTGTCTGTCTGTGTTGTTATTATTGTTGTTGCTGCTGTTGCTGCTGTCGTTGTTGTAACATGTTTTGACAAATGTTGACAACCTCTCATCGCTCAACGCTCAACGCTCAGCCCTTACGGTAGCTCATCTGAGTCGAGTCGTGTTGAGTTGAGTCGAGGCGACTAGTCGTTGGTGGTGAAGCTTGTTCTTCGTTAAAACGCTAACTTAATTAGTTGGAGAATTTTGTGCTTTTGGCTAAATTTTGATTGTTTACATCAGCCAGTGGCATGTTTTCGTTGAAATAAAACTGGATCAGGTTTAGTTTTGCTATTTTCAGACATGCTATGTTCATATTGTCGAATTGAAAATACTTGGAAACGTTGAATGTAAATAGGATTTTAATTTGTGTCATTTTTAGAACAGCTTTGGTTGCCTTTATTAACTAATAGATTTTTAATCGGTGTAACTTTTTTCATCGTTGTTATTAATCATCAGGTTCAACATAATTTAAGGAATAACAATTGCAACAATAGCATTGGCATAAATTGGCTGGAATAGCAACTCTATAAACTTTTCTATTAATTATACTTTTAACAGCTCTCTTAACATTTTTTGAATCGAGCTGCGAAAGAGTTTGGGTTGATATTTATTAGCGCCCGATAAGCGGAGTGCCTGCCATGCCATCTATTTCAATATATATTTTTATGCACACTTCTGTCGATCGTTAAAAAATGTATCTTTCTAACTAACTACCTATCTATCTAGCTTTCTATCCATCTTTTATTTACTCGTATCTATCATTATGAACATGAAGTCATTATGGTCATTTCCTTGTGCATTATTAAGGCAATAAATCTAATAAAATATTGCCAAACGTCGCGTGTTCATTGTCATTGCGTATACGCCCCCCGCCCAAAAAAAAAAAAAAGAAATAAACGACAAATCGAAAAGTTGGGCTTGGGTGTTGCTTTAATAGTGCGCCGCCGAGCGTTACGAAGAGTGCCAAAGTACAAAAGTGTCGTGTATAAAACAGATTCTGTTGGTGTTGTTCGCCTATAAAAATGTCTATAATGCAAAGCGACTTTATCATTGTCTTCAACGGCGACAAAGAAGAAAAGTGCCTTTGGGCATAAAAGCGCAATTTTTTTCATTTTCTTTGCTGTTCTCATTTCTTTTGTTCTTTTGTGCGCATAAAGCTTAATAAATGTCCACTGTAGATGACCGACAACAGTGAAGCAACAACAGCAGCAACAACAGCAATAAGATGAAGCAAGTTGGACAAAGGACATTTTTCGACTACGCTGCTCAAAAGCAAAAGCAAAGGCAGTGTCGAGTCGAGTCGACAATTTTAAATGTCTCAAGGACGTGATGTACTCTCCGGCAAACACTTAGCCATACTTTATTATTAAAAAAGGAAAAAAAGAAACGCAAAAAAAAAAAGTCAAATAAAGACGAAACGAAATCGCTGCAAGTGCTTTGAGGACGTTGTCAAATGCATAATAATACAATAATTCAAATTTATGTTCAAATGTGTTACTCCCACATTGAATTTTGACTGTGGCTGTGATAGAGAAGCTGATGCTGTTAGTGTTGGTGGCTCTATGTCGTGGCACGCCTCTTCATGTTCCGCTCCGGCGCACGTCCGCCGGAGGCTAAGGAAGTACGCTTGTGTGGCCTTTTTTACGATTCACAAAGTTAAATTTTGCACATTATAAAATTGAGTTTAAGTCTTTGCTATATACAATATAAGCAAGGACAGCAAGGACAGCAAAGACATGCCAGCAAGGACGACATGTTATATAAGTTGTCATATTGCTTAAGCGGCGCTGTATTCGCTTTTGTTGTACAACAACACATGTGCACATAAAGCAAAACACTTTCGCTCAATAATTATTTGACTCAATAAATTTATGGCACATGAGCTTCTGTGTCGCTTTCAAAGTTTTTAAACCAATTTCAACATTGCGGCAATTAAAAAACCATAGATTTTCATAAAAGTATTTAAAATTTTATGTTTGCGGATTTTATAGACATGAACATGGCATAAAAACTTGCAACAAATCCATGCCAAAATTAACAAAACCAACAAAAAGCAAACAAAAAGCAAAAGAGCGACAGCAGTTTTGGTATCATCAGCAGCAACATTTGCACACCAAACTGTGGTTTCCAAACGGTTGTAAAAAAGCCGGTCATTTTGACTGCAGTACACACAACTAAAATATATAAAATAAAGCACACAAAAATAAATGATTTATGTTTATTTTAGTGAATTTTTGTTTTTGTGCACGAGCGATGCAAAATTTTCCAAGTGAAATAAATAAGCTTTCAATGTGTTATAAATTAAAACAAAACGCGTTGTTGTTGTTGTGCTCAAAAGTTGAAAAGAACGGCTATGCTGAGCCGTAAAAATGAAGCATAAATAATTGATTAATATGAGGCCAAATACATTAGGCATAACCAAAGTGATTTAAAACGTGCATTGGCCGCGCATGATTTGAGCAACGAGCGAAGGACCAATATATGAATACTTTATTGATGCTTTCTGCCTACTGCGCCATGTGTGTGTTCAATTGTGTGTCATTTTAGCATCTTACAGGCTCGTTTTCATTTGGTTGTATTGCACGGTTATTGAGTCAAAGTGTTTGTATTTGGTGCGCATAGCAAACAAAAACAACGAAAGTTGTTAATAATATTTTCGTTTGCTAACAGTTTTCCATGGTTTTTCGTATTTAAATTGTACACAATGTTGTCAGCTGCAAAAATACATACATGCTACATGTGGCACAAAAAGGCGCATTGTTTGGCTGCGAGCGCAAACAAACATGCTTGACAAATGCATGCATGTGCTGGCCAGCGGTCGCAAAGGTGAACGGTGAAGTTTGCATTTTTATTTGCGCAGCCAATATTTCGACTATTTTCAAATGGTCGTGGGTCGTGGATCGTCGTTGGCATGTTGCAATCGAATTGAGCGCAGCACCTGTCAACATTTGCAGCAATTTCGGTTTATTGTGCGCTGCCAGCTAACAAACACGACGGACAAGCATACTTGTATGCTGTAATATTCATTTTTGTTGTGCTTTTTTTGTGTTGCTTTTTAGTGCCGAAATTCAGTTTATCAAAAGCGCTTTGCCCGAAGTCGCGCCGCGCAGTGGGCATATGATAAAGAAGGTCGTTGGGTGTGGTGTAGAAAACTTTCAATTTGTTTGGTCGGTCGGTCGGTTGGGTCAAAGTTGTAACGCAATAAACACAAACGCAATCAATTGGGTGTAAGCGAAAATAACCGTAAGGCAGACTGAGCTCAAATGCAAATGTTTGCGTTGATGGCTGACTGCCTGGCTGGCTGACTGGGTGGCTTACAAGGCGTTGAACGTTGACCAGGTTAACATAAAATAACAAAACAATAAAATCTCAGGCATAAAAATGAAAATGAAATTGTTTAAAAAAAAAGGAAACACAAAAGGAGGCAATTATTCAGAAGCATTGTTATTGTTTTAAGCGCAATGCACATGTGTGCTGATGAACGCTAATCAGTTAGTAAATTCGTTTTGCACTTCGGTTTGATTTACTCATATTGCCAATAAACATGCACACATGTATTGCCAAGAGAGCAACGTGAGTCCTACACGGCGTATGCCTAATGTGATTAAAGCCCAAAGATGCCCGACACACTTCGTTTGCTATCGTTTTGGGCTTCACGCCTTCAAGCGCACACAGCCGAGGGTTCGTGTTTGGGTCGCATTTAATTGCGTAGCTCATGTTGAACAAGATGCATATTAAAAGTAATTAACTCATTATAAATGATAACGCAAAACGAGCGATAACATTTGTCTTGCGTGCCGCCTGCCCGCCGTCTCCATCTCCCCTGCCGCCAACGCCTTCACGCTCATTGCCATTGCCATTGCCACAGCCAATGAGACTGCCGTGTGCTTTGGCGAGTGTTATCCTTGTTAGTTCATTTAAGCGACATAACGAAGCGTGTTATGGCGCACACACACACACACATACACACGCTTGCTTCTAGTGTTGCATAACTGTGTGTGCGTTTGGTCAAAAAGGACAATTTACTTTATTTTTGTGCGCTATTATTTAACACTTTGCGCTCTTACTGCTTCTGTTTCTGTTTCTGTTGTTTTTCTACTTCATGCCGAGTCATTTTATCTGATTTTTGCTACACGGCATTTAACGCATGTATATGTGTGTGTGTGTGCTGGTTACTATAAGTAATGAGCGCTGTAAGTATACCTGTGCGTGCTCGTGCTCGTGTGTTTCTACGCACCAAAGGCGTGCATTTTAGCGCAAAATGTGTTAACCCGAGGTCAAAGGAAACACTTCGTATGGCTTTTTAGTTTTTGATATATGTATATGCATTGTTATTATCGTTGGTATTATTGTCTAAGTCTCAATCGACGTTGCGTCTCAAGGTCATGCTGTGCGCATAAAGACAGTCAGCTATGTAGATAAACATGAAACTTTTTAATACTTAATTTTGGTTGTTATTGCGTTTGTCTAGCCAACTTTTTCAACTAATTGGTTGCCTTTATTTCTATTCATGGCCATTGGAATACGCTTGTCAAAATGTTAATCTGCATAGTCATATATCATAACAAGAACAAAACAACATGCAGCAATTTGTCCACAAGTTGTCCATAAAAATCACTAAAAGTCGTCAGCCGTCAGCATCTGTATGAATTATACGTATGAAAGTATCATATACCAATACCATAAAACCGAACTGTCAAAATAATTTTAGTAACAGACAGTTTTTGCAATGAGAATATGTTTTTATATACATAAGTCCAACAAACAATTTATTTATGGGTTGACGCTGTTTTGTAGTTGTCTGATTGCCAGTCAGATACATTTCGACAACATCATTACATAGCCAAATACGATACGTATGTATTTATTTCCATATGAACATTTCTCATATAACGCATGCTAAAGCTCAAGTGTCAATAAAATTCATGTTGATAACGTAAGAAGAAATTTATCTTGCATAGATCAGAGTTGACAGCTTATGAATTATTATTAGCCATGGTTGTTGTGCACGGTAAGTGTGTGCGTTAGTTGGTGTAATGAAAACGCCAAACTTGATTTTAAAAGCAATGCAATTTATTGAACTAAAGTTGTAGTTTGGTTAAAGATAAATGTGGGTTCACTCTTCGGCTGGTTCGAGTATCGTCTTGAATGAGAAAGGCTCAAAAGCATAGCCGAGGCCAGAATAGAACTTGCTCATAAACTCGACCCTAAAAATATACATTATTTTAATACGTCTATATACAATAGTTAATGTCGTTACGTACCAATGCAAACGTAGTGTATGCAAGAATGCTGAAAGTCCTTCGATGAGCACCAAAATGCCCACAGTCAATGCAGCCCAGGCGCCAAAAACGAGGAAGACGATTATAGAGCCGGGATAGCCGAATATGGTGCCCAAGGTAAAACCCTTGTTCAGCACCATGTTCCACAACACTTCCGAAAGTTCTAACGTATATAAAAAAACAAAGATCATGAAATACAAATTGGCAAATTGAATATTAATAAATATGTACTTACGTGCATGGGCCAAGGACAAAGCCCACAAACGTAGATATGATGCTGTATGCGAGATCGTACTGAGCACATATTCGATTGTGTGTATAGCCTGTTGTATGAAAATTTCACCCGTGGGCTCGTCATCGCTGCCGTGACCGCCCATCGCTTGGGCTGGTGCTTGGGCTGGTGGTGCCTTTAGTTCAATATCTTGATTTGGCGCTACAACGTTGAGGTGTGGCGTTGGCTTGGGACGTGTAAGAATTATGTAGATTGGCTTGCCCAACAGCATCCATGGTATACAGATGACACCGACTGCGATGAAGATCATCTGCACCGTTTCCTGGCCTTCGAACATGTACTCTTTGCAGCCGGGTAGTGGTTCCGTGTGACCGAAAAGCATCATGTTGATGAAGAGTATCAGAATAGAGGGCGCACAGCCGGGTGTAAGCGCCTGAGGCGTGGTTGTTGTGTCCGAGTAGCTTACCCATTTGAAGAACATCATGAATACCATGTAGCCGAAGAACAAAAGTAGGAAAAGTACTTGCGGCAGGAATTCGAGGAAAATACTTGAATACTTGCGGAAGTGTGCATAATTAACCAAGGACATGCATACACCAAAGACCATGTGCAGCACACCGAAGATAATGGACAACTTCATCTTAAAGCTGTTCAGAAAGATAATCTTGTTATCAGCAAGTTGCCAAATTGGATCCATGCCCATTGTGTAAGGCCTGGTGAATGTCTCACTCGGCAACAGTAGATTATAGCCAGGCTTGTGCACCGACGGATCGTACGTGACGTTCCAGCCGCTGCCAAAGACGTTCATTGACTTGGAGAATATATCATTGTAGATGAAGCCCGTATAGATGGAAAAGAGCGCCATAAGACAAATAATGTACCGACCACCAAAGAAAATGTTGAAAATCTCCTCCTTTATCTTTGCAAGCTGTTTCTCACGTATAATCAGAAACAGCGCACAAAGCAGCAGAATGATGCCATGACCCAAATCGCCGAACATGACGGCGAATAGAAACGGAAAAGTGATGCATGTGTAGAGACCGGGATTAGCCTCGCGGTACGTTGCCATGCCGTAGGCATCTATTAGGTTCTGAAAGCCGCTAGTGAACTTGTTTGTGCGCGTATATGTCGGCGGCATATCGTTTGTATCGATGACATTCAAGAACGATGGTATACTACACTCCACTGACTTGGAAGCGCGTGCAAGTGAGTTTTTCACGACTTCCAGATCACGTATGGGCACCCAACCCTCGCCAATGAGACATTTGCCCGAGACGTCGGGATTGAAGTAATTTAAAGTGTGATAAATTGCCTTCATCTTCTTAATCATGATGGACCATTTGGGCAAACTGCGCGATGCCGCCAATAGCACACGATTGCGATGATCATCGGTCTGATTGAGCACGATCTTGAGATCCTCTAAACGTGTTCTCACATCTCGTATCATTTCCACACGCTCCTCGTGCGCGCTTGGACACGGATAGACGGCAGCATGAAAGCCCGTGCACACCTTCTTGATGCGTTGTTTCAATTGCTCGCCCTGGAAGAAGGCCACGAAAACCGTTTTGAGCACCTTGTGCCCTTCGCTGTCTTCGGTGAGGCCTGGCACATCGTTGCGCTTAAGGAAAATGTTGCCACGCGAGATGCGCCACAACATGCGCTCAAAGCCAAAGAAACGCTCCAAGGGTATAACGCCCGCAATGAAGGCCAATTGGCCACGTTGTGCCTGCGCACTTGGCTCCGCATTGGGATCAACAAATTTATTTGAATCCAAGTTCATGACTTCGCCCGCCGAGAAGAAACCCTCCGTGTTTTCCAGCACCTGCAACAATTCGGTCATATTCTGAAAGTTCACCTTCAGATTGACGTCGTTGCCCGCAAGCTCACGCAACTCATTGTCAATGGACTCGAGGTGTGCCTCCAGATCGACAATCTCACGTGGTACGGGCGCTGCTGGCTCTTCATCATCCGGTAGCTCAGTCATTTTGATGTCCTCCTTGCGCAGCTCATTCTCAATGTAACGCACTTTGCGCTGCAACTCATCGCAGTTACGCACCTCATTCACGTATTTTCGTTTGAATGAGTTAACATTCTCATTGAGATCGCGAAACTGAACGCAACCGCTTTCGCCCAGCTCGGCAACCGATGCGTAGGCGGCCTCGGGCTGTATAAACAACTGGCATAAGGCCATCTCCTCACTGCGGAACATGTCACCCATTTTCGTGCGAGTTCTTGTTTGTCTGTGAAATAAACAAGTAAACAATTTCATTAATAATCTAAAATGTGCGTATTTAATCTGTAATTTGTTGCGGCCTTCATTACTAAACTAATCCAATGTGACATCTATTTGCTCGAACCAGTTTCGACGCTTACTCGCATTGCCAATTCAACTTATTTAATCAATCGCATTGATAAACGTTGCTAGTTTTTCTTGCTGTTATTTTCGATTTCTCTAAGATTTGTTGTTAGAAGCACACTCAAAGATAAGATAAAGTCCGTCAAATTCTGGCATATCATCATCGTCAGTGTTGTAGAAAAAGACCGTTTGCGCGTCTTGTTGCACGTTCATAGCGTGCATGTTGTTGTTGTTGCTTGTGTACCCGCGTTGTTTACACATGCCTTATCTTGAGTGGTAGCTTTTTTAGCTTATTGTTCGAATTTTTTAATAATTATTAACCAATCAGAAGGCTTAAATATAAAATTCGTCTTGCAAAATTGACTGTTTTGGAATGCTAAAATATGACATCATAAATTGTCTGCCTTATATTTCCTTTCGGCATGCTTTTGATAGATATGTACTACGTGATTTGTGTGTGCTTTATGGCGACTTTAATGTAGATTTGATTGTAATTCATTTAATATTTAATAACTGTGATAAAATGCCTGTGAATTATAAATGGAATGTAAACTAGCTCAGTTGTGTCTATAAGGTAGCACATGACCTGTCTTGCGTATGTTCTTGTGAAGAAGCAAAGCTTTGGTCATAATCAGATTAACTGATTAGATTAGTCTAACTAGCAATGCTACTATGTCTTCGACAAAAAGTCGATAGCGCTTGACGCCAACAAAATTCCAATATACCGATACGACTAAACAACATTTGATCGATGGGCTTAAGACAAATGGTCAGCAGGCCTCGCATTCCCGTCAAAGCCAGTTGGCCAACAAAGTAAAAAGACTTATCTGTCATCGATTACAAATCGCTTTATACCGTAAGCAAATTGGCATTTCAAATTCAAAAACCTTAATTTGTTATCATGCAATTCGGTATTAAAATTCAGCATATATAATGCAATTACTTTATAATTATTGATAACCATTGTGGGATTGGCGAACATTAAGAAACTCAAGCTTTATACAAGCGCTAATAAGGTCATTAAGCAAATCCGTTCACGGCCTGTAAAAATATTATCGCGTCAATAATGGCAATAATCTGCACTTGTTTGTTCAATAAGCCACATGATCCATCACGTGCATCGACTTCATCGTCATCGTACAATTATCGAAAATCAATTAAGATATGTTATCGATAAGTGCCGAAAGCAATTTAGATTAGCCTAATAGGCATGAATAAGTTCTTATAATGGCTGTGTTAATCGCCGGGATTGCAACAACAGCATGCTTATTTATTAAAAGTTTTCTAAAAAATACTTATAAAAATATATATAATTCGTATTTTTGTGTGCTTCTTTTCATAAGTGTTTTTGGTATGCTATTTTAGACTTCAAGTGCACTCATCGCTTGCTTTGAAGGTGTGGTCATGTGCTACTTTCTAATTTGCGTTGCTATCAACACATTGTAATAAACGATGATTGTGTTTTATTGACTCGCAATGATTTTACGACACAATTGATAATTGAGGCATGTTTTTCTCTGATTGTCTTTGGAACCTTCGGAACATGAGTATTGGTTATTTCCAACTTTTGCCGACATTTCATTATACATTTGTATAGTTTTGTTGCCCAAAGCATTGTTAAAGCTTTTATTTAAATTCTTATTTGACTTATTTTTGCCCAAGAATAAATTGTGAAACTATTTAATTGTTGCTTTTATGTTTTTGTATTACGAATATTTACGAATAACTCAAGTGGCGCCATATACGCTTTAAAACTGCTCATGTGATGCTTTCTCATTCAATTCCACTCGAACTCTTGAGTTTATAGTTATTTTATTAATAATTATTTCTTAATTAATTAATTTGCACTTTTGAGTAACACATTGAAAATGTTGTACATTATGAAGGACTTTATTTGGAATAATTGTTATTTATTCTTTTTGATTTCTATCAACACTTACTTTTGCACAACTGTTTTATTTTTCCTTTTTAATTTTTATTAGAACTCTATGGCGAATTCGAACCGGCCAACATGGCTAAAAGCGATCAACTGAAATTGATACGTAAAGCACAAGCAGCGGAAACCAGCAGCCTCGGCAAGTGTAGCAGACTCTAATCTTGAAGTGCTTGTACTCATACATGTGATTGGCGTTATCTCTGCGCCGCGTTTATCAGAGTTCTATTGCCAAACGACTGCAAACAAAGACAAATCGAAGTGAAGCATGTCAATAAAATTACTCAATAAACGGGCTTATCGAACTTTGATTGGTGTTCAAACTAATGCGGTGAGTTGAAAATTTTTTAGTTACAGTTTAAAACCTTTGCTTTATTCACTGAAGCGTTTGTAAGCATGTTAAAAATATGACAATATGTATTTGTTTAATCGCAACAGTGGTTTAACATTGTTATTATCGGCGTTGCTGATTCGAAGATCGTATAAATAATCAATGCAATCATTCGCCACATTTGCTGAGTTGGCGCTCGAACGTCTGTCCGTACGTAAAGATAGCCATTTGTGGTTGTAGAGCAGAGTCATCGTTTTACTTCTCTTTAAGAAACCTAAATTAAGCAAAGGGTTACAGTCATCGTGTTGTATTCTTATTCAAATGAATCGCTGTGTATTTTCATACTAAGGCAAGACGCTCAGCTGTGTTCACACTATGAGTAAAGCGCATGTATTTTCTCACATGACATTAAATAAAGCGATAAAGCGATTGTTGTATGGCGAGTGAAGAGGAAGAGTTGCGTTATGTTGGCGTTTTGTAGATAATAAGTATAATTTTTTGGAAAAACGGACAAGCTTAATTGATGACTTATAACTTACATATACAAATTTGAAATTTCACGCGCATTATTTCATTGGGAAATCACATGTGCTTGGTGTAAAATCCAAAGAACTTTTTTTTTTGCTTATTTTATTGCGTGTTGAAGATAAAAGGTAAAAAACCAAAGCAGTTTTATAAATGAGCTAATTTTCCATAATTTATATTTGTAATACTTATTAACGTTGGTCGTTGGCGTCACCACTCAAACTTAACTAAAACTGAAAATTCGAAAGCTTAGCAAAAGTCTAATAAATTAAGTGCAACTTTTAAACGGAGCATTTCCGACGGCACAACTTTTACACTGTCAATAACCCCAACGCTTAGGTGATAATGCCGCGTAATGAAGCTGCTGATGGCAAACATGTACCGACATGAGGGAAGCAGTTGACTCACTGTGGCAATTGGGTCGCGTCATTGCCACCAAATTGTCGAAAAAAAGAAGCATATGAAAATTGGCATTACCTTAAACTAAGAGTAAAACATGTTCTACAGTGTGGCAGAAGTTAAAGTCTCCTGTCGCTTGCCACCTGCCAACTGCCTGGCTGCCTGCCCGCCTGACGAAGTGTGACAGTACTTTAAGGCTAGAAGCACATTACTTAACTGCTGAGCAGGTTAACAGCTACAGCTGACATAGCCACGCCCACAGCAGCATTGCGGCCCAATACTGTGGCATAACTCACCTCAACTAAAGCTGATGAGTTTGTACCCAGAGTTAATGTTGGCAACATTGAGTGGCAAACATTGCAAAGGTTGCATGTGGCAAAAGTTTCCTGGCAACCAAAACACATACACAGCGACTGCTTCTCTTTTGTGTATGTGTGTGTGCTTCTGTGGCATGCGACGTTCTTGCTATACTTGACTCTCGTCTCTCTCTCTGTCCCACTGACTCTCTTGTTACTTGCTCGCAATAGTTGTGGTTGCGGATTAGTTTAATGTTAATACCAACAAAATGGCCGCACAAAAGTCGTTTTGTCGGTTGGAATTTTGTGTTCTCTTATATAACAGTCGTATATAAACGACAAATGCACTCATGCATGTGTGTGTGAGCCCGTCTGTCTGTCTGTCGGTCGTTGTTACAGTCTGCCGTTTTAGCGTATTCAATAAATTTTTAAGGCGCCTGACTTGGCTTGCCTCTCTTTTGGCCGCTCGCGTTGAATCGAACAGCATCGCTAAACATTTGTTTGGCATACCATTTTATTTTTTTTTTCTTGGTATTTGTAGTTGCTAATTTAGGCGTTGGAGACTATTTTGTGTTGCCAGAGTTTTTCTTTCAAGTTTATTATGGCAAAAGCAAATGTTTGCTTATCAATTCAATAAGAATTTATTACACGCTTCGCCAAAAGCGCTCAAAGGTCGCTTTTCGTAATTTACTTGAGCCACTAAAAATCTATGACAACTTAAGCAAGTGAGATTATGTTTAAAGTCTTGCCGGCACAGCTGACTTGTTGGCATATTAAATGTATAACATTTGTAGTTCAGCGCAATGAATTTTAATCTTTTTGCAAGCAATAACAAAAGTAAAAAATGAAAGTGTTATTCATGTTTTTTTTTTCTTTCGTTTTCGTTTTCATTTTATAATTCAATTTTGCGGCACCAAAAAATAATGAAGATAATAACAATTTCGGAAATATGCGCAACAGGCGCACTCACATCAACGTACATCGATGATAATCATAACAATAAAAGTAATAACAAGTGGCATACCAAGCCCGACCGCCGAGCACGCAACTGCTCGGTAGTGGCAACAGACGAGTGCCGTGCATGTTGTAACGTCCGGCAGCGCAGCAGTGTGAAAAAATAGTCATGGCAATGTCGACGGTTGACGCTTATTGAACGGCATGTGTGGCATGTGGCATGTGACATGTGACACGAGGCAAAGCACTTTAAACTGTTGTGCGTAGCGGGAAATTGGGTCCTGCGCAACACTTCGTATGCAAAGTGCGTGTGTTTTGATGCCTGACGCTTGCCACATGCCTGACGTCTAGAAATTAAACAGTTATGTTTATTGTTTTTTGTCGCATTTAATTAGAGGCTTATAATATTTAATGTTTAAAATTGCCATTCAAATTATAGGTTACTTTTTATTTGTTGTGTTCTCTTGTTTATAATAATTTATTAAAAAACTTTTCCATGAATTCAGGAAAAAGCGCTTTAAGCATCAAATAGGCAAAATTACTAGAAAATGAATAGGGAAGTCATATAAAGCTAAAGAAGAAAGGCTTCGTTTGGCTACCGCTGCTCGCAACTCACCACTCACGACTCACGACTCATCACTCAAGACTCACGACTCACCTTTGCCGTTAGTCTTGTTATTATGTATTATTATTATTATTGTTGTTGTTGGCATTGTCGTTGTCGTTGTCGTCGGCGTTGTTGTTAACCTTTGTAGCCCTTTTTTTCTGCCTCATCTTTTAACCCTTTTTTCTGCTTTTTTGTGCCTTTGTTGTTCGTGCGTTGTTGTTCGTGTCGATGTGGCATATTATAAAAAACGTTTAATGCAGAAAATTGGATTTTTTCCGCAAAGAACTTCCTCAATATTATAAAAAAATGTATATTTGTATGTATGTAAAACATAACAGCATGGGGACACTTTGAAAGTATAAAGTACCATGTTGGTGCCAAGCCAATAATACAGTGAACGTTCGGTTAACGGCACCAGTTGTTATGCAACGTAATTTGAACTACGAAGTATCTCAATATGTTATAATAGTATGAAAAATATAATTCTTTTTAGGAGCTCGTTTTTCACTGCTTAGAATTTTATAATTATTCCAAGTAGAGAAATTGGCTGCACAAATAACTGAAAGCAAATTTGGCTGAAGTTCACATTTCAAAGTGTATAATTCATATTCTTTGCATAAAATTCTTATCTCTGACAGTTGTCAATTGTGAACGTTTACTGTTGAAGAAACGAAATGCGTTAAACATAAGGCAAAATTAAATAAAAAAAGAAAATAAAAGAAAATAAAAGAAAGCAGCAAAGAAGAAAAATGTTAGATATCGCTGACAAAGGTAATGCAATAAATGTGAAATGTTATTTGACTCGCTGTCGCCGCTGCCAGTGTATTGTTAAATTTTATGTTGCATACTTTTCGTTGCTATGACACAAATGTAAAGTGTTTTAACTGTGGCATAAAGCAAGGGTGAGCGTTTTTTTTTTTTTTGCACTTATTAGAGTTAAGTGGGCATTTCCTTTGCGAAGAGATGCCTCATTGCGTTGAAAGAAGAAATTGGCGGTTGCTGCAACTTCAAGCCCCGACAATCAAATGCGTAAAACGAAAATTTGAGTTGAAATGTAAGCCTTAAAACGTAGAAATTATATACTTAAAACCGTGCAACGCTGCGTGGACTGTTGATGCGTCATTAAAAGGCTTCTGCCACAAGGTGTAAATTTGATTTTATTTGACTTAAATTCATTTTTGTTTGGCGACGATCTTTATTTTCTACTTTTGGTCGCATGCGTCATTTTCTTTATTGTTTTTACTTGGTTTTTGGATAGACACAATTTTTTTTTCGCTGTATTTCAATTGAATTCGACTGCTGTCAATCATGAGCTGCATACGCTACGCTTGCCAGTAAAATTCAAATTTTATGCTAATTTTTCAAACAAACAAAACGAATGAACGAACTGAGCAAAAAAAAATGACAAACTAAGCTCGAAGCGAAAAGGGTTAAATGCGTTTAATATTGATTGGTTTAGCCGTGGAAAACATGCTGTAGGATCAGTGACAAAGACTGTGACAACACGCGGGCGCGTGGAGGAACATGTTGTAAACTTTGGTACGAAAAAAAAACACAAAAAAATAGAAACAAAAAAGGCGAAAACAGCAAAAAGAAATTGTAAACGATGTTAAAGTACATTTTTAAAAAGAGATTTGTCAACAGTTGCAACGTTGCAGGCAAAAAATAGCACGAACATGGACGGGCGACGAGATACGCAGTTGGTTGATTTGCATTTGATTATGTCATGACATTAGTGCAAACCAAAGCTTTTGATGTCCTTTCCTTTTTTTGATGCCGTTTTTTAGTTGATGCGGCTGGGAATTTAAGATTTATCCTTTGAGTAACTTTGAGTTGAAAAAGAATTTTGATAAATAGTGTTAGGCGTGGCGAATATTTTGCACCTTTTGGCATTCGTTTAGCAGCCTTTTTAGTGTGTTTTTGACAGATAATCGACATTAATAAATTTATTGTTAACGATTCGATGATTAATGGTGCGTATGTGTAATATTTATTATGCCGATGATTCTCACGTTGCGCATACGCTATGTTGATTTTTGTTTGAATAAGGTAAACATTTATTTTTTTCAAATATGTTCGATTCGTTTCACGTAGTATATTTTTGTGCTTATCTGTGGTTTAACCTTTTTAATAACAAAATAAAAAATAAAAAAAAATATATATATGTATATAACAACATTAAAAAAACACGGCGCATACATGTGTGCGTTTAAACCCTTTGCGGCCATATTCTCGGCGTGCCTGGACTGCACGGTCACTAATAATCCCGTTAAGCCGCATGTGCCGTTGGCGGATATCCTACAATGCCTTCAATGTTCTACCATTTTTTTGTGGCTCTTCTTTTTAATAATATTAACATGGATTTTTACAAGCCATAAACCCATATTTTGCCTCTTTTTTTACCCGTTGCGCACAGCACGTTATAAGAGCGCCTGTCATTCGTGCGCCCTTTTTTTTTGGGGGGGCTTGGCTTGTCTTGATTTTACTGTTCGTATATTTTTGTCTTCGTTTTATTATCGAAGCATTCTTGGCATACTTTTCTGCGCATTTGCTGCTTTTGGTCAAGTTTAGCTTTGCGTATTTGTTTTTGCAGCATTTCAATATTTGAATTAGTTCGTGTTTTCGCTCCAGAACTTGCCACACACCTCGCAACGAAGACGTTTACCTTTGCTTATAGTTTCGGTGTTATGCATATTATATTTATTGTTATTACATATAATATTTTGTCTTCGCTTATAAGCCGTGTTCCAAGTCGGAAAAAGCTCTAGTGAGATTTTCACAATAATAACTGTTTTTATATTATATAAAATCTTAAGTGCTTGAGTTCGGTATGATTTTGGCTTATGTTGCGGTCATTAATTTATTCAATTACAATATTTCATGGAAGGAGAGAAAGGTGCTAAAATTGCAAAAGATAAAACATAACACTTTATGCCTTCTCTTTTACCTTCACGCCTTTTCACAGAAAAACTGAAGTCGCACAGTTTTTTTCTTACTTTATTTCGGTTATTTATAAGGACTTTTAAATCTTGTAAACGTTTCGGTTGTTGTTGTTTTTGTTGCTGCTTGCAATTTTGAGGGTGCAATGCAGTAAAAACCAATAAACTTTAATGGAAAATCCAAAGACTATAAATCATGAGCAAAGTCCATTTCCTTAGTTGTCAATACGTTTCCGCTTTGTTGTGGTTTCAAGCAAACAAATACACATGGGCATATGCAGCAAACACCCCCGCAAACATGCCCCAAACGAAAGGGTTTCAGTGCTGCCTTAAGAGCGGCGTGGCCTTTGCTTGTATGCTTTGCGCTGTTGAGTTATGAACGAGTAACTTGTGTGTGTGCAGCATATTTCGCAAGTCTTACGCTCGCTACATGAACATGGTACATGGCTCAAGAGAGATTTGCGTTAATGTGCGCAAAGATGTTCACACAACGCAGATGATGTTCGCCGTTCACGGGCAATAATTGCTAATCAGAGCATAATATATTATCGTTCTTATCATCATTAAGTTGTGCGACACAATCTCGATTAGGTTTCGAATGCCGATAAGCAGTTGGGGTCTTTGCATCGAAATCAAATAAATATGAGTGTCGCACAATTGGCGCATGAAGTTTGCTTTTGTTGGCGGTCATGTTCTTACCACACGCATTCAGTTTAGTGTTGCTCGCGAGCTGCGCGCTTGCCGCTCCTTCGGGACGTGTCGTCAATGGCACCGACTCGGCCATCGAGACTTATCCGTTCATGGTGATTATTAGTGACTTTGGCATACAAAAGTGCGACGAGCTCAATTATTGCCGATTTTAGATTTCATTGCGCAGCTCAAAGGGTTCGCATTCTTGTGGCGGCTCCATTGTGGCGCCGTACTTCGCACTGACGGCCGCGCATTGCACGGCCGGGCGTACTGCGAGCTCAATGAGCATACAGTACGGCGTGACGAACATCGATGCCGCTGGCCCGAATGTCGTGCGCGTCAAACGGATTATACAACACGCCGACTATGATCCCGCGCAATGGTATATCAATGATATATCACTGCTGCAAGTGGCGGAACCTTTCGTGCTCGATGGCAAAACGGCGGCGGCCGTTGCGCTGCCCGAATTGAACTGGGATACGCCACAAGTCGCAGAGGGCGCACCCGGTGTGCTCGCTGGCTGGGGTCTGAACGCTGTGAGTTGTTACTTCCACTTTCCACTTGATATAAGCTAAAAAATCGGATTGATTGCCTTGTCTTGTCTTGTCGTTTCGTCAGACTGGCGGCGTCATCATGAAGCATCTGCAAGAGGTTAACCTGAAGATATACTCGGACTCGGAGTGCGCTCAGCGTCACGAGGGCAAGGTCACGACGCATCAGATCTGTGGCGGCGTCGATGAGGGCGGCAAGGGTCAATGCAGCGGCGATTCTGGCGGTCCGCTGCTGTACACTGGCGGCAACAGTCTTGTGCAGGTGGGCATTGTATCGTGGAGCATAAAACCCTGCACCATTGCGCCGTATCCCGGCGTCTACACCAAGGTCTCCAATTATGTCGATTGGATTAAGCGAAATCTGATATTGCTTGCATAGAATGTCGACTTGTAAATAAACTCTTTAAGCACAACAAATATCGGTTATTATGCCAAGTGTACTTTCCGTTCGGTTTGTCCGTGCCGTTGGCTTTAGATAAGCGTCCAAATACCTCAGAAGATTTACGACCATGTGCTTGTGTTTAATTTATTTGCTGCCATATAACTTTGAACGTTTGCAAATACCTACCGTTGGCTTTATTAACAAACTAAAGTGCACAAGTGAAAAAAGTATAATTAAAATTCAATTTCAGAAAACGCTTAAAGCGTCAAACATGCCTGAGTTGAATTGAACTATTCTGAACTCAATTATTAATTAAACTGTGCGTGTGTAACTCAAAGACCGTTGGCGATTTCGGCAGCGCACAAACAATGCAATTTCACATGACTGCATTTGAAAGGCTTTCTAAAGCTAACCATAAAAATGCCATGCAGTTGATAAAAAAGATACACAAATCGTTTTCAAAGTAAGCTTTTTGCAAATGCTTTGGATTATGAAGCTGTGTGAAACATGTGTAAATGCCAAATTTCATGCAATAATACATAAATACGAATGATAATCGAAATTAGCACGAAACTCTGACTTTTGCTCAGTTGTTGTTGTTTTGCAAATTGCAGCCAAATTACAAAGACTTTTGCTGCAATTGCAGTTGTCATTGCCATTGGCCAAGCAGCTTTGACATGCTCAGCATAAAGTAAGTAGAACGAGTACGCCACAATCTTTTTAGTGTTGTCAAATCGATATTTTGTGCAACGTTTGGTGTCACCTTTTGTGCTTATAAATCATCAATCTCTTAAGTCATTCAGTTGATATTTGCAGTGGCAGTGGCAGTGGCGCAGCAGGAGCAGTAGCAGCAGCAGATGTATCTATGCTGGCATGCGGTCCCAACACAATCAACTTGACTGCAGCTACGGTCCTTGTTGTTGGCTATTGTTGTTGTTGTTGTCGTTGTTGTTGTTGTTGCGTTGAACGTGCTAAGATTGCCCGGATTGGTGATCGATTTTATTCCCGTCCCTCTTGTTGTTCTTCTACGGTTTGTTTTTGCTATGTCAATGGCAGGTCGTGAGTACAAGTGCATAGTTGATAGATATACTTTCGTTATGCTCCTCAGTTAGTTGAGATTGTCACACGTAGTTGACAGTTGATTTTCTCAAAACAGCGCGTGTGCCATTTTAAAGATTCAATAAAAATATATATATTTTTTTTATGGCACCTGCGTCAAGGTTCCAATGCATACATGAAGTCTGTAAATATGAACTTTTGCCGTAGAAATTTTTGCCATGATTATTGCTTTGTGTATTTCGACAGCAAAGCGCACTTTTGGCGCCAACAAGCTGCAATATCTTATCGTATCTTTTATTTCCTTTGTAATGTTCAGCAAGGCAAAATTGAGGAAACATTAAAAGTCGAGTTGACAAAAGCACTTTTTTTTTCTTTATTTGTGTTATTGTAATCAAAAGTGAGTTTGACTGCAAAACACACTTATTCATTCATGGCCTTTTGTCCTAGCGCCATTGTGCAGTGACAAGTTCGCCACATAGCTGCTTTTTATTTTCTTGCGTGCTTTGCCTTTAAATTTGACACTTTTAAAGGACAAAGCGGAAGTGTTTTGAATGAGCGACGTATCATAACTAACTTGGCTGGCTGGCGAAAAGATAATTGATCAAATGACAATTGCCATTTTCGCCTTTTGAGGCACAAACGAAGGAACACAAATGCCACACAACTGAATTCCACATTAATCATTTTGTTGCATGCACAATAAAAAAAATAAATTGCTGCCGTTCGGTAGTCGGAAGTCTGCTTGGCGCTGTCAGCCAACGTGAATCTAACATGGTTTGTGAACACTTAAATGCGCAACGATTATGCGATTTTATAAGAAAGGCACACACACACACACACACACACACAAACACACCTTTCTTCGGAGCCGCGCATATTCTTTGCATAATGGAATGATGCGAATTTCCTACAGGCGCAAAGTATATGGCAAGTAAAAGTTCATGCTTAAGTTACTTAACGCTGTGTGGCAAGCGCACACAGCCTGCAGTCTCGCTGTCCGTCTCTTGGTCTGACTGCCTGTCTGACTGCCTAAGTATCTCAGCAACGTTGTGCTAACTCTGAGACTGCTTTTCTTTTCATTTCATCATAGCCCATTTGTCAAAGTAGTTCTTGGCACAAATACACACACACACACACACACACAGACACATATATCTATGCAGAAGCACTTCACTTCCGCATCCGTTGCCCTTTCTATCGGTCCCTTTTGCTGCGCTGCAACCAACGGCCTAACAATTCTGCGGTATTTTTCTATCTTTCATTCAGGGACAAACTCATTTATCATTGATGCTGCAGTCGAGTCAAGTTTATTCGTACCGTGGTAAGTTGAGTTGTGGTAAATGAGACCGTCGCGTGGCGTGTGGCATGGCGTGTGGTATGGTGGCAATGTGAGAAGCTGAGTAATAACGTTGGTGGTTATGCGCGCTACAACGACGACTGACGACTGACGACCATCACTAAATGTATGCCAGGCGACAATACTTCTTTGACCGCTCAAGCATTCACAACGAGATACCCGCACACACACACACACACACACACATGCATGCATATCCACACATACTTGACGATAACCTTGACTAAGCTTCAGTTGATTTGTAAAGCTGAGCGCGTAAATCTCTCAGTTTGTTTTTTTGCACTTGAAAACGGTTATAGAAATCGAAGCGATTTCTGGTTTTTTGTGCGCTCACTTGTTTTTTGTGCCAGTGCGAAGGACATGCCACAAGAATGTTTTGTTGTTGTTGTTGTTGCTGTTGTTTTTTTAGCACTATCTTTCACACATGTCATACGAAATTCATCAACGCATGGTTGGCAAGAAGTTGATCGGTCTGCTTTGCCAATAACTTGTGTAAGCCACGAAAATGAAATATTAATGGCAGTTAATATTGTATGTACAATACGACACACACATACACACACAGACACGCACACACACACACACGAAGACATATAGTTTTGTGTTAGACATGTAAGTGGCCGACAGCCGACCACTTGGCAACTCAGCCAACGGCACTCAACTGACTTCAAGTGACCATGAATGTGTTTGTTGAATTTGCTTACCTCATTGTGTAATTGTGTGTGTGTTTGTGTGTGTGAGTGTGCTTTGCATGAGATTGATGTATTATTTCTCAGCTTGTTTCTTATGATTTCTTTCTTGCCTTCTTTTTGTGCTTTTAACGCTTGTTGATTATTTGCACGCCTGCGAGTAAGAGAATAAGTTGGCAGCACATTTATACACGTTTTACTCACACACACACACACGCACACACACATGCACACGCATAAATGACGTTTAATTACTTCAACTCATAAACACATCCGCTCCTAGTTGTGCCATCTGTGTGCGTGTGTGTGTGCGCGTGTGTGTGTGCGTGTGTGTGTGTGCGTGTGTGTGTGTGCGTGTGTGTGTGTGCTGCTTGAGTGCTTTACTTGTCTTTCATTTGTATCTGGGTTATAAAATTAATTGTGTTTATCACACGCATGTTTTACTCATTTCCTTTTCAATTTTACCTTGTTGTGCCACTAAGCAGTCAGAGAGAGCGAGCGAGAGAGCGAGAGTGAGCGACCCTCTAGGAATTTGTATGGCATTTTGCGTAAACGCATTTGTATGTTAAACAAATACAAGACAAGAGTCAAAAGTACCGTTGACGACGAAGAAGAAGCAGCAGCAGCAGTGAAAGAAGCGTTTTAGAAATGTTTTGTGCCAAAAGTTAATTTCCATTGGGTTTCGAAAATGTTTGTGGCTCATGTTTGCCAAAGTTTACCACAGGCAAATACATACTCAGATGCGTCAAGACGAGACGAGGTGCGACGGTGTGTGTTGTAAGTAACTTTATTGTTTTTGGTTTCCTTGTTATTGTTATGACTTTGTATTTAGTTATAAAATGTGTTAATAGCCGCAAACGCACACACACACACACATGCATAAGAATAACAATTTATTTATACACACTAATACGCACACACGTGCACACGTGCACACGCACACGTTGGCAGCAAGTTTAGCATTAAATTGTAATAACAAATTACATTATTTGTATTTTATGTGCTCATGTGATGTGATTTGCTCAGTCGACGACTTACTTGCGCATACAAACACTCATACATATATAAATAAATAAATGCATAAGTGTGTGTAGTCTGCTATGTATGTGTGTATTAGATTTATTGATTTTTTTTTGTTCATGGCAAAAACGAATGTGTGTTAGACAACAAAAACATTTAAAAACTTTAATTAAACTAATTTACCAAGAAATCCACAGAAATGGCAACACACACACACGCACACAGAGGCACACACAGAGCGACAGACATCAGCAAATTGGAAAATTATTTGCGCATTGAGCAGGCAGCAGAAAGCAGGAGCAGATTTTGTGTCAATGTTTGTGTATTGAACCATTTTGTCAACTGTTATGAAAGATAATGAAATTTTTCACCACCAGAACCTCAGGCTTAAATAAACTCAATTAAAATCTGTAGAAAATTGTGTGTATCGAGTTAACAATACTGCTCGGTTATGCCAAAAGGAAGCCAGCCGAAGGTGTCCAGTATGCCTTCTATTTGACTGTATGTCTGTCTGTCTGTGTGTGTGTGTGTGTGTGTAAGTGTGCATTAAATTTTAATTGAATATTTTGTGTCGTCTGCTGCAAAATTCTTACTCAAGTTGCTCTTTAAAGCGGTGCTGAAAAAAGTTACGATTTTTTTTGCAGCGTTTCAGCAATGAAAGCGTTTTTTTATTGAAGTCGCTTCTTCATTCATTCATTTCAATTGGAATTGCAATTGCAATTGAAATTGAATTCGTTTGTTTGCTGCTCGAATCTTTTGACTCGGAATGCCGCGCATCGTTGACTCTGCTCTGTGTGTTTACCGTGCCCACCTGGGCGCATTATTTATGCATGCAATGCGCTCTTTTAACTTGCTCTTTGCTTGTGTCGCAGCTGTGATTTCTTCTTTCGCCATTTGAGGTCCAACAATGTTCAACCAGAATTTGTTAGTTTAACATGAAATATGTAAGACAGAAAGACAGAAAGAGAGAGGAGAGTGGGAGAAACGAATCAACGTAAACTTGATTGAACTTCAGTCAACGCGCATTGAACCTTTCTGTCAGACTTGCCTTCCTTTTTATTGCAATTTTATTGTGACTTTTGTCTCACAGCACACAAAGTCTGCTGTTCTTTCACTACTTTAAAGCAAACAACGTCGTTTCTTTTCATTGTTTGGTTTGCTTTGTGGTTTTTCTCTTAGTCGCCAAACTTGGCCAACTTCTTTCAAGTCATTCATTCATAACTCATTTTGACTGTTTAATGCCTTCGATTGGCAACTGCATTAACTTATCTATAATATGTTCGGTTATTTAAGCTCTTCTTAATGTTGATTTACACTACTATATGCCGTTGTCTTATCGCACTCAAGTGTAGTCAATATTTTATTGAACCTTTGCTTTTGCCGCCATAAAATGTCAAAAAATAATAATTTATATGTTTTGATTTTCTTTTGCGTTACAATAATAAATCGTTTGACGTTCATTGTCTCTCAAAGTTTTCAAAGTCTTAGCAATTATGGCATTTCACCCAAACAAACACACACAGTCTGTGATCAAAGTCATTGCCTCTTACAGTCTTGTGTGTCAGTCATCTCTTAGTATCTTTAAAAGTTTAACAGTTCTTTGAGTGTGTTTTATGCTTCTTCTTAAAATTATAATACTTTTCCATTGTATAAAATAATGCATGAACTTGTTTAATATTCATTAATTTTAATGCCTTCGTCTGTGACACACCATGTGACCCACCCATAAGAAGTTTATTGTCTTCATTCGGCAAAGCAAAAATCGAAATGAATTTTATCTTAATAGATTTTTTGATGTCGTTTGTAATTCGTTTTATTATTTGCTTATTTGACAAAAACGGGTTTGTTTGCGAAATGAAGCTCATAAAAATTTGATTGAGGCTTTATTTGAGAAATTGCTATTATTAAATATTTTTTTGCTTTGTCTTTCATACGCATGAGTCTTGAAATTGGTCGAAAAAATAAATATTTGGCAATTTTTTAAGCTTGTCTTTTGTGGAGAGCGCGCGTGTAGAAAAACTCGAACTAAAGCATGTTTTTCCAATTGTATTTCTTTTTTAAATTGTTTTAATGAACTCGCGCCATTGTCGTCGCCGATCAGTCCGGCGCTTAAAAGTATGCAAAGAAAAGCTGAAATGTTGCTTGCTTATTTTGAAGTGCGTTATTGAACCGAAAAGAGCGAATAGCAAAGTGTGGTTGAGAAGAAGGAGGTGGAGGACACGCACACCTCATCGTGAAATGTTAAAAATTACACGAAACGCAATCGTTTGGAAAAAAGAAATTGTTGCGACTCCAATCTTTTTCTGTTTTTTGTTTCTTGACTGTTCTGCTCTGTTCTGCGCTGCTCTGAGCGCTGTCGCTTGACTGCCATTTCCACCTTCATGTGTTGTTGCTGTTGTACTTTGCGTTTACAGCCGCCGCAGCATACAATTTCATATTGATATTTTTATGCTTATGCGTCATTAATTTTTGGCGATTTTTATCCATATTCCGCAACCTTTTTCTTTGCGTCTGCTGCCACGTCTCGATGCCAGGATTACTGCCACTGACTTCCTGACGCTTGAGCGTGCGCTTGCCAGCCTGCCAGCCAGCTAGCCTGCCTGCCTGCTTGCACGTACATGTGCGCATATAATTCTTTTACTATATCTCTCTACTTATGGCTGCCAACCGAGTTGAATCAAGCCAACCGAGCCAAGCCAACCGAACCGTACCAGCCAAGGTGCTCTTGACTCTGCAGTTCGACTCGAGTAAGAAATAATGTTGTTTATGTTGTGCAAACATAAAATTTCCTTTGCATGAGCATCGACTTGCGCTCAACTCGACTTCGCTGTGGCACGGCTTGGTTCAGCTTTCCGCTTATGGCATCTTTTATACATATAATTTAAGTGTGAGCATTTCATAGCAGCCGCAACAACATACTATATACATATATATTTATATATATTTATTTTTTTTTTTGCAATTTTTTCTACATGTTTTTAACGTTACGTTTTTTTGCGTCGTTCGTTTTTTGTATTTTTTTTTTATTTTAGTGCTTTCATACTTTCGGGTTGGCAATAAAGTTGTTGGAATTTAGCTGAACCGAAAATAGTTTATGGCGGAGGTCATTAAGTGGCTCGGCTTACGGCAAAGGCAACGACAACGACAATGGCACCAACACCAACACCAGAGTCAACGTCGTCGTAGTTTCGCTCATTTACGGTCATTTTTATAGGCGCATAATGGGCCTGCAATTTCTCGTTCTCGTTCTTGATCATCATCATCATCGTCGCTCTTATATTTTTTCTCAGCTTTTAATTTACTTATTTCGAAATTGTTGAAAATTATTTAATGTTTGTTTTTAAAACTACTTTGCGCTCGTGCCACGGTCTCACGGTCTCACGGTTCCACTGTCGTCAACCGTCAACTGCAACTTGAAGCCGACGGCCGATGCTTTTTTTTTATTTGCTGTCGCATAACTAAAAACTATGAAAACATGTTTTTTATTGCTTTTTGCCTTACAATGTTCTACTTTATTATGCGCTTGTAGAACAACGAGCAAATATTTCCCATGACTCACATACATTTACATATATATAAAACATGACATACTCGAGCTTTCAAAACTTTTCAAAAAATATTTGCGCAGACAACAAAAAAAAAAATCGCACAAAGTCGCCAATAAATCAAAGCTTCACTGTGCAAGGCCAACGCCCACAAGACACGCCCACTGCGTAGGTTTTTCAAGTGCTTGGCACATTTGTTTCTGTTGCGCCACCAAATTATTTTCAAGTTTTAATGAATTTTAAGTTTTCTTGAAATTCATTGCTTTAAGTCGCACAGCCGCCATAAGACACCGTTTGCTGATCTGAGCTGAGCTGAGCTGAGCATTGAAAATTTATGCACATTTGCTTGCTTTTTGCTTTGGCATTCATACTTCGAATGAACTTTGACTTGAACGCGCTCGCAATTGAAGTATTTGCCACGCTTTAACTTTTAATTTCATGCATTTTGCACATCAATAAAATGAGCTGATCTGCTGAGTCGCGCCACTGCAGCGTGCGTGCGGCGTTGACAGGCGGCGCGGGGCGGGCGTGTTGGCATGATGGCATGATGATGGAAATTAGTCGCGTGAAGTGTGCCTGGGCGTGTGGGCGAGTGGGCGTGTGGGCAACCGAATTTATTTTATGACTTGATGCCGTTACGTGCGAAAATTTCTTGAGTAAGTTTTTTTTATTTTTTTTTTGTTTCTTCTTTTCTTTTCTTTTGGTTGCTTTTGTTTGTCTGAAATGTTGAAAATTTGGCAGTTTTGTTGTTTTTTGTGCCTTCGGTGTGCCTTCTGTGTGTGTGTGTGCTTTGTGTGTGTTTCGGGCATCTTTTTTTGTGCGCATTCAAAGTTAATAATGATTTTATTACAAGTTGCGTGCGTTTTATTATTAGCTGAGGTGTGCCGGCGCCAGTCGCCCAACAACAACAACGAATTTCGCATGTCATTGCACTCGCATTTGTTGTTGTGAAAGGACGATACTTTACACGTGCGACAGTCAAATATGCTCGAATGAAAATGAAGTATGTCAAACAGAAAAAAACCATAATTATCTTTTATTGTCATACAAAACGAAGCTCAACTTGTTGTTGTGTTGTGAAGCGCTTGCAAGTGTTGCAGGATGCGCAGCGCGTTGTCAATGACATGTGCTTCACGCAACACCGCTCATGT
The DNA here is from genome assembly GCA_037044515.1 of Phortica magna. NCBI lineage: Eukaryota > Metazoa > Arthropoda > Insecta > Diptera > Drosophilidae > Phortica > Phortica magna. The sequence continues at coordinate 90,603 of JBAMBP010000698.1, forward strand.
GCGCATGTGTGCATGTGTGTGTGTGTGTGTGTCTGCTGCTTTGGCTTAATTGAGTTGAAGTTCACAGCAAGCTTTGCTTTCCGATTACACAGCAAACAATTATGTTGATTTACTTTGCGTTGCGTTGCGTTTGCTTTTTGGCCTTGGACTACAACACACATTCAACGTGTTGTTCTGGTAGTTGTTGTTGTTGTTGTTGTTTGCGTTTCCGGCTTGTTTAAGTCACTTTCATTATGATTGCATGACGCCTTCTGTCGCCGAGCTTAAATTGCGCGAATTCATTCTCAACGCGACTCAATGCGACTCACAAACGAAGCCTTGTGCGAAAACTTTCTTCGGTGTTCTGTTGTTTGATTGAATTATTCCGCTTCACGCAAAATAAGCAAACGCGCCAGCTGATTTTAATTCGTTGACATCCTCACCTCACCTCAACTCAACTCGCCGCCCCTACCGCCCACAACAACGCACTTACATACGTCTGTGCCGCCATTTACTTCACCGCCGCCCAAGTCTCCGCTCTGCCTTTGCTTATGCCGAACAACGAGCGCTGCAATTTGTCGAGTCCTTGCTGTTGTTGTTGTCCTTGGCACTTGTCGTTTCAATTGAGTTTTTTCTTTGTTGTGTTTTTTTTTTGCTGTTAATTCATTTATTTATTTATTTTTTGCCTATTTTTTTATTGCGCGTTTCCGTTTTGCGTCAATTTTCTGCACGTTTCTGCTTCATTCTGTTGTCTTTCGTATCTTGTAATTAATTAAGCGATGCGTGACGACGTTTATATTATTTACACCGTTTTGTTACGTAATTATATTTCGCGCATCGATTGCATGTAATGAACATTGAATGATGTCGACTTTTCGCCATCACTCTGCCTCTCTCTCTCCCTCTCACGGCTTGTCTGCATGCAACGCTATAGCTTAATATGTCACAGTTCGCCTTTCGCTCTTCATTTGCCAAAAAGAATTTACACAATTAACTGAAAAAAGACATTGAAAATTTATGCCATTCAAAATGAACAAAAAAAATCCTTCTTTGTTGTCAATTTTGCGCATTTACAGTTACGAAAATAATTCATTATATATTGCATACTCTGAACTATTGAATAATTCTTGGCCTTGCGGTCTCAATGAGCCACATCAAAGTTTAATGACATATTCGATGCGATGTTGTTGTTGTCTTTTGCCAGCGGCCAAAACAATTTTAATCATACCACAAATTGCGAAAAACCCGAATTGATCTTCTGCTTAAAGTTAGACAAAAATCGTGGTCCGAAGGCTTTGCAGACAAGTGCCATCGACGGCTTGAAAAGTAAATTTGTTTGAAGAAACCGAATAAACAAAGACTTGATATGAAAACACAATTTTGTGGACATACATCAAACAAAAGTCCAAAGTAGGCGAGCAGTAGCAACCACAGGACGCACATGAACAGCAATATCAGTAGCAGGCGGCGCAGCAGCATTTAAAGGAGTCGCATCAACACCAGTGGCGGTGAGTAGTTTACACAAGCGTAGTCAGCCAGACAGAGGACAGCGATCAAGACGTGAAAATGTTTGCCTTAGGTAGCGCTCACACTCATATGCTCACGCACACACACACACACACACAGACAGTGTCAGCCAAACAAACAGATACACTCAGGCAACCGTATACATGATGCTTTATGTGGTGAGCAAACACGTCAGCAGCAGCAACGGGAGCAGTAGCGGCAGACGAAGAATGAAAACCAGAAATGGGAACCAACAACAACAGCAACAACAACAACGACGACACCTCCACTCATGTAACGTCAACACTTAAAAGTTCAAGTAGATGCTTAACCTCCTGGCGCTGATGACAGTGAACGGCCAGCAGGAGCGGCAGCAGGAGCAGAAGTAGTTGCAGCACCCGAGGGCACATTGCGGCTGGGCAAATGTGAGGTGAAGCAATGAAGCAAAAGTAAATTAAAATTTTTACAAACATTCTATACATGAACATACAGACAGGCCAACCGACCGACCGAGCGACCAACCGAGTAGACTTAGAACAAAATAAATAAAAGAACATACATGAGTACAACACAAGTGAGTGACAGCATTGAGCTTACACATAAATACGAAGCGAGTGGGCAAGGGTGGCTGAAGTGACTAGAAATAAAGTAGAAAATTTAGTGTGAAAAGTCATAAGAAAAGACTCGACTCGACTTGGCTTGGCTTGGCTCGGGCTTAAATCAGCAAGTTAGAGTAAGTAGGTGACATTTCATGAGAAGAATGCGACAGAGTAAGGCAGACAGCAACTAAGCGAGAGATACATACATGTATATGTGTGTCTGTGTGTGTTTGTGTGTGTGTGTGTATTAATGCGGTTACTTAATGAGGCAACATATAGCACTAGCTTCATGTTTATATATATAATCAGGTCAGTTTGTTGGTTGGTGTGCGTTGCTTGTTAGTTATACATTAAGCAAACACCGAAAGAGCGCAAAAAAAAAAATGTTATAATAACATGACAAGAGCGGCGAGCAGTGAAGTGTTGGCAGATGTCTTAACTAATTAAAGAAATAAATAAAACATGTTGTTGTTAAAAAGCCTTTCTTTTGGTAAGCGCTCAGCATATTACATTATAAAAAAAAAATATTATTATTATTTAATGCAATGTAAGATGAAATAAGTAAGTAATTTCAATGCACAACTCACCTAAGAGCGACTGAGAGTATTACAAACACTACACTAATCCGCACATTGAGACAAGGCGAGACGAGTCTAATGCACACTAAAATTTCACTCAGTTACGCATTTAATGCGATAATAAATGTACGATGCGCATATAAATTTAGTTTATGACGCACATTTTCGACGTTTGTTTCACGATGCCAACGACGCCAACGATGCCAACGACGCCAATGAAGTCAACGACGCCAGCAATAACAACAACGATGCTGAGGCTCAACGAAATGTGCTCTGTGTGTTTCTCTGACTGTCTAAGCTTTAAGCTGGTCATTCAAATTTGTGTTGAAAATGCTGTAAAACATGTTTAAACATGTTTAATGAGCGCGGGATACGTTTTGGGCCCCACAGGCAACGAAGCCATGGCGGCACTTGTGCTCTTTATCCAATTTTTCTCGTCTTTACTTAATAATATGAAATTTGGAAATCAAGTCTGGCTATGTGAATATCATTTGTGCTAATGTGCTGCACGTGCAAACCGAATTTATCAAAAGGCACTTCTATTTAGCGTAACCCTAAAAGTCGACTATGGTTTTTTTCATTCTTTCTTGTTTGCCAGTCGAAATATGCATAGGTGTGTCCGACGTGTGGACTTGATAAATGATTGCTCAAGGGCAAAACGGCTTGTGAATTGTTTAGCGTGTTTTATCTAAAAAATGTGCTCAAAGAGTTGGGCAATTGAAAATTGTGCTGTCCATTAATAAAATATACACAACAGTTATTTATCACAGCGCTGTGATGGCGATGCGTTATGCAAATGTTGCGTTATAGTTGAATGAACGTAAGGTAAACAAAAATGGTTTGTATGTATCATGTCTTCAATTATTTAATACATAATTCTTCGATATGTTTTGTCATTCATTAAATCATTAAAACGCTTGCGAACATGACAAATGCATCAAAGTTGCAAAAACAAAAGATATGTCAAAGCAGCAAAGTGACTGTGACACTCTTCCGCTGATGAATGAAGCAAATCAAAGGAATTCTGTTGCTCATATCCTACATGCATTTGTGTGTGTGTGTGTGTGTGTGTGTGTGTGTTCAACGTCTCTTGTGTGTTTACGCCCCACGTTCATAATCAATTATGCATTAAATTTTCAGTGGTTTGGCATGCTGTCTGCCACCGAGAATGTTAATCCCCAAAAGACATTGACGGGCGGCTGTGATATGACTGTGAATGTGACGCGGTCGCCTGTCGTGACCGTATGGCATGTAAACTTGGAAATTTGCGGCAACAAAAGCATTTGCGTGGTTGCAATTACGCGTAAATTGCACGTTTGACAATATAATTGGTGTGCCATTTGTTGTTGTTGTTATTGTTGGCGGCGTTAATTGGTGCAAGGATTTGCGAAAAGTTAAGGACATGTTTGAGCCGCGCGAGAATCGTGTAAGGTGGCTATAATCTCTTGCTGCTGTTGCTGCTGTTGTTGTTGTTTGTCGCTTTTAAGTGTCTCATCATATAAAAGTGAATTTGTCGCGCTTATTGATTTCACTTTTGCTTTTGTTGTTTTGCCTTCGTCCTTTCGCAGAAATACTCTTAAGCCAACAATATCGCACACCAACGCCAACAATTATTTATATGCGTCAATGGCCTCGTCGGCAATTTCCATGTATGCCACACACACACACGCACGCACTTTCTTTGCAGGCATAATTTAACCACTCGCAGGCAGGTCACGTAGACACCAGAACGGCGTGATTAGGGTTTCATTCGCTTGCACGCTTAACCCGAAAAAGCAAAATCACCGACACCGAAAGGCAACTTTTCGGGGCCAATCGTGGCGTTCGCATTGCTCTTGCCATTGAGGCTGCAGCCACAACATGTGTGGTTGATGTCACTTTTCGCAAAACTGTTTGCTCGCCTGAAGAAGCAGCATAACAACAGCACACGCTCACACGCTCAGCCTCTTTCTTGGGGCGTGGCGAATTCACAATTGACATGTGCTTTAAAATGTGCCAACATTCGTGCTTTAATGCAACTTGATTGCCTTTAAACTATTTATAAAATTCGTTAATTAACGCGCAATTGATTTAAACTTCGCTGCAATGAAACATTTAATTACAATTCCGTACACGTTTTCTGCAACACTTTTAACGCTGTAATGATCTTTGGTATATTTATTCCGATTTTAATTATTATTACTCTTATTTATTTATTTATTTTTTCTGTCAATTTCATTCTCGCAGCGAAAACTCAATATTTGCCTTCCGCAAACGCAACTGTCCTGTCCGCCTTCAATGTAAATGAATTTATCATGTTGCTGATTTTTTACGTGCATCAAAAATGCTGAAAAATCATATAAACATTATTAATATTACGAATGATATGAATTCAGAATTTTTATTGTAATATATTCTTTAACATTTTCATGTCTGACAACAAAAATTTCTTAACCTCTCTGAACTTTTAAAAGAGTGGAGAGAAATTATTCGATTTAATGATGATTTCTCATAGGAGTTGATTCAATTTAATTTAATTTCGAGTCTGTCTGAAATGCTATAAAAAGAGATCTAACAGAAGTGCTTATAATGTAGTCTAGCCATGGTCTATAGACTATTGTATATGTGGTTTTCAATTTCTTTTAAACTTTTCTTGAAGTTAAGCAAAGTTATTAGAGAGAACTGAAGGTTGCTGAAGAACATCTTGGACTGGAAATCAGTCAATCAGTCTTGGAGTCTTGTGATTTATTTTTTTGTTTTCTTGTGTATAAAGAAACCTCTTCTGTCTAATTTGGCAATTCTGTTGTGTATTTGAACTGTTACTCAAATCTTGTCAGCACAAAATCAACCGAGATTACTTCATTAAGCGTAACGCAACACTTTTGCCATTGTTGGGTTTTTGTGTATCCTTTTTTTTTTTCATTTTTCTTCCTTTTATTTTAAATAATTGTCACAATTATTTAATGCAATTTAACACTTGTGCTCGCTTGTCAGTGGCCATGGATGAGGCTTTAATTTAAATGCTGTCATTTTTATGCTGCCGGGATAAGCGTCGTTGCGCTGAACCGCTGAAACAGCGGACGGAGGACACGAGCGGTAACAAGAAACGTGTTGGCAGCGCAGGAGCGAATTCAATTAAACCCTTTGTGCGTTGTTGACAGCGTCATTAAGCTGCAGGCATTTGTTTGAGAGATGTTTGTTAGCGCACTTTTTTTTTTCTTTCGCACAACTTTTGGTCATATTTTATTTGTGTAATTAATTTGTGCATTGTTGGCAGGTTCGGCTGGCGTAGCTTGATTTCTTGCTTATTTGTTTATTTGTTTGTTTGTTTCATTATTTATGACGTCAAATGCATAATTAGAAAGACAACTTTCGCTTTGAGTTTGTGGCACAAATATGATTTATTTATTGACGGGCGTGGCACAACATCTCTTTTCAATATATCCCTCTCTATTTGCCCCTCACTCTCTATCACTTTGCTCTGTCTTTGCTTATTTTTTTGTTTCTGTTATTTATTTAATATTTATGTCGTGTTCACAACTTTGCTTTCATTCATTTATTTCGCTAAATTACGACGATTTTCGCTTTGCTTTCAATGCAAAGGCGATTCTTTGATCATATTTTTATATCATATATTTTGTTGTTGTTGTTGTTTTGTTGTTGCGGTTCAGTGCTAAAAAAAATTTGTATGTTTTTGTGTGCCAACATAGAAATTCATTTATTTGAGTGAACACAACAGCAGTCGACAGTCGTCCGTCGTCTGTCGTCCGTCGACAGACGTCATTCCGTGAGTCAGTCGCTGCCTGACAGACCGCAACGTGCGGTCGGTTGTTAGGTTGGTTGATTATTTCTGTTCTTGTTGCTGTTGTTGCTGTTGTTGTTGTTGTTGGGGGCTGGCATGACTTTTAGTCTGGATTTCAGTCATGTTTTTGCGTTTATTTGCATTTTAAATGAAAATGCGCAAAATTTGTTTAGTTGCCTGGCCGAGGCTAAACTTGAATGACTACTGCAGTCAGTATGCACTGTTGTTGTTGCTGCTGTTGTTGTTGTGCGCCCTCTTTTCAGTGTTTTGACTTTTGTTTGTTCAGCGAATTCAAGTGGGCCGCCACACAAAGTGTTCAGCAATTGCTGCAAAATGTTTTATGCTTATCTTTGTTTTATTTTAGTTCTATTGGTGTTTTTATGCTTCAATCCTATTTGTTTTTTTGGCTTCTTTTTGTTAATAAAGTTTTGACTTTTATATTGAAAAGGCTTTATGAAAAAATATGTTGCATACCACGCGGCGTTACTGACAAAAAACCAGAAATTTATACATGTGCATAAAAAAGCATAAAAAAACGCATTTCTAATATAAAAATCAAGTTGCTTTCAACATACAAAGTACTTGACAAATCACATTTTACTTGTTTGGGTTTTTTTTTTTTTTCTTAATATTATTTTGCGCTTTGTTAATGCAAAGGCCAGAAAAACGGCTTTAACAAGAGAGATGTTATACGAAAAAAGGATATCGGCGAAAAGCGCACACAAAGTGGCCAACGAAAAAAAACGCAAACTGACAAGTCAAAGTCGTTGCTTTTCAGTCGCCACGCCCCACAACGCCCGCGCTTACCGCATCGCCTGCCAGTGAGCATTAACTTGTCGCCGTACCCCGGCACACTTTGACGATTTCAAAATGCTATGATGGCATTTAAGCCATGGGCAATTTTTCAAAGCGCGCATACACACACAGTGAGGCTGTGGCAGTGAATGGGTGAGGGGGAGTGAGTAAAACTTTGAATGACGCGCGTCGTGCGATAAACTTCTTTCGATACTCAAAGTTATTGAGGCGCAAACAGTTAACGCAAAGCTCAGAGCTTGGAAAAACGTTGGAAAAACAAGTAAACCAAACCGGCGAGCAAGAGCAGAAGCAGCTCTTTTATATCGACTTGAAAGACAGAATCATCTGCTTGAAGCGTTGTATGCGGCAAAGGGGCATGTGAAACGCCTCAATAAATACGTATAAGCAACTGAAGCATAGCGCCGAGAAACATGAATGTGTGAGCAAGACAGACAAACAGACAGAAAAACATAAAAACAGACGGGCCGACAGACAAACATTCAAAGAGACAGACAGTCAAATAGCTGGTGAGGCGAAGGGCGGGACGTGCGCTTGTTACGTATGTTGATAAACTTTTCTAATTGTCAGTTTCAGAAAGTGACAAACGACAGAAATTATGTTATCTTATCAAAGTTTAAGATACTTTTTTCCTCTTTTTTTTTCGCTGTGATGTGACGACTGACAGCATGTTGGTTGACAGTAACAGTTGCCTTCTGCCAACTGTGTATGCGAAATTAAAGCAAATTAACTTTAAGCTGTGCGACTTTTGAGGTTCTCTCATTGGCAAACAGCAAATGGCACACATGCCTTTATTGGCTTGGCATCATCATCAGCATCATCAGCAGCAGCGGCATCAGCATCGTCAACTGTTTAGCTACTTTACTTACCTTTGGCTCAAGTGTTTGTGTGTGTGTTTTTGTGTGTGTGTGTGTGTCAAGATACGAGCACATTGTATGCCATTTGCATTACAAAGCCTTCGCATGCCTTTTGGGCGTAAATTGAGTTATGTGAAATTGACTTTTGACAGTCAAACGAGCGTACGCGTAAACAAGCAAGTAAGCAAGCAAGGAAGTAAGCAAGTGAGCGAATAACAAAACATGCTAGAAAAAGAAAGCAACAATGAAAGAATGAAAGCGGGCAAGCGAGCAAACATGCTCAGCTTGTCTCATCGCAGCTTAGCTCAGCTTTGCAGCCTTTGAAAAATGCCAGACAGTGTTTTTTTTTTCTACGTTGCTGCTTCATGTTGGCTTAACTGTATTCATTTGGGTTGTTTTTGTGTGTGTGTGTTTTGCCACTGCCGCCGCTGTTGTCTCTGCATTGGTGGCATTTGTGCGTCGCACCTGCTGCAGTTCTCAGGCTTAGTTAAGCGCGCTTGGCTGCTTTTTGCGCTCTTTCATTGATGGCGTTAAGTGTTATTTTCTTATTGGCATTTTTGCTTTTTAGTTCTTTGCTTTTTTTCGTCTTGTCAGCGCAATGATGCGCTGAATTATTATAGACGATGATGGCGCAGTCTTTGTTGTTAGCTCATTTGTTGTAATTATTCTACAAAAAACTTCAATTTGCTATAATTTCAAGCTTTAAATTGCTTACACTTCAATATAACTTGCGAAATAATGAAACATTTGCGATTAATTCTGAATATGGCAGCGCAATGAAATCATCATAATGACGTTGTCGAGCATAAATGCCAAGTAATTTCATACAATAATAAAATTAATCAAAAAAAAAAAACAAAAAAACAAAAAAAAAAACGGAAAAATTTACGCTAAATTAGGCAAAGGCAACCGAGGCAAAAATCATCATTTGACTTTGCCATTGTTTGGCGGCAGGCAGAAGCGGCTGAAGTAGACGAAAATTATATTTCGTACAATGGCAAAAGTAATGCTAATCAATTATGAATCAATGTGCGAATGCGTATTACATGAATGGGCGCCGCAAACAACAACAACAACAGTAACAACAACAAGTAGCAACAAAGTTGGCTGGCAAAGAAAAATGCGTGTGCGTAAAAGAGATCGATAGCTTCATCAGCGTAGCGCAGGAGCCCACGTTGTATATAAAAATATTGTTAACGATGAAAGTGTGTGTGGCGAAGAAAAAAAAAAATTTAGTATTGTACAATTGTGCAGAACATAAAAAAACAACAGCAACAACAACAACAAAAAAACGTACATATGTCGTCATTACGTGAACATTGTGTTTGTTTTAATCAGCAGTCGGCAAGCGTTGCGTTGCGAGAGGCGGCGGCGACGCTTCTAAGCTGGGGCAAAGTTGAAGGCGAACCGGCTTCAGGAAACGGAAACGCCGAAGTTACGAGTCGGAGCCGTAAATAAACGAATAAAAGCAGCGAAACAAAATGAAAACAAACTTGCTACAAGCCAAAGCAAATCGAACTTGCCGTCACCGAAGTCGTCTTCGCTTTTGTATATCACAGATTTTTTTTCACTCAACGTCATCTGTTTTTGCTTTTGTTGTTGTTGTTGTTGTTGTTGGTTGGTTACTCACTTGCTTGATGTTTTTCGCCAGTGGGAAAGAAATCAAAATAACGAACGAAGCCACTGAGCGGCAGAATCGCGTTTGCCAGCAACCAAAAAAAAGGAAAACAAATCACCGACGTTGGTGAGAGCGAGAACAACTGTGAGCATGAGTGAATGAGTGTGAGAGAGGGAGCGAAAAATGCGGCTCTAGCAAACAATGGCAAGACAAACAATCAGCAATCATGCCAAAATTTGTTTTCATTTTTGTGGCTCGTTGGCAAAAGTTATAGCCAAACCAACACACACACACACACACACACTTAGGCACACACGTGGTAGACAGGCATGCACACACACACGCAATTGTTGTTGTGCTTGTGTTTTATTTTCTTCGTCATTGGTCCTGGTGATGATTGAAGTGTATTTGCTCAACGTTGAGCGACGACGACGTCGTCCTCATACATTGATGGATGATTGCTGCATGAGTGTCGGTGGCGGCGGCGGTGTGAGGGGTGCGGATCGCCTGCTATGCCAGACGCATTGGCCGCATTGCCCCCCCGCCACTTGACTTATCAAATTGGTTGAAATATTGTTATATGTTACAGACATTTTTCGGCTTTCATTTCGTCCTTTCAATTCGTCAAACGCGTACTTGATTTTTACATTACTCGACGCCTTTTTACAAATTGTCAGAAATCTTGCGAATGTTATTGTTATTGCAACAATAAGTTGTGTTTTTTCGGCTTATTGAACTCAACAGTGACCGAAACATTTGCAAACGAAATGTTACCATTTAATCTCTTCGTGGTTCAGAAAGCAAATGCTTCAGTCCAGGATTTGTACTCCGCCTTCAGGTTGAGTATTAAGTTGGCTTATGTGTTGAATGACAAAATGTAACATAGGCAAGTATTATGTTGGTGGTTTTTCTTGTTCCATTTTGGCAGCTCTATTAAGCACTGTTAATAGAAAAAAGTCTATAAAATGCGCCTATTCCGGCAGCACTGCTAAAAAAAAAATTCTATTAAATGGCTATAAATTTAATAGTATTTTAATAGCGTGTCATATTCAGGGCAGCTGCAGTTGCCTCTATTAGCAAATAGCATTTTAATCACTCTTTTGATTAGGTTAAATTTGTGCTGGCAGATAAAGATACCTCCTTATTTTCCTATTAACGAAACTATTAAAAGCAACCATAACATTTTTTTAATAGAGTTGGCATAATAGGACCTCTAATTTAAAACTAATAAGGGTGATTTACGATTATTTGTGTCTAAATCAAAAAATTCTGTCGAAGGAGCGAATCAGCGCAAGCATGAAAATGCATTTTCATGATAATAATAAAAAAGAAGAAAATAATAATAACTGCTGCAACAAATTCTAATTAGTCAGCGCTGCTTTATGAACCTTTGGAAAAAGTTTCCTTTTCTTGTTTCACTCTCCATTTTTTTTTTCTGTTTTTTGTTCGCGTTGTGAAGTCAAAAAACGAACTTATTAACCAAACGAAGTAATTGTGCTCTGCTGTGTTGTGCCTCGGCTTTGCTTATGCTTCCAGAGCCAGCGTTGGTCTCAACTTTAGTTACGACTTCAGACTTGAATACTCATCCGTGTTGCGCGTCGACTTTTCGCTTATAATGAACTGTTGCACTTTGTTGTTGCTGTTGTTGTTGTTGCTTACAGTAGCTGCTTTGCAAGCTTTTGCCGTCAGTTTTTTTCTTACACAATGCCGGAAATAATTTTAACATTTTTACTCGCCATTATGCATTTTACTTTATTTTGTGTTATTTTTGCATAAAAGTTTTTTCGTCGCCTTCTGTTCGATGTGCAATGTTCGCGAGGCCGGTGAACTCTTCGCTCATTTTTGCTTGGCTGAGATAGCAAAATGCACGAAGTCGCTTTGTTATGTTCGCTGTAAGGCAAAAAAAAACATGAATGTTTACAATTATGTTGCTTTGAAAGGATTTCACTTTGCGGTCAACTTGAAATGTCTTTAAAGACTTTAATTTTATAAGTAATTTGTGACAACTTGCTACCTTGACACTAACAACAACAACAACAATAACAACAACAATGACAATAGCAATAACAACGTGTAGTATTTCCGTGTTGCTTCGACACAACTCAAGTCAACTTAACTTTGCTCCGGCTCGACTCGTTGGCTGGCATTCTGCACTAGACATTTCTCACAATTCAAATTCAAATTCAAGACTTTCTCAACAATGCAGTGTAACATTTTTGCACACACACTTACACACACAGACACACAAATACATAAAATACAAACAAGTCATTCTGTGCTTGTCGTTTCAGTTCCTGTCGACCATTTGGAAGCCATTCTGCAGCACATAAAACATAATAAAACGAAACAAAATGTTTAACTAAACAAAAACAAAAAATAACAACAACAACAACAACATTAATAAACCAAAAAAAAACTTACTTCTAAGTCAGGTGTCACCGACACAACAATGCCCTACACACAGCATGAAGTTGTCTTGAAGGCAAAGCACAAGAAGTCAAATAGGAATATTTCACTTTGCAAACATGCCATATGACATTACATGCTCAATATGCCTCTATTTAAATAGTTGTAGGGCATAAAAAAATGTGCCGAAAGCACTTAGGTAGCTACAAAACAGCAAGAAGAAGCAGCAGCAGAACAACAACAACAACAACATCAATAGCGACACGAAATAAATGCTTTGAGGCAACAACAACAAACAACAACAAATACAACATTGCACTTGCATAAAAAAGTATTACGGCAATGTCCTTGGTCCTTTTGCTGTAACTCAACATATTGTGTGTGTGCACGTGTGTGTATGTGTGTGTGTGTGTGTGCTTACTGCATTTGTCTCTGCTGCACAAAGCAGCCATCTCGCTCTCTTTACATTGCAATTAGTAAGTAAAGTGTTTAGACACATTTTGTAAGTGCCATGTTTTTACTCCCCCCCCCCCCCTCAGCTTCAGCACAGTTTTTCACTCGATGTTTTATTGTTGCTTGTTGTGACTTGAATAGACAAATAAGTGGGCGTTTTGGGTGTTAGTTTTTTTTTGGCTTTAATGTTGTTGTTGTTGTTGTTGTTTGCCTTTGGTAACAGTGACAATGTCTAGAAATAGCCATGATGATACGCACACACACACACGCACACGCACACTCTTATATGTAATTGTTTTAGTTGTTGTTTGTGTTGCTATTGTTGTTTGTTGTCATTGCAACAGCATGTTGCAAAATGCAAAAAGTGTAATTAAGTAGCATTAGCTCTCGTTTATAAACTGTGAAATGTCATTGACAGCAACGAGCAAACGATATAAGTGAAAATGCGAAAAAAAATGTAAAAAAAAAATAAAAACAAAAATAAAGCAAAACTGCAATGAATGAAATGTGAAAACAACATTAATGACAATGAAGAAAAAATTATAAAAAAAAAATAAAAAAAAAATAAAAATAAAATAAAATAGTTGACAACGGACAACGTTGCGTATGCTTGATCTCTCAGCATTAAAGACATTTGTTAATTGCATAGCAACATTTAATGCAAACTGTGCATAGAATTTTATATGTGTTTTTGCTTCAAATGAAGTGTGAACAAAATAAGATACAAGATACAAGTTACAATGAACTGAGATTTTGCTGCGAGCGAATTTCTTTCAGTACGGTTTCCTCTGCACAACTAAAACGGCGGTCTGTCCGTTGGTTCGTTTGCTCGTGCTTGGCGCTGAAGACGCTTTGCTCATTACTATGTAATTTTGTTGAACAGAAATTACACGAAATCGCTGTTATTTCCCTTTGAGATTGCAGCGGCGCGTGCAACATTATTGCCTTTGGCTTTGCGTGCGCCATAAAGGATGGCAAAGGCGCACAATTTGTGGACCAAAGATACGCGCCAAAGTTGCTAACTTCAGTGGCACGACTTGGCTTCGCTTTGCTTGCTCAAATGTTGCAGCTTCCGTCATTTTCACTCTGCAGTCTGGCTACTTGTTCTTGTTCTTCTTTTATTTCGGTTAATTGAAACTCGTTGGGGCAACATGTTCTTTGTTTTAGTGTTGCATAACGCAAAAAGTTCGCGTAGCGTAAGTCAGATTTACGCTCTTTAAGCTTCTTGCTTGATTCGTGCGTTTTTCTTTTTTTCCCTATCCTTTATGCCATTTCATTGTCCTTTGGTTATGTTGTTGTCGTTGTTGCTGTTGCTGTTGCTGCCCATCTTGAAACAATGCTTGGGCTCTGAGCATAAGCCCAGTCAGTTTACGCTTCATTTCATATACCAAACAGACAAAAAGAAAATATCGTTTTTTCAGCATTTTCTTCCTTCCTTCCTTCCTTCCTTCGAGCCTTTGGTTTATTCACTTTACTTGTTTTAGTCATAGTTGTGTTTGCTCTTGGTTGCGAATTCGCTTCACTGTTTGCTGTCGCAGTTTTTACGTCTGCTTGTCTCATTGTTTGCGCATTTGCTTTGAAAGTTTGCTTTGCTCTCCTCTGCCGCTGCCGGCTTTGATTTGTGCCTTTTTTATATGCCTTGATGTTTTTTAAAATTTAATTTCGAAAATTGCAACTTTGCGAACTGTTTATCGCAAGTGGTTCACGTTAAGCTAAAGTGCGCTGAATAAAGCGTGAGTTGATAAGATACTCGTTGAGCATGTATTTTCTTTTCTTAAATAAAGTTAAAGCAACGCAGAGATAGACTTGTTCATCTTAAGGCTGCAACATGCTGCAGTCAAGTTGACAGACAGACAGACAGACAACATGTCAGCCGAAAAATGTCTTGTACTCTTTGATGTGATCAAAAAATATATTTAATTTTTATAAGCACAAATAATGAGGCAAACTTCTTTTAGCACTCTGAACAACAAAAAAAAAAAAATAGGAAAAGAAAGCATGGATAAATAAAAACAGTGTCGAAATTAGAGAAAGAAACGTAACGAAATGAAAAAAAGCTTTCAACATAATGAATATTGTGTACTTCAACAATGAAACGAGACAAAATAGCTGCCATAGAATGATCACGTACAAAAAGTGAATATTAACAGAACGGAAACTTGTCACATATGAGTGACGATAACAACAACAACAACAACAACAACAATAGCAATAGCAATGACGACGATGACGATGACGGCAGAACAATGCTCGGCATTGAAACATGCAACAGTTTCCCACATAGCAGCAACAGCGACAGCAACAGCAGAGCCCGCAAAGCAGTAAGTTGTGCCATAAGGGACTTATCATTGCATTTTGTTAACGGACCAACTGCCAACTGTCACTGACATGAGACAAAAGATCACAGCCTGCCTGCCTGACTGCCTGGCTGCCTCAATGGTGCTGTGCTAGACTGTCAGCATAAGACTTGTGATGAGCTGGTCTGCTGTTGCTGTCGCTGCTGCTGCTTGTGGCATGTATCTGCTCAATACTACAAACACACACATACACAAAACTATTCGCATTTGCTCGGCGCCCAACAATCGAATTCATGGCACTCGCAGGCAGGCACACTAGCCAAGCAAGCAAGCACTTTGTGCTGATTAGAAAACAGTTTCAATAATCCACAGAAAGAAATTCTATACAACAAGTCATTCAGAATGAATGTATAAATGAATGAATGAATGCATGCATGAGCAAATGCTGCCTCGCTGGACTGAAAGATGCTTTGTTCATGTGCATGTGTGTGTGTGTTCATATAAGGCAAAATATTATAAATTGTTGTAACATGTTTGCTTGAAAGCATTTTATAATGTCTTATTGAACTAGATAAGTCCAGCTGAGCTAAGCACAACATCAGCCCAACACCGACAACATCAAATTACTTCGAAATCACGCTAAAAAAATGCAACATACATAAGTCACTTTAAGAGGTTTTTTTATCGAACGCGTCAGACAAACAAAAAGCGAAGAAAAATGAAATGAAAGCGAAAACGAAAGGCAAAAGTAGAAAAAAGTTAACCATATGTAAGTCATCAGTGCGTCTTGTCTGTGAAAAGCGCCAAATGAGCGCACACACACACATGAGCTTGTGCACACACAAAGGCGTTGTAATTAGGACGTGAAAAATATGTAATTCCTATGCAGCCGAACAGTTGAAGGCGTTCTGCGCAGAAAAGCGCTTACGCAGCGCAAATATGATGTTCAACATTTTGCATCAAAACATTTTCTGCTGTGCACACATTTCTTTGTCTTTGGCGTTGTTGTTGCTGTTGTTGTATTTTATTCTGGAGTGACTGCTGGCGAAACTGGCGCAAATTAAGCAAAATCCATGGCAACGCAGCACGAAGGAACAAAAGCGCTTTAATTACAAAAATAATTAATAATATTTCATGCAGAAAAGTAGTTAGGCGCACGCACTTATTAGTGCGAGTGGGTGTGAGTGTGCGAGTGAGATGGTGAGTGGCAGCAGCGTGCAAAGTAAGTCAGTCAGTCAGTCGGCTGGCTAACAAGAAGGCGACACTAAAAATAGCCAAACTGTCAACTGCTGTCGCTCAACGGCGCTTTCAACTGACTTGCGGTTGTGACTTGGCTAACGGTGTTAGTCTTTGGTCTTTGGTGTGCGCGGTCCCCATAGTGTGCTTCTGTGTGTGTGTGTGTGTGGCTGTCAGTTGTCGTACATTTGATGGCACTGCGTTGCGCTTAGCATGCTTAGTATGCGTTTTCTGTCAAAGTGCTGTCAGATTTGTGTCAAGTTAGTTAGGCCAACGCACTGCCATAAGCAACGCCATGAGTGCACAGCACAACACGCCGCACCGCACCACGCCGCGCACGACTCATCTCTTTATCAAGCAAGTTGAAGCAGCAGCAGCAGCTGAAGATGAAGCAAAAGCCCAACTAAGTGACAACAGTCGATCATCAAAGCCTCTCTCGCTCTCTCTCACACTCACACTGTAAGCGCTCTAATTAA
The DNA here is from genome assembly GCA_037044515.1 of Phortica magna. NCBI lineage: Eukaryota > Metazoa > Arthropoda > Insecta > Diptera > Drosophilidae > Phortica > Phortica magna. Next base: position 107,202 of record JBAMBP010000698.1, read on the forward strand.
TATTGATGCTGCTTTGACGTTGCTCGCAAACTGATTAAATGTGACTTTTGATTGATAAGCGACAACATGAGTTACAACACAATTAAACAACATTAACAATACAAACTCGAACTGAAACTCAATCTAAAACTCAAACTAAAGAAGTGAATTTGAATTGTATTTGGCGAAGGGCGGAGGGGCGGATTGTGGATGGATTGGCAAAATGTTGCCAAAATAACAAAACAAGCTCTTTCAAGACTTTAATTAAGCATGAGTAAATGTGACATTGTCCTGTGCAAACAATTACTTATTGTCCTTCTTGTCAGGCGCCTCTCCCTCTCGCTCTCTCGCTCCCTCTCTGTTTCTGCCGCTTTGTCTCTCTTGACTTTCAACATTCATTTGCTTTCTTTGAGTAGCTTCCTTTTCTAATTAGTGCCTTCTTATGTCGCATTTAATAGACGCGCAAATGAATTTTTGGCTTTTTGTAAAGACTGTTTTGTTGTTTCGCTTTTTTTAAATTGTTTAGTTTTCGTCAAGAAAATGTATTATTTTGCCAAACAAATGTCCTTTGTGCACAAATTCCGTGTTTTAGTTAAACGAACTTTGCATTAATTGCACAGAGTGCTGAGCTAAGCCGAAGTCAAGTGAAGCGTTTACAAACGAGTTTGACCAAAAAGCGTTTTGAGTGCTTTTCAAATGCATTTTTTCGGTTAGTCAAAAAAAAAAAAAGAAAGCAACCAAAAGCGGCACAAAGCAATACATTGCGGAAAGCGCTAACATGGCGCATTTGAGCATTTCAGCATTTTTGTTTGTGAACGTTTTATTGGCATTAAGGGATAAAAGTTTTGCGTTATTAGGATCAGCGCGACATAAATGTGTACGAGCGGGGGGTGGGCGTGTGCGCCATAAGCTTGGCATGAGCGTTGCCTGTGGCTGCAGCCCTTGCCCACATATTGCGCCCACAACACTTCAGACACAACGTCACTTGAAAAAAAAAAACGAAACGAAAAAAAAGAACTCGTTTGTTTTGCTGACACAAAAAATATATTTTTGCGTTGAAAAGCGCAAACATTATATTGCGGGAGCGTGAGTGAGCGAGAGAGGCTGCTGCCGTTAAAGCACTATAAGGCTGATGTGCCACGCCTAACGCGCCGCAAACGCAAACAACCATCAGCATTGCTGCGGCGTTGACACATGCTGCGTATACGTAATCAGCATTTTGCGACATTTTTTTTTTGCTTTGAGTTTTTTTTATTTTTTTTTGATTTACTTTGAGTTGAGTTGAGTGCTTTGCAAATCTTTTCAAATAGTTTCGTTTCAACTCGTTTTCTTCTGCTGCTGTTTGTTGTTGTTTTATTTTTAAGTCTTCTATTTTTTTTTTATTTATTTTTATTTTCTTATATTTTTTGTTTTTGGTTTTTAAATCTCTCACGCATTTTATTAGCCGCTTTGTGCCTTTAAAAGCGTACTTATTCGAAACCAAGAACGTCGCCTCCATAAATCTACGACAAACTCGCGTCGCGCGTTCAACGCCGCATGAAATTGAAATTTAGTGATTTTCACATTTTTATTTTTTATTTTCCATCTTCTTCTTCGGCTTCTTCAATACATATATTTTCTTTAAGTGCGTGCATAGTTCTTTTTTTTCCCCCGACTTTTTGTCGATACAAGAAAGTAAAGGAAACCCATTTACTGACACATTATTTATGTACATGTATGCGTTTCCTTGAAACTGCTTTTGCCTTTCCTGTGCGTATGTGCGTAACATGCCCGGTTCGCTCAGTTGCTCAGTCGCTCGTTCGATTACTTTCACTTTCTCGACTTTCTATCGACTATGCCGTTTCCTACTTCTTCCACTTCCTACACTTCTGCTGCGTCTGTCCGACGTCGTTGTAGTTTATAGATTTATTGTATTATTGCATGGTTGACTTTGTTGGCAAGTCTTGCGTGGCATTTGCTAAAGTGCGTGCCTTATTCGAGCACGATGGCATGCCAGCGACTGTGCTCTTGTATTGATGTTGGGCAAAAGTAGGCTTGGGCGTGTCGGATTTTATCGGCTCGCTGGTAAGCCTAATGTTATTATTAGTTATCGGTTAGTTAAAATGTAAAAATATGTTATTTTTGTACGGTTTTCTTATTTCGTTCCCGGCACGGCTCACGTGTCGTATACAAATATTAATGGCAACTTTTCGTGCTCAGCGTGAGTTTGTTATAGTTTAACACAACGATTAACAAGCGCTACAAGATGCGAAGGTGTGTTTTCTGACCCTTTTTTTTTGCGCTAGATTTATATTTGATATACTTCGAGTCACTTTGCTTAATGAAAATTGACTTACTTCGCGCTCGAAAAACAAATCTAAATCATAAAAAATATGAGCAACACACACCCGTTTAATAAATATCTTATTTGAGGCGATTTTTTTTAAACATTTGTTTATTTTTTATGTTTCATTTGTGTCATTTGACATGTTAAACTAATTAAAGAAAACCAATTAACATTTTATTTGATATTTTTATATCATTTTCATGTTCAGCGCGTGTTTACATGACGCCACTTGTTCTATTCAAAAAACATACGCCGACGCGTGCTTCGTCGCCAACTATGAACATAAGTTTTTTTCTATGTTCACAGTGTTTTTTCTATGTCAGTCGTAGGCAAACGGACACTTGACACGCAACATGCCATGACAAATTAGGCAGCATTGCCAAAGTATCTATACCCTGCACATGAGTACATATATTATCTAAAATGAGATGAGGCAAGACCGAAAAAGTCGAACAGCATTCATCATCTGTCTTTGAACTTGAAACGAATAAGTTTGACAAACCAAATTCTTGCATAGGATTGCTGCTTATATTCGTTATGTGCCAAGAGAGTTGTCTTTATTAGAAGGTGAAGAGTATTTCGAAGTGGCTGTGATTCTGTTGCTTATTTTATTTTCTAAATTTTTCTATGTTATTTATTAATTTTTGCTTCTTGCTGTTGTACAAAGAAATGCTTTTAATATTTGTAATATATTTCAAATATTTTTTCAATATTTTTGTTCCTTTTTTGCGGGAAAAAAGTGTCAAATAGTTTGCAAAACAAATAAATTTTCGGTTGTGTTAAACAATATTTAACGGTTACACTCAACATGAGCGACATGAATAATCAAATGAAAAGTTTTGGCTTGTTTTGATTGCATTTGTCGCTTAGAACAAAGCGAAACATTTTGACCATGTTCATGGCTTTCGGCGGTTTTTTTATATTGATAGTATTATAGTAAATAAAAAAAGATGGAAATAAAAAGCATGAAATGAAATAAAAAACTGTACATTTCGTATGTCATAAAAATTAGTGCTTTCGTTGTACATTTATTTAGTGAGTCTGGGAATGAAACTAAAACCAAAAATTATGATTTCTATAAAGCTACGTCCATTTTTATGGCATTTTTATATGGCATGTGCTTAAGATTATATTTTCAACTGAAACATTGCATTGCTATTGTATGTTGGGTTTTTCCTTCTTTCTGCTTATCTGACATACACGCGAACACATTTGATATCATTTACACGCGTTCTAATTTCAAAGCAAACAACAACAACGCCAACGCCAACAACGACACCCACAAACACGCTTTGCCTCACCTCGCCTGGCCTCGTCGTCGTTAGCAGCAACACCAACTTGGCTAAACTCAACTCCAACTCATTTCAACTGCCCTTCGTTGTGAATACAACTTCGATCGGCTGCGCCGTTATCCTGGCCAACCGAACGACCAACCGACCGACCGACCAACCGACCGACCGACCGACGGACGGCACTCTTACTTAACTCAACAACAACATAACAAGCATCACGTATGAGAGAACATTTTAATAAACGAACAAACAGAGTGTCATGTTTATACAAGCAGCCATTTTTAATTTGCAACTGTAGCTATTTGCGCCTCTCACACTCACACTCAAACACACACACACACAGACTCAGAGTCAGAGTCAGACATACACTGTTAGAATGTGCTGAGCTGTGCTGTGCGGTTTCATGTCAGCTGAGTTAGAACAATTTGTTTTTTGTAAAATGTTACGTGTATGTGACCCAAAATCATTAGCAATATGAGCAGTTGAAATAACAGAACAGGAAAAAAAAAACAAAAGAGATTCGAAAAAAGAAGTAAGCCCGAGCATATATAAATATGTGATCCCTACTAACACAGATACATCTACATTGGCACGACACGAGTCGTTTGGGGTTAAATAAAATGGTTAAATGATAAGCATTTGGGTTAAATTGTTGTCTGCTTTTGTGCGCGTGAAATGCCCACACACACTCACACATACACACATACACGTGCTTGCATAGAGACAACGTGCCATATTCATGAATTTATTTTATTATCATTTGTTGTCGCGGCTAATGTTTTTAATAGCTGAAGTTATAATGAATTTTGCACAGCCACAAATGCGAACAATCGCCGCAAAGCAACGCAGACAAAGATGACTCAGACTCAGCTAAAAAAAAAAGGCTCAAAAAAAGTGAAATTTGCGTCTCGCTTGGCACGTTGCTCACAGCCGAGACCCAACACTAATTGTTTAGTCGCTTGCATTGTTTTCAGATACTTGCCACTCAACCCAACAAGTCTGACTCGCTGTGTCTCTGTTTGCTGCTCTATCTCTTTCCCTCTGTGTCTCTCTTGGCCATTCTGTCATTGCCTCATTTCCATATACAATTCGTCGTCGCAAATATTTTAATGTACAACATTTATGGTTTGTTAGGCAATCACTAAAACAGCATTTTTTTTTTTTTTCATTTTTCGGGTTTCGGTTTTGAGGTTTTTCCTTTTTTTCAAATGCTTCTTCACTTCATAAGGGTAATGGGTAATGCCAATGGGTTTGTCATTAGATTTTATGTGTTCTGAATTTAAATGTAATTGTTGTAAAAAGAATTATTATAATTATGGTGAATTTTGTGTTAAGTATTTAATTAGTGGGATTTTCTGTGGAATTAGGCAGACGCAGCCTAAAATTATGCTGCAAAATTTACTTGTACCAACATTTTTTTGTCTGCACTCTAAAAAGGGTGCTCCATAGTGAACTTCTAATTGCTAATTACAAAAAAAGAAATAAAAAAAAAAATGTTAAAAAATGACAAACCAAAGCGAAATGCCAATTTAAAGCATAATTTGAAAAAAAAAGTATCCAATTTGTGCGCATAAATGTTAAAGTTTCTTGTCTAATAAAGCAGAAATTCTATGCAAATGTTTGCATGCAAACCAACGCATTTATTGAATTTTAGGAAAAGAAAATGATAATATTTTTGAGCTAATCTTAGGAGCGTTAAAAATACCTCACATTCATAGTTATTATTGTTTCCGCGGCCGTGTCTTTTTTGCGTTTCTTGGCCATAACCGTCGCCGTTTTACGCAAAACGAATTTCAAATTTAAATCGAGAATAAAGTGTAATAATAAAGGGAGAAAGAATATAAGATGAAAAAAATGCGGGCGGCGCATAATAAAGATTGAAATAATTGTTGTCTGCACGCGTCGGTGAATGTCCACAATGGTTGTCCGCATAAAAATGTATTTCAACTTGCCGCTTTTTTTTTCTGCGCTTCTGCCGTTGAGCGATTCATTATACCCTGTACATACTGTACCAGGGTATATTGTGTTTGTTTGGCCGAAATGTATGTAACGCAGAGAAGGAGGGGAGGGGACCCTATAAAGTATATATATTCTTGATCAGGACGACAAGACAAATTGATTAAGCCATGTCCGTCCGTCTGTCCGTCTGTCCGTCTGTCCGTCCGTCCGTCCGTCCGTCCGTCCTCACCAATGGTTCTCGGAAACTATAAAAGATAGAGACTTGAAATTTGGAGGATAGACTCGTGATGCTCGGCAGCAGATCAAGTTTGAACGGTTTTGAGCCACGCCCACTCCTTCCCCGCCCAACCAGCTACGCCCACTTTTTGAAAAGGCTATAACTTGAACACCAGAAACGCTAGAACTATGAAAGTTGGTATGTCGACTAAGTATGTAAAGACCTATAAAACTGCATACCCCAATTTTCCCCCAACCCTTCATTACCCCTCAAAAAGTGTTTTTTGTAAATTACTGTATCTTCAAAACTATAAAAGATACGGACCTGAAATTTTGTATGTAGACTCAGTAAATACATGTCCTTAAAACTGCATACCAGAAAATACCCATTTGTATTTTTGACTACCCCTCAAAGACCACCAAACTTACATTTTTTGTAAATTTTACTTTTTTTTTACAAAAATTTGTATATCTCCACAACTATATCAGATACGAAATTGAAACTTTGTATGCAGACTTCATATATGTATATCTTTAAAACTGCATACCAAGTTTTCCCCCCTACCCTTAATAACCCCTCAAATAGTGTTTGCATGTCAAAGCCTACATCTCCGAAATTGTTGAAGGTACGGACCTGAAATTTTGTTTGTAGACAAAGTATATATAACTTCTTAAGACTGCATACCAGAAAATACCATTTTGTATTTGGACTACCCATTAGAGGTCGGCAAACTTAAATTTTGGGTAAATTCCAGTTTATTTTTATTAAAATATGTATATCTCCACAACTATGAAATATACATGTCTGAAATTTTGTATGCAGATTCAGTTAATATACGTCCTTTAAACTGCATACCGAAAAACACCCCTTTATTTCATGGCCTCCCCCTCAGAGATCAACAAACTCGAATTTTTCGAAAATTCCTCACTTTTGACTGATTTTTTATATTTGGAACACCATTTAAATGGGTGAGGGTATGTGCAGGGTATTATATGGTTGAGTATACTCAACTATACCGCCCTTACTAGTTTTTATTCTGTTTTTTTTTTTCTTTCAGTATTCGCCATTTTTATGAACTTAGCCACTGTGAAGTAACAATGAAACATTCGTAGAAAAAAAAAACAAAAAAAACTCATAACAAAAAATAGAAAGAAAGAAAGAAAAAGCGAATTTGCTCGGCTACAAAATAATAATCCTTGAAATAATTAAACTGTACAACGGAACAGATGCTGCCGACGCAATTGTGTTGCAGTTGCTCCTTTGGTTGCTTTTGCTTTTGTTTTTGTTGTTGCTGTTGTTGTTTTTGATGAGCTTTATTTGTGGCTTCGATGCTTCGAATCGCGTGAGCACGAAGTGCGGCGACCTCTCACTTGATTGGTCTTTCGTTTAGTTGCGACATCATTTGATTGAATTTATTTCGCCGTTGCCATAAACCATTTCGCAATATTTCCGTCCATTTCTAGGACGTTTTTGAGCATGTCAGTACATTTGTTGCCGAACTTGTATCTGCTGAAATTACTCAAATTTTCAACATTTTTGTTTTCGCGCTAATTTATTGACGAATGTGTCATGTATGCGTGTGTGACATATGAGCAAGGAGTGTCAAATAGTCTGCCTAACTGAAACACGAAAAGCCACAGTATGTATGCATGTGTGTGTGTGATGGCATGATCTGCCAACGTGACTCTGTATATAGCAGAAAAATGTCATGTGTGTGTGTGTGTGTGTGTTGTTGCCCGTTCAACAATTAAAATCGCATAAAATTTTACGCATTGTTGGTTGTTTCATCAAAATCGACTCGACTCGACTCGTTTCGACTAAACATTTCCAACGTTTGTAATTCCAAAGGGAAAATCACAGATTTCGTAAATGAAATCCATGAAATTAAAAACAAAATAAGGTTTCATTGATTTTGGGCACATTTCACTTCAATTACACTTTTAATTAATTTTTGTTTTGCAAAACAACACAAAATTAGTATGCATTAAAAAGGAGGCGTGTGTCGTAAGTCAGCGCCAAATCTGACAGATTGATTGTATAAAACAAATGGTGCGCGTTTGCGTTCGATTGTCAATAATTCAACAATGAATTTTTCCATTGCCTTCTATTGGCCAAAAGTTATACCACAGCAAAGTTTTTACAGCGCCTTCATTGTCAATTCTCCAACTTCGCGGTTGCCTCAACGATTTAATTGAAAAGGCAACAGAAAGAAGGAAAATGAAGGAAAATTCCCGTCGGTGACTTCGAAAGTCTTAATTCGTTTTAATCAAAGGCAACAACACTCGAGTGTACCTTTGTGGATTTCATACATTTCACTTGCTTGTAGATGATTCCAACTAAAAGAACAAAAATAAAATGTTAAGTATTGGAAATCTTAAAAAAGGCAATTCGCCTACCAAATTTACATAAAACGCAAGAAAACCGAAACGAAAATGAGAAATGAAATGCGAATTCTACAAATTAAATTCAATTTTCGTGCATTTCCCTTGCGATATACACGGCAAGCACGACGACGACGACAACGATAGCGACGACGAAACTATAACATAAAAGGACGCGCACGTAGTTGTTGAAAAGGAAAAAGGACCAACGTCTGGTCTCTGGTTATGGCAAGAAAGCAATGGCCATCGATCAATCAAAGCACAACGAAAGTTACCTGGGGAAAATTTGCATTGTTACTTTACTTTGTGTATTGGATTTATGCAAAGCGTGCGGAGTAGCATGAGTCTTTGGTCTGAGCTGTCAGTTGTGGTCGGTCTGTTATGTATCGGAACGGTTTCGACCGGAGACGACAACGTCGCCGGTGCCCACAGTCTCTCCCACACTTGCTCGCTTGCTTGACTGTGCAGTCGAATGTCGCAAACAATTTGCGGACATTGGCTTTGAGGTTGAGTTGGGTTCTCGACCGCAAAATAGAAAAATGTGCACTGTAAATAAATAAAACCTTGAAAATTATTCCGAAAATTGTTAGTTGAGTTTCGATTTCATAGCAAAGGTGCTATAAAGTTAACTTTGAAGTCGTTTTCTGCGAATTTTTTAATATATTTTTTCTATTTGTTTGTTTTTGCGAAAAATTATTTTATTTCTTTATTGTTTGTGTTTTTTTTTAGAGTGTAAAATTGAAAAGGTAAACTTCGCTTTGTGCCCATGTGATTGCAATGCTTCGACGCGCTATTCTATTTCTTATTGTTGTATAAGACTTGTTGTGTGTGTGCGTGCGTGTGTGTGTGTCTGCTTTTGTGGTTGTGGTTGCCGTTGTAGTTGGCCCGCCTTGCACGCCCTTCACAACATTTGTATGTTTTATAGTGCGCCAAGGAGCTAACAAACGATTGGTTTGTTGTTGATGGCAAAGGCATGTCAGGCCAATTTGCATGTGTCCTCAGTGCTCGGTGCCTTTATCATGTTGCTACAAAGGCAACGAGATTTACATTTTTTTTCACCTACACCGTGCCGTGCTCTAATGGCTGCTAATATGCAACCAGGGAGCACAAATGGGCTGGGATTTTCAATGCCAGCCATTACGTTTGCACGCAGTGTTTCATGTTGTCTCCGGGCATGTCTGTCTGTCTTCGAGTCGAAACTTTGTGATTTCGTTTTCAATCAAATCAAGAACTAAGCCTGAGACATGGGTTCGTTTTATTGGCAATTATTGGCAAAGCAAATGCCATAATTTCGTGCAAAATTACTGTCGCTGTTGCTGTCGCACCACAAAATGTTTGCCAAAACAGGTCTGCAATTAAATTAGCATGCGCTGAATTGATTGCTTCGACGCAACTCAATTTGATTCGCTTCGATTTGGTTTGGTTTGGTTTGGTTTAGTTTGCTTTGGCTGCCGTTAGGGTTTTGGCTTAATGTGTCCAACCGTGTTTGCCATCACGTCTCAGAGGTCAAATTTGTGCAATATTAAGTTGAGTTTATTAATACTTGCAGCATAGCTGAGTAACTCAGTAGCTCAGTAGCTTCGTTGACCCAATTTAGTAGCGTGATAACGTCATCAAAGCGTTTAACAGTCTATATTTCTGCCAAGTCGCGCTTCCCCGCCGACAAACGCTCGGCACGCACGAATATTGCCACTTGGCAAAATAGGCCAATGAGATAATTAAGGCGCGCGTGAAGCTGTTTCAGGGTGGCCAGTAAAATGTTTTGCTGTCCGGCATTGTCCGACGCATCGCCAACGCCAACGCCAACGCCAAAGCCATCTCCATTTTCATCTACAACATGAACATCAACATCATGTCCATGTCCATGTCCATGATGATGCTCGCCGCCTCCTGATTGCCACTGTTAATGTTAATTGCCTTTGATGAGTTTTATGTGCTTCGCTAATGAACAAAACTGCTGCACTGTGTTTCTCGCCGGCAAACTAAAACATCTAAGCATGTTGGTGGCACGGCAGAAAGTATGAGAGACTGCTTGCAGCAGCAGCAGCAGCTCATTTCCACTTTTAATTACTCACATGGGTCCAACATACATAAGTCCAGCTACTAGCACTTCATGGCCATCGGTAGCCGTTGCTGGTTGGCCGGTTGCCGCTTCGTATTGGCGCCGCTGCATAATTAAAATGCGCCAATGAATGTGCGTAATTGAAAGATTGTAATGTGTTTAGTGCGATTTGCAAGCAGTCCGAGTCTCGTTTCGATTTACTTTATTGGCAACTAGTTGAGATTTAACGGCTTGGAATAAAAGAGAAATACAACTTCTTAAGCATTTACATAAGTAGAATTTAACACGCTCAGAAAACCATATAAAATACGACTTAAAAATGTATTAAAAATTATATCAAAAGCAGACTTTTTAAGCTTGCCATGATTTTTCTGAGTTTTCAGTGTTTTGTAATGAAAAATTAAGCCTATTCGACTCGTAAGCTCATGCTCTCTTATGGCCAGAGAAACAGACGCCTATGCCTTCTTCAATAAGATACAAAAGTTGGTATTGAGCATGCAAACAAAAATTAAAAAAATAAATAAATTGTTGTAGAACACAAAATTTTGTGGTTTTAAAAAAAGTTCAGTCAAAAGGGGCGTATGAGTAATATTTTCAAGTAGACAAGTCACGTCGCTTGTTTGCAACGAAAAAGGGCTAAAACATGTTTAAATCGCTGCTGCTACAAATAAAATTAAATACTTTTAAAATAAGTAAATTTGGCATAGCAAGTCTGCCTGAAGCAACATTCTTACAAATGCCACAAATATCAACCACAAAGCGAACGTTCTCTCAGCGGCTACGAGACGAGGCGTGGTGGGGCGAGGAATGCGAGATCGAGTGGCAGTTTCGCTGTTACGGTCAAATCTTGTCTGGCATATAATAAACTACATACAGTGCTAAACTAAACTAAACGAGCTGAGCTGAGCTGAGGTTTTGCCACCTCACGACGCCTCGAGCGAAAACACAACAAGCCACTTAATGACTTCCGCAATAAACTGTTTGCAGCTTAGCAGCAGTTTAAGATTTTTATTGCTTAAGAAATTTATATTTCGAAATATAAGTTGTACAACAACAACCACAACAACAACAACAACAACAACAGCAACAACAACAACAATGATATAAACAAAAATGTGTTTGCCTTTTGCCTTGAGCTGGCTTAAGGAGTTTTTGACTGCTCTGTGAGTTGACAGGAAAGCAAAAGCGGACGAACAGACAGACATACAGACAGACAGAAACATACAGACAAGCAAGCGGAAATTGCAAGGACAACGCGCAGACGTGTTGTGTGAGAGCAAGAGGCAAGTCTGATTTGTGGTTGATGATTAGTCCTTCTGGCAAATCGACTCTTTCCGCATTTTTTGAAGTTTTTATTACACATTTTCCTATGAAAGTCTTAAGTAAATGCAGTAGAGTACTTTCTGTTAAGTTGCAATGCGAAGTCGGTAGCGCTTTGTATGTAAGAACATGTTCGTTTCGAATGAAACGCTTTAAGTATTTGCGGGTTTTTTTTCATTAAATCTCATGCCGCAATCGAAACACACATCAGACAACGATTTGTCAATAATTATTTCACACAACATGATTCATCTGCACGTACGCTGAACTGAACTCCGACTGCAGCAAACGCTATAAAGTTCGAATGCGCGCCAAAAACAATGCGCATTATCCTTTGTCCTCGAACGCCAAAGCGTTGCGACTAATGAATATTAATGACTTAAAAATAAGCACGAAACGAGAGTGCGGACAAACATTTCAGACAGACACAAATCGCAATAAAAATATTTCAATTAGAGCAAATAGCATAAGTGGAGGAGATGCATGGCAAGAAGTCTAATAAAAGCGAAGGCAAACTAAGTAAGAATGAAGCAAAGTGTTGTCTGTGTGTGTGGCTGAAGATGCAACAGCAGTGCCGGTGGCAGTGGCAAGATCAATGACTTTGTTAATGGCCAAGAAACTCATGTTGCTTTCTAAGTTATCGTACGCTCTGACACGTTTGCTGAAATGGCAACAAAGTTGTGCTGATGAATGTACGAACGAACGAAGAAGCGAACGAACGAATGAATGTATGAATGAATGAATGAATGAGTGCATTAAAGTGTGCAACGTTGCCCAACAGCAAAGGCGCTTAGAGCGGTTGCGCGAGGGTAAGCGTGCAGTTCGCGGTCATTGTACATACCGAAAATTTCAATTTAATTTCTTGTTGCACGCTAACACAGTGGATTGAAATCGCAAGAATGCCGCAACGAAACCGCAAAAGCAACTCTGCCAAATGCACAAAACTGTTGTCTACTTCAATGCGAACTCAAAGTATTTCATTTTCCACTCCGGCAGCAAATTCAGCATCTGCGACTGCGGCAATTTTCGCTGTTGTCCGTTGTTGTCATGTGTGTGTGTGTGCATGTGTGTGTGTGTGCATGTGTGTGTGTGTGTGTGTGTGGGGTTAAGTGTTGCTTGTGTGGCATTTGTGGCATTCCAAGCGATAGAGTCGAATATGTTTTGCCTCAATTGCGCTTACAAACAAAATTCAACAAGTTAAAAAATTAAAAAAAAAAAAATGAAGTATCAAATAAAAGTTGTTCAAAAATATTGCATGAGGTTAAGTTTTTAAATGATATATGCGCATCACAAGGATATGCGAAAAAAATACATGAAATTCTTGTACACTTTTTTGTTGTTTACATTTTCATGCCAAAAGCAATTAAGCTCATGCATTACATTGGTTGGTCTTCGTGTCTCACTGAGATTTTTGATTAACTTGTCAGACTATTTTCCATACCAGTTTGACTTCAATCTCCTAAGCGCATAACTCACACATGACGCTTTGCAACAACATCTTAGTTGAAAACGCATGCATGACATGACTTTGGACATAAACCGCATGCGTCTTTCAGAGTTGTCAATACATCATTGAGCGCAAAACAAAACAAAAAAATGCGGATGGATTGTATGTTGACTAAAGCAGCCACAGGCCGAGATTTACGAGAGTCTCGAGCAGCGGCTATCACAGAAGATTGATGACAATTGTGTAAACACGTTTTTCGTTGTTTCAAAAGGTGGCAAGTAAAAGAGAAAATAAATAACTAAAGACATGAGCAAGAGTGAAGAGCTTAGACTGAGTCACCATTGCGTAGGCAACAACACCAATCATATTGAAAAGGGCACGGCCAGAAAATAGGAAAAACATCTGCGTTTGAAAATAAATGGACTGACGAACGGACGGACGGACCTTCACAAGCGCTGTTTATATCATCGTTATTCGAACGTACGATGTTTTCACACCAATCGACCAACCGACCAACAACTGCTTCGCTTTCAAAAATTTCATCGAAAGTCATCAGGTGTCACACTTCGATAAAACAAACACTTGAAAAAAAAACGGAATGTTCTATGCAAAGTGAAAAGAAATGAAGTTCAAAGCATGCCTTAAAATAAATGTTCATGGCTTGATTATTGATCCATGGCACAGTAAAATAATGACTCATCGATCATTGTAAATGTCAAGATTTACACACTCATACACAACCACCTGCAACGCCGTCTATTCAATGTTCTGAGACCATGACTATCAACGACTAAAAGCGTCATCGACCTACAACAACAAAGCCAACAACCTCGGTCCATGTCGAATCGACAACATTTGAAAGGATTCAATGATGTTGATGAAACCAAAGTGATTTAGAATTTATATTTTCACAAAGGGAACTTTCTTAACTGACTCACGCCATGGCCACGCCCTCTTTGTCTAACAGCAAACGTTAGATTTGCCATACTTTTTGACCTTTATAGTTATTGCAACAAAATAATCATGCGTCATATATTAAAGCTTCCATATTTGTGAACGCAACAGATTTGTGCATCTCAGCGGCGGCAAACCGATGTGCGGCATTCTTTGTGATTTGATTATATGAAATTTGTTGTTATAAATAAGCAAACGAGTATCAAAATGCCACAAAATAATTCATTTAGCAACGCGTTGTTTGTGCAAACGAATAGTTTCGGTAATGAAATTTTCAACACCCCGGGACAAAATACTGTCAGTGGTCGATGATTCTCGCACTGATGGCGTTGATGTTTAAGTAGCTTACGGCGCTTTTGTTGTTGTCGTTGGTGTTATTGTTGTTATTGTTGTTTATGTTCCTCTGCTCTTTGCGCCCCGCGCTCTGTGTGCTTTGTGTCGAATTCAATTAACTGTGCCCTAATTAAATGGATTTTGTAGCGAATTTTTGAACACTTAATTTTAATGACTTTCGGTGCTGTTGGTTAAAATATATAATAATAATTGATGATTATAAGCAGGCAGAAAGAGTTATATATAAATAAAATTCTGGCATTTTTGTTGTCTTTAAAAATAATCAGTATAAATTTAAAATAAAAAACACCATTAACACAACGAAACTATGATTTAAGTCTTATGTTACAAAACGTCAAAAGCAACATACAGCAGTCTGTTATTTGCAAAAAGTACGACATGTGAGTCAAGTTTAAATGTTCAAGTGCCGTATGTGTCATGTAGTCGTACGACACATAAGCCATTTTATGGTTGTACAACAAACTTTTAAAAGCCTTTTTGATTTGTTTGGCGTAAAAGTAATGTTAAAATTTAATCTGCTTGTATCTTTTTCAATTTCGTGCATGAGGTCAAAATGTGCATGAGCTATCATCTTCTTAGAATACAATAAATGCATATAATCAGTATCTATTTTGCCTTAAGATTGTCGTAACAATGAAACTGAAATAGACACAGAAACCCTTCAATAAAGTTACAACAATGATGATATTAATAGTTGTGCAGAAAATGTCAATCACGAGCATAGATTCAAAAGGTTCGATTAGACGACACAAGAGCGATATGAGTGGCATAGGGACGGATTTGACAACGTATCGTACAACCATATCAGTCAGTAAATGGATACGCCAAGCAGTGAACATGTACGAGAATCGAATTAAATTCAATTCAGTATCTGATAAATTAATATTATACAATAAAGCCGAAGCCACGTGAAATCTGATGAAAATCTGATGCGTACGATGCGATGGCAATGACGTACACACATACATGCGTGCGTGAGATTATAGCATGTGCGAGGCCGCTGTATTGACAATGGTATTAACAAAACTACAGTCAGTGGCTTGACCAAGCTTTCACAATAAGCAACAGCAGCGACAGCGGCAGAAGAAGATGGATTCAACTAAGTCGCATAGATGATACATGGAGTCTGAAACTGGACAACAACGCAATCAATCTATTATTGAATGATGGCTGCATTGTTCGCTTTGGTTATTGTAGATAGCAAGGGCAATAACAACAACAACAACAACAACAAAGCCAACTTTATCGAAGGTGACTCAAGACTGCTTGAATATTTACGTGTTCTTGCACGTAAGCCTTTTACAAAGGAGCCATTCAAGTTGGCCTGCAATCGTTGACTGCATTGTCAGCAAAATACACTTCACTACATGATAATGTGATTACATTGCCAGTGCGAAGATCAAGAACGGTAAGCATGAAGTCACCTTCAGCTTTAGTCAACTGCTTCAGTTTGAATTTATTGTTGCAATATTTCATAGGCGTCTTACTCAGCGACTTGAACAGCAATGCGCCACACCGCGTTGACTCAAAGCGTTAACACACCTCGCCGCACGCTATCCATTTTACTTTCAAGTGGTCCGGCGCAGCGCAGCACAGAGCAGCACAGCCCGGCCGAGTTATTAAGTTGCATGCAATTAAAATTACGCGCGTAATCAGAGCGAAAAAGATAAATACGTGTTATAAATACATTTTCCACGGCATTTTCGCAACGTTTTATTTCATTCGTTCGTTCGTTTGGCTTATATTCCCAGCAGACGCTTGGTTGGCGCGCAGCGGTTGTGTTGGCAGGGGCAAGGCCCTGGTCAATGCTAGAGGCTAATTAATTTTGCCGCGTTACTCCGTTTGGTCTCCGGGGAAACATTTTCAGTTGTTGCTGATTTCTTTTCTTAGTCATTTTTATAATTGTATATTTTTTTTTAGATTTTAAGCTCTTAGTTAACGTTGATTGTTTTTTTTTTTTTTTGGTATTAATTGTGCTAATTAATATTACTGAAAGTCCGTTGGGCGCATATTGTAGGCGTGGTCCGATAGGGTTTTCCGCACAAAAGAAAAATAAAAAACCAGAACTTGAAATTAAAACCATGTGAAATAGCTAAAACCATAAATAAACTCATGCCATTTGTACATCAATGCGGAAAATGAAAACTTTAAATGAAAAACTTAAAAATTCGAGAAATGTTTGAGCAAAAGATATGCAAAAACTTTTGTCATGTCCTTAAAATAGAAAATGGAAAATAGAAAAACGAATCTAATCTAACTAATCTAATGACAACTGCAGAATATGTAAAACACGCAAGGACACACAAGCACACAGTTTACTACCAAAAAGTTGAGCAAGTTCAAAAACAGCGCGTAAGAAAGACGCACAAGACTGAGAAAAGTCAAAGGAAGAAAAACTTGACTCAATGGTCAAGCGGGCAACGATAAAAGAAAACTGACGCCGAAGAAAAATTGCATTGCAACAAAAATGAAAAAACACGCAAAACGAGCACAGAAAAAGAATTCTAAAAAAAAAAAAAAGAAAGACAACTACAAAACGTGAACAAAAAGAATGGAAATTGTGGCAGCAGCACAGAATAAAATAGATGAAAAAAAAAAAACCCAACAACGGACAATTTTTATAACGCGCTGGAAAAGTTGAAGACACGCGCTAAGATAAAGTTTCAAATGCGACACATTTCAGCAGATGCAAAATAATGTGCGCAACATTGAAGAAAAGCAACAAAAAAGGCAAAAAAAAAGAAAAAAAGAGTAGCCAACATAAAATGGATTTGTTACTGATGAGTGTGAAGAAGGGTGAAGAGAAGATAAGCGACAAAAAAAAAGAAAACGAATTCTTAGTAAATGCTGAGCAAGAACGAGTATACGACATGTTGGCCAAACACTTTTAACTTAACTGTTTGGCTCGTGTAATCTCATGTAAATTGTTGTTGTTGTTAGTAGTTGGCATAGCTTGTGTTAGTGGGTGGGAACAGTTAGGAGCACATATCTTAAGTGCAAATATTGTGTAAATAAAGTTAGTTTCAGTTTATTTTAACAACTATTGAATGCACACAGCACAATTTCTTCTTTCGTGGTTTTCACACACACACACAAACAGACACACATACACTGATATGATACACACATACAAACAACACGACAAATTTGATTTTGTGCTTGTCAATTGGAGTAAGATTTAGTGCTTGTATAACTGAAACACAGAGCGAAATCAATTGAGTAACAAAGATGTGCAAACATTGCAATGGTAAATTGTACGGTGAAGTTGAATTTTACTTTCAGTGTACTTTAAAACATTTGCATACAAAAGCGTATTGACATTATGACAAGTGGCTGCACAAATGTTAACAAAAGTCCAGTCGTATACATGTGTTTGTTTGTGCACTTGTGTGGACAAGTGTATAAGTTCTCTAAGTTTATTGCATGAGGCAAATGACAACGACAAGCATCAAAAACGAACTGAACAACAACATGAGGAAATAAAAACTGCAAAAAAGTTGAAAAAGATAAATGCATTCAAAAAAATTCTTTTCGTTGCATGTTTTCGAATGTGTTCTCACACAAGAACGAAACCATTTTTCGATATTTTTATTGAGTGCAAATGCACTCAACATTCTACGAACTCATTTCGATTGCTTGGCCGCACTCGTTTGTTATTTGTGTTGACTTCTTTATGCGACGCAGTTGGAAATTGAGTCAGACGTGTTTCTTTGCATTCCAGTGTTCGCTATAAGAGCCAGAAAAGTGGACAGCCAAGGCAAGATATAAATTACTCATACGACGAAGACACAAAAACGGTTAAGGAAATGAAACAAGAGAAGGCGAAACTGTAACGATTTTTATGCCAACAATTATTTCAAGTATTTTTCCATTAACTAAAGCAAAAAGCTTTAATTACCTTTGGTATTTTACTTCATCTTACCAAGCGCTGCCATGCAGTCAGTCATTTGCTCACACACACACACACACACACACGCGCATTTATTTATTCATTCATTTATTCTTAGTTGCTTCATTGTGCCTTCAATCGTTCGATGGTTCGCTCATTCGTTCATTCGTTTGTTCGTTCATTCGCCATTAAATAAACTTTTTCAATTAATTTTAACACAATTGCTGCTGCCTTAAATTAATTTACCTTAATTCTTTATCTATAAATAAAACACAAATGTGTTGGTGGCGGCGAATGCGATGCGACGCGACGCGCTTTCGACTCACTGCTTGTTTTGTTGTGGCATGAGTCGCTTCACTATTCATTTCGGCTGCAGGTCGGTGGTGGTGGGTGGTGGTAAGACCTTATAAATATATGGCAAAAGCAAAGTTGTTGTAAAGTAGCCATGAATAAAGATTGTGTGGTGGCGATTTGACAAATTGTTACTTTCATTTTGCTTCATCCCTTTACCTTTTTTGCTTTCTTGCCGTCTTCGTTGCTTCTTCAGTTCATCTGGGCAAAGCTAGGCGGGCGGCCCATTGCCATTGCCCTTGCCCATTACCCTTGCCTGCCATAGCGGCTGTGATTTTATTTTTGGCATTCGGCCGTTTGTTGTATTGTGAATACGAATGCGAATGCGAAGCGAAGCGAACATGGCCTGCAGGTGATAAATGGCAGAGGAAGCGTGAAATAATGGAAAAACATTCAGTCATTGGTTGGGTGGGCATGTGCTTCAACTAAATCTAAAACTGTATTTCTCCTTATGCGTTGCACTGTTATTGTGATTTGTGTCCTTCTGGCTATGCCTTCATTTCTTGTGTGTCTCGCAAACCTTCCGTTTTCATGTTGTGATTCAATGCCCTTCTATAATCAAAGTGCTTCTTGCGCTTGAGATTGATTGAGTCATTTTCGGTTTACCAACGCCGCCAACTATGAATAGTTGTTCAATAAATATATACATTTTTCTTATATAAATCATTTTTATTAAATTTGCTTAAACATATTAAAGCAAAAAAAAAACATCTTCTCTGCTTTGTGCAAATAAACAAATTAAAAAGTTTTCTTAAACATGTTTTTTTGCTTTGCATTTCTTGTGTCAAAAGTTTAATATTATTAAAAGTTTTATAATTTATCAAATATTTTTATGCTATTTTGGGCAAAGTGTGCAAGACGTGCGTGTGAAGTGATTAACTGAGGTGAAAGGTCGCTCAGTGTTGAAATATTTTTATTTCATTTTTATTTTTTTTCTTTTATTATTAAAATTATATTTTTATTTGGTTTGCCAAATAAAGTTGCCAAAGTATTTTTGTTGTTGCTTTTAGTTGAGTTCATGCGACATCGGTTGACATTTAAAGCATGCAAATTATTTATTGAATAATTTATTTGCATGCTCGTTTGAAAAATAGTATCATTTGGCGCCTAATTAATATACTTCAGACGCATACAGCGGCAAACACACAGACACAATGGTCGAATGGTGTTTAATTATTGCATTTAAAAAATGTCACTGACAAAATAAATTAATACCAAAAAAGTATAAAATCGCAAAAAAAGATACAACATGCGCAAATATTTAATTATCTGTTAGTTGTGTCTCTCTGTGTGCGTGTGTGCGTGTGTGCGTGTGTGTGTAGGTTGGCATTTGTTTTTATGTTTTGCTTTTGTTAATTACAACAGATGCTGCCACAGCCGCCATTTTGAATGCACGCTCGAACATGTTCGGTTGTCAACATCATTTGTCGTTCGCCTTGTAAATATAACAAAATTTATATCGTTTGCTGCGCGATTTGCACATGTGCCTGTGCCTGTGAGTGTGTGTGCGTGTGTGTGTGCCGGCTCAAACGCATACACATGCACGCAGACTTGCCAAGCTTTATTACATTTCATTAATGAACGTGTTTGCATAATTATCGCCTTTTTTTTTGTTGTTGCTGTACTCCTTTTTGTTTTGAGTTAATATCTCCGCATTTTGCGCCATGTGTAGATTTTTCACTCATTAATTTGCATCTAATTAGGCACATGTAACCAAATGCTTTGTTAGTTGGCCTTTTTTTGCTATTTTAGTAATTTGATTCCAAAGCAAATCAGACAATTTAAAATGCTTAAAGATATTTTCTAAGGGCGGCCGAAACTAGCACACAAACACACACATAGACACACACAGACACACAGATGTGGGGTAGGTGGCACACTTGAGCGCCTCTTAACAACGTGACCACTTACACGCAAAGGGCAACCGGCGTGCTCATACGCACAACTGCAACCCTTGAGTGACCGCAGTGAGTTTCACGTAAACCGCACGCAGCGGTGAGCGGGCGCAGCAACGGCGGCGGCCTTCAAGTGCCTACAAAGTGATATGTTCTCAGCAGGCGGAAGCTCAAATTCATGCATGCTTGTATTGGTGTATATCCGTGCGGGTTTGCAGAAAAGTAAATTGTTGGTTTGCACGAAAACTTTCCTTGAAAAAACGAAAAAGTTAAATTTATAAAATTTTTTTTGACGTTTGCACAAAGTGACTTTTTGCAAAACGCTGCTTATAATTAGATATGCTTTTGAAATTTCAATTGTTTTTATAATTGAAAACAATTAAATTTAGACCGCAAGTGGAAAAAAGGCGAGGCACTTCAATCGACAATTAAACGTAATTCACGCCTTTTGTTGTTGTTTAATCGAAATCGCCACTCAAAATAAACAATTCAACACCTGCGAAAACCACAGAAATCTGAACTCGACACCCAATAATACAGCAAAGAGTTCGACAGACAGAGAGACAATCGGAGAGAGTGAAGTTCAGTTGAGTTGAGTTGAGTTCTTAAACGGAGAATCGCCCATTTTGTGCTAAATGTTTAATAAATAATTATGATTGTCGCCTGGCGGCTTCACTTGACCGGAAATTAATTAAACCGAAACTACCACAAAAACCCGAAAATGCCCGAAATTGATTTGTTTGCCGTTTAAACATGAGTTGCCAAATCACTCGTCTGTGAACTTTTGCTCGCCCACAAGTGAAACATGTTCACTTTGACAAGTTCATCTTAGATGTGCGCATCACTTTAATTAACGTGTGTTATTTTTGGCGCACCTTTTCGTTTTTCTTGTCAATGAATTTGGGTGTTTCTTGGAATTGCTTGAATTGATTTGTTTCATGTCCTTTTGGCATTCAATTTGACGACGCATAAATGTTATTTATATCCTGCTGAAGCACAAAAATGAACTATGCGGTTGAAGCTGAAGGAGGTTGTCTTATTTATGAGATGAGCTCGTTGCTTTTATAGCACAAAATTCATGTAAAAGCAAAACATGCACGGAGCTGCCAACGCGTTTTAGTTGAGCTCTTGCATAACGCGCAGAAATTATTAAAAATGTAAAACGTCATAATTGCCACGGAATCAACTCGATAGTGTTCATCGATGGTTTGCAAAACCAAAATCAACACACTTACAAATATGTGTATGTGTGTGTGTGTGCGAGTGAGCTGCGAGAAACGGCAATCGACTCAACTCAACTGCACAGAGTTTACTAAGAAGATTGATGATGGCACTATTCGGTTTGCTGTTGGTGTTTGTGTTTGGTTTTGTTGTTGCTGTTGTTGCTGTTGTTGTTGTTGTTGTTGCTGCTGTTGTTGTTGTTGTGCTCGGTGTTAGTGTTGTTGGCTCTGCAACCAAAGTCATTGCAGGTCAAACACGCACAATCCCTCTTCATGGTCGAATGCTGTTCATGGTGTTGTTGTTGGTGAAGGGGGGCGTGGTGGCGCTGGCAACATTAACAGCGATGGCGGTTTCAGTATGCACCAAACTCAATTTAACTCGACTTAACAGGGGCGACAACAACGATCAACGAATGAGGTTGAAACCGAGAACGATGAACGATGAATGATACTTGATGCGTGCATAGGGCAGGGTGTGCCAGGGGTGGGGCAGGGTGTGCGAAGGAGCACATAACGTGCAGAATGGACCACGTGCGCTTACCAAAGTAGACTGGATGACTTCTGGCGAGTTGACTTTTGGTCGGCACTGTCAACAGCAGTTAAGTTGCTTTCATACATTGTACAAGCACACGCATACACACACACACCAGTGCACAAACACTCATAAGCACACAGATACAGATACAAGCAAAGACACACACACACATATGTGCAAGCATATGAAACTGCTATGTATTTGTGTGAATCTGTGTGTGTCTGTGTGTGTGTCTGTGTGTATGTGTGTGTGTGTGTGTGTACATTCATTAATTTCACCACAAATTTCGCAATTAAAGTTTTCTGTTTGTTCATCTGCTTGAGATTGAGAGCGCCCGAATCAGATCCAACAACAACAACAACAGCATTGGGTTCTGCTTCATCTGCAGCAAGGACACTTTTGAAAATAACCACATGCTAGTCAATAAAACTTTTGGCGCAACTTAATGCGAATTTATTGTGTAAACAATTTTTGGCAGTCATCGCTGCCTGACTCAACTTGCGACAATCAACTGTCGTCGTCGCCGTCGCCACCAGCACTTCATGCTCCTGCCATGCCCGCCATTAGCGCCGACACAAGCGAAACAAACTGAAAAGCTGAAAAACAGTTGGCAAAAAGGAAAAGGCAAAAGGAGAAAGGAGAAACGAAACGAAGGTTGAGAAGGATGACGAAATTGTGTTACCAACAATTGCATAACAATCATTTTAAGTTTTCCGCAAATTGTAAAAAAGTTTTATTGTTATTATGAAAACTACGACACACAAAAAAACAACAACAACAACAGCAACAACAACAAAATGCCGAAATATCAAATCAGCTGCTGGGCAAGGCAAGGGCAGCTGGGCTGAGTTGAGCTGAGTTGACTGAGGGAAGAGCATGTCCTACTCGAAAAATAAAACAAAACAAAACAGAACAACAACAACAACAACAACAAAACCAAACTGGTTGCATATCCTTTTGGCACTTTTGTGCTTTTGTGCTTGTTCAGTCGTTCGTTCATTTGCTCAGTTGCTCATTCGTTTTGTTCTTTTTGGTTTTTAAAATGTTCATATTAAGTCGACTTATTTCTTTGCTCGCTTGGAGCACTAAGCGAACGCCCTCTTTCGGCAAACATTTGCACTTTGTTTTCACTCAACAAAAAAAAATGGCAACAAATTTTCAAGCATTTCAATTCGGATTCCGTCGCTTTAGTGACTTTGTTAGTCGCCATTGGGCTGCGCGCCGGACCACGGACATTCCTACGCACACACACACACACTCACACAGAGTCACACACACAGACACACACGCATATGCCAAAGACGAGCGTTGAAAGTAGACTACAATACTTGCCACAGTTTGTGTGACATACATTCATAGTCGGTTGTTGTTGTTGTTCTTGTTGTTGCTGTTGTTGTTGTAGCGTGTCTAGGGCGCTGCGGATAAGCGGATAAATGTCATTATTTGGCAACTTTGTTGTGTTTAGCTCTTTTAGCATCTCTCCTAACGTTACTTTGTTGTTGTCTTTTACATTTGTTGATGTTGCTCGAAAATGTGATTTTATATACAAGCTGCTTCTTCTTCTTGCAACTGTCATCCCTGCTCAGCACAACATGTCGCAACATTTACTTTTTGTTAAACAATTTCTAACAAATAGTTTTGAATTTGTCTAAATTGCTTTTTAATTATTATCTGACAAACGATAAGTTTAATCATTCAAGTTGCTGCTGTCCTTTTCAGAGTTCATACTTCTTTCCAACCAAACACAATGCGTTCTTCCTGTAATTCTTGGCTCAATTGTTTGTTAATTTGTTGCTGTCTCACTCATGCCTTTCATGCCTTCATTGATGCTGTCAACTCGTGTGTTATGCGCCTTTGGTCATGCAACGAAAATTGACTTGCCAAATTAGCGACTGAAATCAAAGCATTCCTTTGCCTCATGCTCATGCTCATGCCGACTGTCAAGTGGCACGTTTACTTGGCTTGGCTTAGGCCACAAATTGTTATGTGTGTGTGTGCTCTTACGTGTGTGTGTTTTTGGTCCATTGCCTTCACTAATAATTCTGTGCATAATTCTAATGCCTTCGAGCAGATGTTGCAACATTTCGAGGCACAGGCTACCTTAGTCGCAACGTCAGCCTGGCAGGCATTTATATGCATTAATTAAAGGCATTGCGAAGTCAATAGAGCAGACACGCACACATACACACGGCCACACAGACAATCGTGCGTGACAATGACCGTGGGGCTTATAGAGCGGTTTGTAGCGGTGAGAATGAAAGCAAATGTGCGACGCTTGTTCAAATTAATTAAATTAATAATGAGATTCGCCATATTTGCGTAATAATTAATTCTTGGTTACAGATGCGCCTCTCTCTTTCTCGCTCTCTCGCGCTCTCTCTGTTTATAAGTGTGCATGTGTTCTATATAAAAATCGAGTTAAATCAACAAGTGTAAGAATTGTTATTGGCACTAAATTGGCTGAGTGGGCACATGTCTTCATGTGGCTTTGAAGGCTAATTTCATTGTTTCATTTGAGCTGACAAAACTAAGGTGAGTCTGGACAAGTTTCTTGAAGCTTTGTCAGTTGTCTGCCAAACGAACTTCGACTTTAATAACTGAGGCGATAAATATAAACGGGTATGAATAGCTTGCTAAGGGCGCAGAGCTTTGTGACAGACCTGAGTGGTTTCGTTGGCTTCTCTGGCTTCGTGCTTTTGTCGCTTAGAATAATGCCTTTTTTGCAAAAGTCAAAACAATTTCCATAAAATTATTGAGTTTGCAAAGTTTCTGACAATTGTTGTTGTTTCTTTTTTTTTCGTATTTTTATATTTTTTTTATTATATTTTTTCTTGTGAGTTTTTGTTTGAAATAACTTTTATTTACACCTACCAACATAGTGAGAAGGCAAAGCCAATGACTTTTCAACTGTAACTGTAAGATAGAAATCTTTGCTATGACTTCGCTCAGTTGAAGTTTCAATAAAACTTTTGCACATTGTTGGTATTAATGGTAGAAAAGAAGACGAAGAAGAAGAAGAAGAAGCGTAAGAAAACTTGCTCCGTTTTGAAAATGCTTTTGGCAAAGCTTTAATAGAATCGCTTTAATCAGTTGTCATATAAGGACGAACACACACATACAGACACAGCTGCGTGTCAAGTGATTGTGGCATAAATACATAACTGCGGTTACACTTGTGGGAGCATGTGCTATGTGCCACAAGCGTTGCTGTTGTTGTTGTTGTTGTTGCGTCTGTTGGCCATTTTTCTGGCTCATTTTAATGAGTAAATTCGATTTCATTGTCACGCATTCGGTTAAACGTCTGTGGTGGACCATAATGTACACACGCACACACACACACACGCACACACTCACACACACATTGAATACATATAGATGTGCCAATACTCATACGTCGCGTGTGACAGTCACTCGCAAGTGAAACGTGCCTGGGAATCCGTTTAATGTTTGCGTCGACGTCATTAAATACGAAAAATCTGTAACTTATTGTAAGCGGAAGCAAAGTGTACCCCACCGCCCCACACCCGCCCGTAACAAATCGCTCGTGTGCTTTATTAAAATATGCGCACAGCGTGCTTTCTTCGACAGCATCTTACTCAAGATCTCAGCCAGGCGACAATAGATCCAACCACAGACCCGACCAGACCAGACCAAGCCGTGCCATATGCCATACGACTGAGGCTGAGGCTGAGACTGTGACTGAGTCTGGGCTCAATTATGTATTACATAAACGCGCATAAATATATGCACTAGCCAAGTGAAATTGTATGCTTGATATGTGTTTTTGTACCTTTTTTCTTTTTTCATCTTATTTCGCTTATTTTCATTTCGTATAATATTCATAAATACTGAAGTGGCATTGTTGTTGTTGTTGCTGCTGTTGCTACTTTAATGGCGTTGAATATGTAACGAAAATCGATGAAGCAATTTTTTGTTTCATTAAGTTGAGCATTCAACGCAGCTTAGAGAATTGCTTAAGCGGCTAAGCACATGCACAACTTGTATTGAGCGTCTGAAATGCCATGATGCTAATAAAAAAAGTGTAAGCTAAGCTTGACTTAAGCTTTGCTATGACTGTATTTGTTGCTAAGACGTTGAAGATGAAGATGACTTTGGCTTGTTTTACTTATTCAAGTTGCGTTGCTTGCATTTACTCTTCTTCCACACAAAAAAAAAAACAGCAAACGACGAATTTACGAGTCAATGCGAATGTAAATTCGATTTTTGTAAAAACACACACACACACACACACACACACACACACACTTACACTGCCGAAACAGGTGCCGCTTTGCGTCGGCAAGCACTTCAACTCGCTTCAATATCCTTCATCCGCGCTTCGTCTTCAATGCCATTTGCCGCTCTTCCTGCCTCTGCCACTGCGCTGCCACTGATGTGCTGTGTTGCTGCTCTCGGCTCTTGGCTCTTGGCTGGACTTAAGTAGAGCGGAAAATTAAAAACAAATTTGCAACAAAATTGTATCTGCTCTTTATTTTCGGTTTGATATATTTCACTGTTTTGTTTGTCCTTATCTTCTTCAACGTTTGCCTCTCACCTCACCAACCTTGCATGCACAGCGCTTGTTTGTATTTCCTTTGCTTTGCTGTGCTGTGCTGCAGGTACTTTTATAAAAAACTTTTCTGCTCCTTCGATAAATGGCTTCAACATCTTCTTTATCAGTGTAAACATATTTTTTTTTTCTTCTGTTATTTGTTCATGTTCATTTTTCATGTTTTCGTTCTTTTATGCATACAACTTTTGATTGCTTATTAGTGTTGAGCATTATGATTGCTAATTTTAGTTAAATAAGTTATCTACCATAAGATTGCAGATCTCATATGAAGTTCTTAGCCAAATGCCTTTCAATGAATTACTCCCAATGTGCATCAATTCTAATCAAGTTGCCAACAACCAAAAAAAAAAAAGCCTTCAGAAGCGAAGAGAGAAAAAAAATCACTGTAAAAAATTAGCATCTGTAAACTACAAACTTGGGACCAACTTGAGTCCTTCATTCCCTTTCCGGCTTGCCTGCTTGCCAACCCTTTTGTTGGCCGTCTTCATGGTGTAACATTGACCAAGACTCAGGCGCCTGTTGTTGCTAAAATATGCAGGGCTGCCAACACACAACACTGTTAAAGGCGGTCGGTCGTTCGAACTGAGCCTCAGTCAGACATGTGCCACATGTGAGCACCTTTTGGGGCCCCGGCAAGCCAAATTTATCACACAAGATACGCCATGGCATATATAATTCATAATAAATCCTTTCTATTAGATAAGAAATGAAAATGAAACTTGCTTTTGCATTCTTCTATTTGCTCATATTAAAGTTGACTGTGGATTTGCGTCCTTTGTGATTTGCTGTCACTTCTTGCTCAGCGCGCCTCGGCTTCTTCACTGCTGGCATGCGATTTCCTAACGTTCTTATGGCAGAAATCAAAGATATGCAAATTGAAACAGATATTTTTGGGTTATATGTATGAGCAGAGGCAGAAAACTGTTTGTGTGTTGTAGTTTTTGCTCAGCAGGCGCGCTATTACATCATTTCCCAATTGTCTCATGACGGCGACGAATCGAATCTGAGCAGGCAGCAGGCAAGCCAGCAAAAGATGTGTGGGTGGTGTGGTGTGCTGTAGTGTAAACAAAGTTTTTGGTTGTTGTGGTCTCTGGCTCTGTCTCTGGCACTGCTCTGCCTTTCTTGAAGGCGCAGTGAAGGCAAATGGCACGAAATAAATTTATAAATATTACAAATACTTGTGGGAAATGATTTATATTGTTATAGTTGTTGTATTATTCGTCAATTGTTGTTGTTGCTGTTGTTGTTGTGCGTAGTTTGGCATGTGTTTACTGAATTTAATAGATTTTAAATGAATTCAAAATGAAAGTGTCTGACGACATGATGATGACGTCAATGACTTTAATGAAATCAATTTAATTCTCGGTACTGTTTTCATTTACTTGGAAATATTATATGAAATATAAAGTTACACGTGCTCACTGCTTTTATGAACACACACACACACACACACACACACATAGAGAATGGCAAATGTCATTGGTAGAAGTATTTTTATATCGATAAGGAATGCGTAATGGAACGCATGAGTGGCTCTCTATGCCTCAGACGGTCCGCAGTGTCCCTTTTTGTATTTGTTGTTGTACTTTGTAAAGCCCTGGCCAAAGCAACACCAACACATAAACAAAGGCCGAGGATTGCTGTGCACGTCTGTCCGACCGCCCAACTTAATAACAATCGACACCTTTTTTCATCGGCTTTGACCTTCACGAGGCGCGCGCAAATAGCAAACCGAGTTAATTATCGGCATTGCTTTGAGCCAAGCAGAAGCCCTTTAAATGAGCTAACGAGTGGGTGGGTGAGGGCTGAGGGGCATTTTTGTGCGTCGATTTGAGTTTCATTCTTGCGTTCTTTACGCTTGTGTGATTTTTTTTTCCAGTCTTTGTGCTCATTTTTGTGCTATTTTCGCTTCGCCTTAAAATATTTGCTTCGCATAAGAAAAAGTAGAAAATGTAAAGTTTATGTTTCATGGAATATTTCGTCGCACATTTTTGCAGTTTCACTGACATGAATAACTGTAAGCAAATGAAGCTTGTTGACTTTTCCCATGCGCTCTTTGTCGTTTTGGCTGCCATTATTTGAGCTTGTTCGATGTCTTTGTACATCCTCGGGACAAATTTGTCGCACCTTTGCTGCTTGCACAGTGCAGAGACAAAAGACGACAAGCAAATATTGAAGCAAGAATTTCACATTGTTTGTCTCTTTCATTGCTGCTAAGCTTCTTTTTTGTTGTTTTATGCGATTATTAGAGAGTATAAATTTTGCCATGAAGTTTGCAGCACACAGAAGGAAGCGTTCCAGAACATGTAAAGTATATGTGCATATATATTCATGATCAACTCATTGAGTCAATAAAGCCATGTTCAACTGTCCGTCTGTTTAAAATTAAAATTCTTTCAGAGTTTATAAGTTAACCAAGCAATTGGATCGCTTTGTATTTCAGAGTTTCTCAGAATAATCTTATTAGCGAAACCTTCTTATAAATGCTAGAGTATAAAAGTTTCCCCAAAACCGAAAATAACTTTAATTCGGTCTTTGTTTTTGTTTATTTGCTCAACTTCTCTTTTAAACTCGGCTGACATATGTTTTCATTCTTGTTTTCTTTTAAGTTGCTAACCTTGACTTGTCTAAGGCTTTCTTGGTTGTAGTTGTTGTTCTAATTAACAAAACATGTCGATAAGCAAAAAGTTGCTTTTTAGGCACTTTTTGCATGCTCAGACATTTTCTTACTCATATGCTTGAGGCATGCCACAAGCTTTGAAGCAAGCAATGCAACAAATCGACAAACAGACAGACGGACAGACAAATATGCAAATACGTTGGTCACAATAAAAGTTGACGAGTGTCTTCAATCTCAATCAATGCATTTTTATGGTCCCGTTAAGCAGTTCATTATTTCACCATTCGTGCATTTTGTTGCCGGAAAGCAAAGCGTGAAGAAGTTTACGTCTCTCATTAAAAATAATTATAATAAAAATTCATTGCTATTTTTACGGCGGAGCGAAGACGTTAAAAACACTTTTGAAAAAATGCATAAAAAAGCGCAACATTAAAACATTTTTCGCTTTGGTGGCATGAAAAGTGCATGAGTGGAAATAAACGTGGAAAAAAACAATGTTATATAACACAGCGAAGACAAATAACAATACAGATAAATAACAGAAAAAAAACAGAGAATAAAAGGAACAAATCTTAAGCGTTGAGTATGATAAAGATACACATTAATAAAATGCATAATACACAAACACACACAGACACACTCACACACAAAGACACACGAACTTATACAAAAGCATATGCATGCATTTGCAGAATGAAGCAAAGATGTAAAAGTATCTTTGCTAACAGATACAACAACAACGACAACAATAATATTTAAGCTGTTGATGGCATGCATTGCGCAATTTAGAGTTGAGCAAACTGAAAAGGATTTGTCTTGAATAAAGCAAACGAAAGTCTTCTTCTTCTACTGCTGCTGCTACTGCCACTCTTCTTCTGCTTGGTTGAGAGCGGAAATGCTCACAAAAGCCGACGTTAAAGAGCGTTTTGTAGCGCAGCTGCTGCGACACGCGCTCAACGCACTTAGTTAACTAATATTGTAGATATTTTTATTGCAGCGAAATCTGTGCCATTTTCAAATTAAAGGAGTAAAAGGATTTGCCGTTTGTTCTGCCCGACCAACCATGCTTTTACTTATATGTTGATGCTGTTGTTGTTGTTTTTATGCACGTAATTGCGCAAGTTTTGTCGTAAAAAGTGTGCGGCACAGCAACATTTAATAAACTTTGCCGGCAATGAAGGCAATTACAGTCACAGCACAGCACAAGTAAAGCCAACTCAGTTAAGCAACTCAACTCGATTCGACTTGTCTTGGCTTGGCTTAACGCTGCTCAGCTGCGCGCTGAATCGCATCGACTCGAATCGACTCGACTCGAATCGAATCAAGTCAAAGTGCGTCCTGAATGCCAATTAAAAAGTACATTTTCAAATCAATTTCTATGTGACATGAAAGGCGGAAGTATGTATGGTTATGCAATCGATAGCAAATTGAGTGCTGCATGTGTGTGTGTGTGTGTGTGTGCGTTGTAAAGTGAAAGCGGAAACGGAAGCAAGCCATGTTGTTAGCTGCAATGTAGTACAATATGCAAATACCGTTTGTCAGTGCAGTTATTTACACGTTGATGAATGTTTTTAGCTCCGTGTGTGTGTGTGAAAAGGACCTATGATTGCTTGCACTTATTGTGGCATGCATGTAAACGCTGCAAGGACTTGGTATTGTTTTAAGCACATCAATCTTATATATAATCTTGTGCAATGGCAAATCATTGATTGTTGGATGATTTCAAAGCAAAAATGTAGCCAAGCACTTTAATGATTTGCTATGCAATTATTTTACAGAGCATAGAGTAGCTTTTTGCCAAACTAAAGCAAACATTGAAGTCATTTGGCTGGCGCACTAATTAAAATGTATATTCAACAAATGGGAAATGTGCCTCCGAGCGCTCAATAGACAAAAACTTCAATATTCGTGCCGTGCTGAAAGGCTCCATTCAAGTTGTGCGCATGTGAGCCAAAAATGTGTGCGAGTTGAAAAGGCGGTTTGCCGGCATGAAAGGCATGCCTTTCAATGGGCGCAACCCATTGAGGGCACTCGAAAAAATCGCAACTGCCCAAAAGATGAATGGAATTATTCCTGTTGATTTTTTAAAGCCGCGCATTGCCTAATTTGCAGCGCCACAAATTCAGTGCAACCACTTGAGGCACTCAGCTAATAAATCTTTAAAAACGACAAAGCGCACAAAACCCAAAATAGGCGAACGCAAAAAAAAAAAGGACCGGACGACCGAAGCGTCAAGAAATGTGAAATAAGTAATTGCAAAGTAAGCAAATGCGCAAAATATTATAGAAAAAGGGAAATTTATCAACGCTTCAAGGTTGTCATTTCGAGTGGCAGTGAAGCTGTCAAAAATTTACTTTTCGCTTTTGTATTATATTCTTTTTTTTCTAATTTTTTTTTCTTGGTTGACGGTGCGCCGCCTTTCGTCATTGAGTTTAACCTCTTTTTAGCGCTCCAATTACGAAATTAAAAAAGAAGGAAAGCAAAGGAAACCAAGGGAAAAGGAAAAGGCAAAGGAAAAGCGTTGCACAAAAGCGCGGCAAGAAAAGTTTGGTCTTTGGCCGTGGCAAGAAAAATGAAGCAGCTGCAAAAATGTCCAAAGAAAATGTATTTTTATTTATTTATTTATTTTTTTAAACATTTCGTTTTTGCTTTTTTTGCGCGCTCAACTCATTGTGGCATACTTCAAGGCGCAAGGTCACAAACTTAACTTTGAATAAGCAGAAGCAAACAAACGAACGACCGACCGACCGACCGAACGAATGAGTGTGCAAACGGGCGTATAAAGGTAGCTTCGCTTAAAAATGAATTAAACTTAATTTATTTGACGTATTTTGAAGCGGTCACAGGCGCACAAGCGAGTCGGCCAGTGAGCGAATGGCAAAAAGGTGCCACCAACCAACTTGGCCTTACTTACTTTCATATTGAAATTTTCAATTATCGCTTGAGCGGTTCCTTTCAAGCTCAAAATGCTGCCTCTGTTAGTCAAGTCGCGTTGTCCTTGCTGCCATCGCTTTTCACTTCTACACAATAATAAAAAGCAGCTTAGACCGTTGCTTATATTAAAGCATGCCTAATCAGCGATACATGAAACCTTCACTTTAGACAAATTATTACTTAGCAATGATGCCGAATTGTGTGTTATATGCGTGAAGATATGCGACTAATATGACATGACATTCATTTTGCAATTTAGCAAATGCAAATGTTCCTCTTGGGCGCCTGTTTCACTGACCTTCCAAAGGCATAAAAACTCGACAAATGTCCCAAGTGCAAAACTATGCGCATTAATTTTGCATTTAGTTGGCAAAAGAACAAAAGACAAAAACAAAAAAAAAATGAAGCATAAAAATTATGATAACAATTTAAAAAATCATTTTCAGTGCAAATACGAATTGGTTTTGGTTGCAAGCGAGGGGCGCGCTGTGCGGGGCAAGTAATGCAAGTAATATTGATTGCAAATGCCAACGCTGATGATGATGACAATAATGCAAATGCACAGCAGAATGACTAAATGACACATTGACTGTGCAAGTGAGAGGGAGAGGGAGAGGGGGAATATAAAAGGGCGACAAAGTGTCAGAACGAGTGTCAACAGCTTGGCGATTGATTTTCGAAGTGTGTACGACTCTCTCTGTGTGTGTGTGTCTGATCAATTGCATACTGCAATGTTGCTGCAGCTGCAAGTGACAGATATGCAAACAAGAGCAGCAAGTAGAAGACAGTCAGACAGATGGACAGACGGACGGATAGAAAGGCGCGCACTTATCTCTCCACTTAGATAAACTTGCACTCATTCAAATACTCAAATCCTCTACGAACGCCACCGGCACTCAAATCGAAGCCAATGCCGTCAGAATAACGATGTGCCAAAAGATATGCTGCCACGATTCTAGTAACATTTAGTTGCAACGGGGACGGCAGCGATGGGGGCAATGAGGGCGGTGGCATGCAGCAGCTGCATGTGGCATGCTATCTAATGAAATTGTGCATTCAATCGAGTGGAACGATGGAAAAAGTCAATAAAATTGATGTTGCATGCAATGCAGCCAACGTTGACGTCGTCGTCGTCGTCGGTGGCGACAACAACAACAACGACGACAACAACAACAACAACGATGACGACGACGACGATGCCAAAAGCAGCAGAAGGCAAATGAACTTGCTGCAACGCACGCAACAACCAACCAAATTGAAAAAAAAAATGCCAAAACTAACGATGAGCGTGTTGGTGGTGGTGGTGTGAGAGGGGTGAGGGGCTTGTGCAAATGAATTCTGTGTAAGTGTAAAATATTTCAAGTATTAGAATTGGCAACCGACCGCATCAAATTTTATTTAAAAAGAGAATCTATTTGGAAAAAATTTAATTAAAGTCACGTTTACGCTTAGTGGTATACACACACACACACACACATGCACACACACACATAACTGCTGACCACAGGATTTGTACAAAGAATTTATTAAATTCTTTCTTTCACATGAAATTTATTTGCCATTTGAAAAATTCAAATGCTTTGCATTCAAAATAAAAAAGCACATTTTTTTCACTTGAGCGCATAAACTGTGTAAGTCAAGTGAGTGAGTGAGCGAAGAGAGCGGCAAGAGGCGAAAGGAAAATGCTGTGAAGTCGTCGGTTATGCAGTTCAACCAGTAATTGTCGCCTGTGGTTTGCAATTGCAGGCCGCACAGCTCGGTCGCTCGGTTGGACACACTGAGGAGCAAATAGCACGAGTGACTTGTCAAAAGTCAAAACCATGAATGTACACCGTTTGACTGGACATTATATGCCTTGCACACACACACACACACACACACACACTGACAGAGTGGCTTTAATTTGCTTGCGCATTGCGTGTCACTTCGATTTATTTACTCATGTGCACATGAACGGCGTTGACATGCAAGCAAGAAGCTCAAGGATACAAGCAAGAAGCTCAAGGATAAACCTTAGAATGCTTAAATATATAATAAGCATGAGCGAGCATCTTTAATGCATGAAGAAAGTGTTACTTGAGCTTACAATGGTAATTAATTAATTACCTAATTGGGTAGTTGAAAGTCAACAATAATCGAAAGATTTATTTGAAAAATGTAACGTTTGCAAAATGTTCACAACTAATTTCGTTTGAGTGTTGAATAAACACAAATCTAAAATTAAATAAGCAAATTAGATGGCAAAACATTGTCAATATTGAATGTTAATCAAACAAATTTCGAGCGCTTGGTTGGCCAATGGGTCAGCGTACGATTGGCAAACAAGCCGACCGACGGTCGGTTGGACGGTTGGACGGACGAACAAATAACTTGCGCTTTTCATGCATTCATGCAATCGACATCGTGTTAACTGCCGAGCGATGTACTTCGGCTATACTTCGATTAATTAGGAACATTTTGAGCAGGCATTGAAAGCACTTGCCGCATGTGTGCCGAAAGATTGAAGGACTGAAAAGGCGAAATGGAGATTGGCAAACATTTCCGCTTGATTTTGAATACAGCAAATGAAGTTAATACCTGCCGACATTCATTAAAACGCTAACACTTCTGGTAATGAGCCTGAAAGGGTATCAACATTATCAACAACAACAACAACAGCAACATCATTATTATCATGGCATTCAACGCATTCATTGGCGTTGCCGTTTGTCGTCGTCGTCATCATTAATGTTGTATTTTTGTTAACAAACTTTTAATTAGTAGGCGGCAGAAAGTTTTTCAATTATCGCCACCTGCACCTGAGCGTACCAGCGAGCGAGCGAGCGAGAAGCTAACCCATTCACAAGCGACACCAGCTGAGCAGACATAAGGCAATACTATTTCATATTGTTGTTGATTTGCATAAGGCGCCGCTCAGCGCAGCTGCCACGCCCATTTGGCGCATTATGCGTATTGTTAAAATTTAGCACAAAAGTTGATTTAAAAAACGTTTCGCGTTTATTATGCAAACTTTCACAAAAGTCTGCCGCCTCAAGAAGAAGAGAATCGCTTGAAGGACGCAGCAGAAGAAAGTCTATAGAAGTGACAATGAACGGAGGTGAGCTGAGCTGAGTTGAGCTAAAGATGAGCATAGAAAGCTTTGGCGCAATGGATTTCAATAAAAGTTTTAAGGCACTTGGCGCACGAATGTTTGCCGATGTCTAACAAGAGTTAATTAGCAATTAGTTGACTGAGGGCGCGGCCTCGCTGTCGCTGTCGATAATGATGATAATGATGATGATGATGATGTTGATGGCGTTGTCGGTCACTGTAAGTCAAAAGGTTATGCGTACAATTGACTTGCACAAGCATTGTTGTTGTTGGCCATTGAAGCACACTGCTGCATGTGGCAAGCCAACTCATGTGTGTGTGGCAAATGTGCTATGCGACTACGATTCGACTCGATATCGCCAACGTGCACAATAAAAATCACCTTTGTGCTTTTGATAAATGTTGTCTAGACGCTTGCGTCTGCAGTACAGTTGCGCCATGAGGGGCATTAAGTCCGCTGTTTTTCGGTGGCTCTGATTTTGCATGCGCTTCGTTGTTGTTGTTGCAATGCAGAAGAAGCCATTGACAAATTCATTTCGTTTGCTGTTTGTGACATTCGATTTGGTTTAACCATGTTGCTTGCCACAAAAATAAGCTAAGCAAGAAACACACAAAAAATCAAATAGATGAAAAGAAATATTTGTTCAACGAGCGCGCATGCAATGTTT
The DNA here is from genome assembly GCA_037044515.1 of Phortica magna. Lineage (NCBI taxonomy): Eukaryota > Metazoa > Arthropoda > Insecta > Diptera > Drosophilidae > Phortica > Phortica magna. The sequence goes on from JBAMBP010000698.1 coordinate 143,268, forward strand.
TATTGAAGTCGTGTGTGCTTTGTGTTTGATGTAAAGGTTATTGATGGCTTTGATTGGCCAAAGGAATCAAATTGTTTGCTAATTTTTTTTTCGTTGCTGTTGTTGATACATGATTCGAGTGACATTTGGTTACCGCATGTGATACGCCTTTGGTGCCAGCCACGTTGTGATTCGTCATCAGCATGCAGCGACGACAGTCATTGATCCCGAAAATGAATAGCAATTTCGGTAGCTGAGCAGCTCAGCAGCTCAGCAGCTCACTCAGAATTCAAATCTAAATGCAACAAAATAAGCTGACACAAATCTCACTTTTGCCGCACCGCCCACTTGTGTCAGCCAAGCGCTTTGGACAGACATGCCACACACACACACACACACATGACAGTAAATGTCACTTGCAAAGACATGCAGAAAATTGTCACTTCACATGAGTTTGTGCGCTGAGGACTGAAGACTTTTGCAAAAACATGAAACGTAGAAAAAGCAAAAGGAAAACCAAAAAGAAAAGGAAAACAGTTAAAACAACTTTCAACATCATCGACATCATCATAATTGTGCATGTGTGTGTGTGTGTATGTGTGTCTGTATAAACATTGACAGCGGCAGTGCGGAAGCGACGATGGCATAATTTGCAACAAGATGCACTTGAACGTAAAATAGGAAAACCCAAAGAAAAAATAAAAGATGAAAAAGAATATAAAACGAAAAGCAGCAAAAGCAAAAAGCAACGAAGCTGAAAAAGTTGCAAAAAGTAATAATAACGGAATTTCTTTAATTTTGACGTTATTACAAGTCAGGCGAACCTACGTGCATGTTCCGCCTTTGAGCCAACAACGGCACAAGAAGAAGCTCCTAAACGACTGCCTGCGAGTGAGTGAGTGCGACAGAGAGAGAGTCGAGGCAAAGCAGAAGACTAACTTAACTGCACTGCACCTGAGGCGCAGCAGTTGAGCAACTTTGACTGGCGGCGGCAGTGGCAACATGATTGTGCCGCGCACTAAGTGCAACTTGAACGGTTAAGTACTGACGACGACTTGCCACAGTGCGACAGCACGAGACGGCATGCGAGACAAAAGGTGAGTGTGACAGCACGTGACACGAAGTGATATTAAAATCACAGCGATTGCAATAACTCATTTAAACTGCAGTCTTGATGCCACAAGAAGCAGAAGAAGCACAAGAAGAAGACACATGTAGAAAAACTTTTAATAGACCGCAAATAATTTGAATGCATTCAATTAACTTAATTGTACAAGCAAAGGCGGCAATTTGACTTATAACACAGACAGACACAGACAGACAGACGAAGCGGCAACCATCAATCAGATAATTAAGTCGATTTTGTATTTAATAACGCAGCAAACTAATTATAGAATCAAACTCATTACGTAACTAAGGACAATTTGACGCGAAAAAAAGATGTGCTAGTAGCATGAACGTTGTCAACCCTTTCATTTAAATTTAAGTGGCATGATCACCGCCCTAAAATTTGTCTGCCACAAATCACGATGTCAACTACTCTCAAACTCAATTCAACTTGCGTCGACAATGTTTCATTGGGTAATGGCTTGGCTTGGCAGCGCGTTAAGTTGCCTCACCTCACCTCACCCTGTCACACTGTGACACTGTGCAACTGAGCTGGCGTCGAGTCGAGTTGAGTCGAGTTGAGTCGAGTTGAATTGAGTTCAGCTGAGTTGGCTTGCTCTTTATAGTCTTTGCGGTTAAGGTATAACTTTTTAATGCCGAAAAATTGTAGGAGTAACTTTTATTTTTCTGGGAAATTTCTCTCCCTCTGCGCTGCACAAACTACGCCTCAGCTATGCGTAAAGAGCCAACATTTACATAAAAGTTCTGACAAGCATAAATTTAAATTATTTGCTAGAAATGACAATGTCATGAATGTTTCTGCTTTTTTAAAAAAAAAATATGTTTAACAAAGTTTGTTTATTTTTTTCAATTTGTTTTATGTTTCGCGCTTAAAATAAAACATATTCGCATTTGTTAAACTGCAAAAATCATCATAATCAAAAAACAATTTTTGTTTATTTTTGGTAATTTGTACTAATTTTTGTGTTTGTTATAATTGCATTGATTATTTAGAAATATATTTGCATTTATAATTAAAAAGTTTGCACGTAAAATTAACTCAAATTTAATTTAGCTAAAAGCGCCTTTTTTGCAACAAATAATTTCGCATTCAGCAAAGCGTATATAACAAAAAAAAAACAACAAACAAATAAAGCTTATACAAATAGCAAATAATTATGAAACGCGGTTTATATCAATTTCTGTTCGATTAAAATTTTATAGATTCCACATAACGGAACTTGTGCTAATTTATGCATTTTTGAAGCGCGTGCGGTTTTGTTGGTGAAAATTCAATAACTGTTTTGTGATGATTTGCGTTGCGTGATTATTGGTTGATTTTCATGTCGAATTCATTAAATTGAATGGCAACAAACGCACTTCACTTAAACGCACACACACAGACATTTGCAGTTCGTTGTCCGAAGCGCAATTACTCAATGTAATTAAAGACGTAACTCAAAAGTGACCATAAATTAAACAAAGGTGACTCTTCTGTATAACATTCGTGCAATTGTATTTTCGGCGCTTTGTCCTTGTTTAACATTTGCGGTCTCTTTTACAGTTTTAAGCAAAAGGAATTTATTGACTTTTGTGCTAAGAATTTCTACTTTTATTGTCGTCTGTGTCCTTGCCATTTTCAGTTTATTTATTATGGGTTAGCAAACCGCTCAAGTCATTCTTACTTTGGCCATGTGTCGTTGTTGCTTATGCCCTTCAATAAGACAATTGTGCCATGCCTCAGCATATGTCTTACCGCCTGCACAAATGTAACACTCAAGTTGCCCTAAAAATGTTTCACTGCAGCGTGTCTTATGGTCGTGTATACTTGACCATGCTGCAGTCACTTGATTCATGTTTTATTTGTATTTTGCCCAATAAGACAATTTGTTTTCATTTACAAGTATTTCGCTTAAATTTATTTGCTATAAAATGTTTATGGCTTAGAAGAAGTCTCCGCCAACGAGTTCACCTTTAAGCCCTGCTCAGCTTGCCTTGGCTTTAAGTCTTGGAATGTCGCCCGAAATTGGTCTCATTGTTGACCAAACCCATGGCACACACACAAACAACAAAAAAACAACAAAGCACGAAATCAAACAAACAAAAAAGTTTGCTCGAAATAATTTGAACATATTTTTGAGTTTGAGTTTGAGTTGTTTTTTGGCAAATGTTAACCGAGGAGACCGCAAAATCCACAAGCGCCGCAAACTTGCGCATTAATAATGAAAATTCGCTGTAAATCACAAAGTGTCGTCGACTTTGCTAAATGTCACAAATCAGCTTAAAAAAGGAGGTCTTCTCTTCGCTCTTGCTGGCTTCGTCAATTGCGTGTGAGTATTTTTTGCGTGTTGGCCAAAATGTGCAAAGGCTTTTAAATGCTTTTGTCGCTCGCTCATAAACTCATAAACTTTCAGCGGAATGACTTTTAAATTAGTGCAGATACATTAGCGCGTACTTTGTGCTGTCGGCTGAGCTCAATTGCATGTTGGTTGGCATTTAATGCACATGGTTTTCTGTGTGTGCCTTTTTTTTTCCAGCTTAAGCGCAAATTTGCATTTGCATTTTGCATTCGATATTTCAGTTATGCAGTTGATTTGGCTGGTTTTTGGTATTTGGGTTAACTCACAGCGACTTGCACCGTTACACTCGTGCAATATTGGCTGTAATTACTGGCAATTACACAAAGCGGTTGAGCACGCAAAGCTTTTAACTGTTTGTTGAGTGATTTCGGTGCATGTTGCTCGCCATTAAAAGCAACGCACACACACACAGATAAACAATAACGCACTCATGGCAAGACCTTCGGTTGGTTGTGCTTGTTGTTGGCCATCGGTTTGCAGTTGGCTTCTGTCGTTGCCATAAATCAGCTTAGTTACCTTCACTACACAAATCGCTCACACTTGACGACGGCCGCCATTGATGTAATTATTTTGTGTTTAACTTTGTCTAAATTTGTTTCTTTGCCTCAACTCAATACTCGACTGTTTTGCATAATTATTACGGCTTCTCTTTTTGGCTCAGCAGAGAAAAATGCACAAAGTGTGAACATTTTTCTTAGTTTTTTGTATTTTTTCGACGAAGTGTTAATTTTCGTGTAAAAATGCTCAACTTTGACTTGGCGCTTGGCAGAACACACACACAACTGTACACATTCCCACGCCCCCCGTTGCAGTCATGAAGCAACCGAAACTTGCGACTTCTTTCAGCGTTGCCGTTTTTAGATTTCTGTGACAGGTCTTCTTCTTAGCACGTTTGACTTTTTGCACTCGTAATTAAGTTAACAAAGTGTAGATTTGTGCCCGACGAGTTGTTTGGGCTAAACTTGTGCACGCCCCGCTCTTGCCTTTGGCGTAATTGTGCCTGCAGCAGCGTGACAAGGAACATTTCCTTCTAGAGCTTTTGCGCATTTGTCGAATGTCAACGAAAGCAACGAAATGAAAGCTGGAAAAAAAAGAAGATGTTTCACTTTACGTTGCGCCTGCCGAATGCTGCCGGGCTTGTAATTTCTTTAAGCTGATTTACGAAAATTGTCAAGCAAATCGGATAAGTTGCTTACTCTCTGCCAGTTGATGTTGTTGCTGTTGTTGTTGTTGTTGTCTGTTGACTGTTTGTAAAAAAATGTTGTCGAAAATATGCAAATATATTTAAACATTCATGCGATTTCTATAACATATACTATTGATTCTGAAGTCAGTTGACGCCTTAGTAAGCCGTAGCCACATTCTGATTTTTGTTGCAAACAAGCTAGACAAGCGCTCTTCTTGTTTGTCATTGGTTTTGGCTCCTTTTTTTTTTGTTCTTGAGTATTTTAGGCTAATCTTCAATCAATATTCAAATCCACTCAAATGTAGTAAAATTCAATTTTGTGTTCTTACGACAAAGAAAGGGGAGTGAGTTGAACAGTCGGTCGGTCGGTCGGTCGCTCAGTTGGCTTGGGTTGGCCAAATAAAGTGTTGTTAGTTACGTCATCATTTCAATCTTATATCTAACATAGACTTACAGTTTAATTTCAAGCATCACTCAAGCGTGTCTACTTTTATTGTTCAGCGTCTGCTACTCCAACTGTCTGTCTGTCGGTCTGTCTGTCGGTCTGTCGGTCTGTCCGGCTGTCAGTTGTCCGTCTTTGTGCAAAAAAGCTAAGCACTACTACGATTTAAAATCCACTTGAAATGAAATGCAAATCCTTTACTCTACACTCGATGCCTGCTGTAGTCGACGAGCTTCTAAACTACTTCACAAAAAAATATACAAAAAAGCCAGCGTGAGTGTATGAAGTAGTGAAGTTCTTCAACGACCGTCGACCGACGACCGACGACCGACGACCGACGACCGTTTCCAACACTTACTCGTTCATTATTATGCTAGGAAATAACCTTTGTTTCGAATTAATTAAAATGGATTTACATGAGCTCAAAATGTCGCACCCGAAACCCAGAAGCCAACCAACCAACCAACCAACCGAGCAGTTCGTTCTACAAATGTGAGTTTCTTTGTGGCTCACTTGCGCCCTTTTCCGACTCCAACACACCTCTGCACATCGCGCCGCACCACGTCTCGTCTCATATGCTTGTTGCCGCGCGCCTTGCCAGCATTAGAAAGTCAGCTAAGGGCAGCCAGGGCATTAACTCAACTGCTTCTTCATACCAGTGACTAGCGTGACTAGTCGACTAGTGAGCAGCAGCAAGTCGGCGTCGCCTCACTGCAGTTAAATATTTAGATTTCGCCCTTTTTAATCTTTTGTAATTTCAAGTCGCGTCATACTTAGTGAGTTTGTTCATCTTTTGAAACCACTTTCATTTTGTTTTTTTTTATTGTTTTGTATACTCTTTGGCATTTATTTATATTTTTTCTTTCGCTGTTGACTTTTCAATTCGAAACTTGTTTATTTACTTAACAGAATGCGAGCTTTCTTCGAGAATGAGCAAAGTTTTAATGTTCCGCAACTGCTGATGAAGTACAAAGCACAGCTTTTCGCTTAGTTTTGTTGCCATTTCAGTTGTTTCAGTGTTATTTGAAAAGGGCACAAATTACTTTTCAATATATGTCAAAGAAATGCTCGAAGGCAAAGAGAAATGCTTAAGTAAAGTTGTGCGAAAATCTGCAATAATTAATCATAAGCTTAGTGTAGGCCATGCAGAGATGTGAAGCAACGTTGGCGCGCTTACTCACTGTCAATTTAATTTTAATACCCACAATTCTACGCACAGTCAACTTAGCTTGGTTCGACTGAACTCGAGTGAACCGAACGCTTGTCTCAAATCTCAAATCTCAAGACCCAAGCTATCGCGTGTAGTGTTAGTAACCGCCTTGACAACGCCCTCGCAAATGCAAATTGCATTTTGGCCTAATCCCGAAAGGAATTGAGTAGAGTTGAGTTCAGCTAGGTGGCCGCCCAATCGGGTTGCCAGCCGAACAAACAACGTTTATTGCTTGCTTGGTAGCTGCAGGTAGGATAAAATCCGTTAAAGTTCGGGCCAACGTTGGTGCGTTATCGATGGCAGCCTAAGGATAAGTCGTCTCAAGAAGCTGTCAGACTTAGAATTGCACCGCACCGTTGCGAACTCAAATCCTTCGTGCTGAGCAGTGTGACTACGTATCATTGGCAAAATGTGGGCGTCGGCAGGGAGTAGCATGTGTGTGTGTGTGTGTGTGTGCAACTTTGAATGACTTTGTTTGCAGTTGGTTTTAATTAAAAACGGATCTAACATTGAAACAAACATCCTTGCAGTTGCTTCTTAGCACGCATGACAAACTTTAATTGAAGCAAAGTAGTAAGCAGCAGCAGCGGCAGTAGTAGCAGTAACAGCAGCTGCTTGCAACAGCAGTAGCGCCGCAGTTGTCAAGTCCGTTGCGTCAAGCTCGTGCACGAGTTACTTCTGCAAGCGCTGCCAACCTGTAAGCTCTCTTGACTGCAGATCAGTTTAATAAGTTCGCTTGTCAATTATGCAATACTCATTCTCATTTAGTTTTATTGAATTACCAAAATAATTTCAAAAGACAAGTAAATTCTAAATTGCTTTCGCCATGACTTTCAATAAATTTAATGTGCTTCGCGCTTGAATTGGCAAATGTTTTTTTTTTTTCGTTTTTAACAATATTTGAAATGGCATGTTGCCTTTGCATACTTTCGGGCGCGTCTGTTACACATAACGTAAGCCGTAACTTAATTTTCATGCTGCTTATGCTTTCATAGTTCCTAATCCTTTGTGATTTATGAAAATTTTTTATTTGATTATTTTTCGCACATTTCTGTGGGATTTTTTCACATGGTGGCGCGAGACTTCACTCGGATTATGCGTGCTATTGTCGTCGTTTTTGTCGCCACTTTGATGGCCCAAAAACTTAATGGATTTCGTTTGTTTGATTTAAGACATTATTCTTGCTACGTGGAAAATTATATAACATACACCAACATACGCACACACAAACACACACACACGCAGAGACATACAACGCATATGCATGCGAGTTGTCGTTTGATATTAATAAGGCTTAAGTAACGTTAAATGGCATTAGTTGCTGCTTTACGTAGATTTATTGTGGCGCACACACAACATATTCACACACACACACACGCACACATTGGATCTATGTTGTTATGAGTCCTTAATGATGTTATATACGTCTACATTGAGCGACGTTGTTCAAATCAAGCTAACGGTAACAAATGAAGAATATAATTTTAAGACTTAAAGTTAATATTCGCACAAAGAAATTATTCACTTCTATGCCATGCTCAGTTCTGCTGGCAAATTTGAAATTCTAATACTTTCTATCAGTTTAATTTTTCCATATTTTATATTCAACGCAATCGCACTTTGATTCGAGTTATGTTCTGCAAAATTGAATGGATAAGCTCCTCAAACTCCAATGCCGGTTTAATAACAATAATAATCTGATTCATAAATAATAGTTTCGCAACAATAGCGAATTCATTCATATTTTAATCAAGAAAAATCAATATTTATTTCAAATGCTGAGCATTTGTGCGATTTTAATATGATATGATTTCTTTTTCTATATTTTATTTTTTTTTTTGCTATTTTATTTGTTAGTTATACACTCAATATTTATGATTTGCTTTTATTATTTTTGTAGCGTTGGAATTGTGCCATTGAATGAAATAAAAATTATCATGGCTATCTGATGGTCGAAATCAAATTTGCTTTACTGCCACCTGCCATCACCACTTGTGTTCTTCAACCCTTTGTATAATATTTCAATGGTGTTTTTTTATTGTTTATACGTTTTATATTCGTTTGTACAGAAAATATATAAGAAGAAATGATGACAGCATTTTGATAAATAAAAGCTTTTATTAAGCAATTAAAAAAATTCTCTAACTATAATATAAATAAAAAGCAAAAATATTATTATATCTTTAAAATATTATGTTTGCATTCCTTAAGCTGAGTTTCGTTCTCCAAACTATGTTGATGTGTTGTTATACGCACACACACATACACCGGCCCACACACACGTACTAAATTGCCTTAGGTTATAATAATTTTTATGATTACGAGACCACCTCAGGTCACATTCAGTGAAGCGAAGTTGCGTTGCGTTGCGTTGAGTCAAACATGCCATATGCGGCGTCGAATGTGGCTTATACATCTGATTACTCCCAGTTAGCAAATATCATTTCAATTCAATGGCCTCAATAGCAAATTCTTTTTAATGTTAAGTCTGTGTTGTGTGCGTTGTGTTTGTGTGCAATTCTAGTCAATAAAATCGAACAGCTGCCATTAAAATCATTTAAATGTTATTGTCTCTCCACGAAAGCTCTGCGTCGTACAACCAAACCAAACGTCAGGCCTTACGCCCAATCGACAGCCCGCCCATACTTTCGCTCAATCAGGCAACAAACGATGCTCAGTTCAGCACAGCACAGTACAGCACAGCCCAGCCACAAAGAATGCTGCCGGTTGCCACAGTGGCAAGTCACCAATTCACTTTCTGCTGTGTCAGCAGGCAATGCTGCCACTGCCACTGCCCTTGTTGCAACTTGAGTCACTTTTGCTTTTTTACTTCTCTACTTTCCTATGTTAGTAGTCCTGTTTGTTTTTTTGTTATACCCTACGCGCAAACTGTACGGTTGTATAGTTGGTAACAAGTCACAGAATTAGGGATTGCTATAAGATTCTATAAATTCAAGACGTCAAATATATTGATTAAGCCTTCTCGATCTTTACCAATTACTCTTGGTTATTAACAGAACTAGCTTCTTGATGTTCGTGCACAAGTATTCATGAGTCGCTTTGTAACATTTTGAATATAAAATCTACAAAATAGTCAAATTCCCAGAAATGTCATTCCACAAACCCTATCCAATCAAAGATTCCATCCAAAATTATCTTATTTCCAAGGCTTCGTGCATTATAAATATTTGCTAGATCATTTATTATTAGAACACATAGTTGTAGGGTATTATATGACCGATTTGAATGTACGTACTCTAACTTCCTTTCTTAGTAAGTTTTTTTTCGTGCCGTTTATTGGTCGACAGCTTGCTCGTTTCGGTAATGTGTGTCAGCGTCAGCAGTTGAAGTTGAATTCGAAGTCGAAGTCAAAGTCGTCGAATACTCAACGGGGTAATCGTTTTAAATAGCTTCGAGCAGGCGTGTCATTCTGCAGAGTTGGCTATCTTCTTCTTATGCCTGGCGCTCTGCATCTTTTTCATCATCTTGAATATACTCGCAACAAACTTGTATAAATTGTTCATTTTAAGCATTTCAAGAAATAATTTTGCAAATTTTATTGCTGCAACATTTTTTCCCCATTTTTTTTTTTGGCTTACTTTCTCACTTCAACTCTTACACTTTTCTTCACGTCTATTTGAAAAATGGCTTTAGTTGCCTTTAGTTGGTTTTTGTATTTTGGTTGTGTAGCAATCTTTTTGGCCTTAATTGCAATCGGTATCATTGCCTGCTCAAAAATAATCGTCTTCCAACGCAAACCTTTGGCTATCATAATTGTTGCAATAGTTGGGTTTTGGGTCACTTTATTTTGTCAGCATGAAAATAATAAATGCAGACTTGCAGCTTTTGAGATAAGAGTTGAAGAATTTGCTGCAAATTGGTTGTTGTTGTTGTTGTTGTGCTCGTTCGTTCGTTCGGTCGGTCGGTCCTGTTCGATTCATTTGAATTTTCTGATGCGTGAATATTTTTGCTCGGCATGTGTTGAAACTGAGGTACAACTTGAGCTATATTTTTGTTTATAAAATTTGCTGTTGTTTCGACAACAATCGAGCTCAATGAATATCTAATAAATGTAAGCATGTGTATGCCTTTTTCTAGCACAAAGTAAAAATATTTCAATAATATTTAATAAGACAGAAGAATTTTATATTTGAAAGTATGAACGATGTTTTGTTGGCCTGCACATGTTTATGTGCTGCAATTATGAGCATCTCTGCAGCAAAGTTGCACAAATTGAGAAATTTGTGGCGCTTGAATGAAAGCAAATTTATGAAGCTTCTTTCTTATGTCGGCCTGTTGGTCAGACCACTAAAAAATCGCTTTTCTCCTCTAGTTTTTTTTGCCTTTAGATTTTAGTTTTTGAAAACCATTTCGCTTCAAGTTGGCGTAAAGTTAGTTATACGGCTCAGCTGCGAGTACACGTCATAATAAACTATGTGTGAAACTCAAAACTTTGTATTCTGCTTCAACTCAACTTTGTTTAGCTTACCGCCAAGCGGGCGAATGCATTTTTGGATGGAGCACTTTTCTGAAATATAATATTTTAAGTAATTTCGACATTCAATGCGCGCCATTGCGGGGAGAAGCGCAAGCGAAGGCATTTCAGCTCATTATAACGCTGAGACGTCTTAGCTTGAGTTTTGTTGTTGCTTGCCTGTTGTTGTTGTTGTTGTTATGTTTAAATGCACGGAATGCCAAATTTAATGAGCCAAAATGGCAGACAAAATGACTCAAGTAACTTAATTTCTTACTCACATTTGTCTTTCCTTCGTCCTTCTGCCTGTGCGGTCTGCTACATTAAAATGCCACTTTTATGTGATTTTTGTTTTCTTAATGAAGCGAAAACTAATTGTTTTGAAGCAAAAATTGTGTTGCCTGAAATTATTTGGTAGCATCAGTAAGCTCCTGCATTAGGCAATTGCAACTTAATTAAATATGCCTGCAGGTTGATTGAATTAAAGTACAAGATTGTCCTATGTGCTGTGTGGCTCTATCTAACAAAAGAGTATTCTATATTAATTTTTTCTAATGGAATAAAAATTGTTTAAAAAATTTATAATTCAAATTAGTTTGACCAATCAAGTTGACTGTTGTACTCAGCAATCTTTATACGTCTTTTAAGCATGCTTCAGTTCAGATGCTCTTCACAAATTGCATTAGTAAAGTCTTCTTGCTGTCAGATAAAGCAATGCTGAAAGTTTTTACCTTTCAGCAACTTTAAGATAAAGCATTGTCATTAATGCGTTAAAGACGATTGCATTTAACGTAACTAGAATAATTCGTGCTCACATTTCTACTTAAACGCACAGCCATGAACCATGACTCTTAGTCGTAGTCTTTGTCTCTGTGTTCGTCTTGGTCTTTGACTACCATAAAACAATAAATATCCTTCGCATCCGTAAACGCTGCGCTACACTTTCTTATACACACAGACATGCATACATAGATACAAATATCCCAGTGCAAGTGACACCGAGCATCCTTTCGAGAGATAAAACTGTAGAGGTTCCACAGTTGCCGCCGGTGCTGTGTTGATCCTGATGCTGGCGCTGTCTTAACTCATGCTACCAATTGGTGTTTGTGATTGTGATTCTGTTGTTGTTGTTGCTGTTGCTGCTGGCAGACAGACATTGCGTTCGCACACAATAAATGTGCTCAAGCTCAACGGCGACGATGTTCCGTTGACATTTGCCAACCGTAAATGTCTAACACGCGCCTTTGTTTTGTCTGTTTCTTCCTTTTTGGATTTCCTTTTACTGGCTCGTTGACGACGTGCTTGATTCCTCGCTTGCCCGACAGTACACTATATCTATGTGTGTGTGTGTGTGTGTGTGTGTAGTCAGGAAGCAAAGCGAGAAAAACTGTCTGCAAAGTTCGCTGCGGCAGATATTTACCCATCAAGCAGCGTGTGTACAAAGCGTGCATTTGATTTCTGCATTTCTCGTGCAACACACAAATTTTCATTTTCATTTATACTTTTTTCACAGCTTGTGTTTTCCATTCGTCTGCGTGTTTCCGTTGCCGGTTTTCAGCATTTTTGTTGTGGTCTAGTGTATTCTTGTTGTTGTTGTCATTAACATCATCAGTTTTTCGAACAATGTTAATTAACTCATTAAAGTCGAATTTTTTGTAGTTTCATTTAATTTTAATTAATAAAAGAAGTTTTTATACAACAACGATCGACCAAACATTTATTAAAGTTAAAGTTTCTTTTAAATACTTATTTTGCTGACACGTCTTGCACTAATCTTCATTATGATCACCATCAGCAAAACCCTCATTATGACTAACATTATGGCGCACATCATTTGACTTCGCTCCTCTTCATGGTTTAATTTATTCACTCAAGCTATAATTTGAAGCAGTGCTCGCCGCTTTGTTGTTGTTGTTGTTGTTGTTGTTGCTGGTGCAGCTTCTGCTCGAAGTTGCGGCAACTTTCAGTGAACTGCACTCAACTGTTGTCTTTAGTTTGCGCTATTTTAGTCAAGATTCTATTTACTTTAAGAAAGTTAATTATTTTAGAAGTTTCCGTTGTTCAGCATTCCTGCTTTGTTTTTGTCTTTTTACTGCATTCGCATTATTTTATGTATCATTTTATGTTATTTTCAACGTTGAAAAAGGAAAATCGCAAATTAGTAATTTAAATTATTCTTTACTTTGCATTATTTTTGAGTAAATTTCGAGAAATTTATAAAATGCCAACTTATGCCAAATAAAATTCGTAAGTGTTTGAGGCAAATTCGCGCTTAAAACGGAAAACGAGCCGCACTGAAGCATGTTGCACGTCTATGACCTACAATAACAATAACATTTCAGATAATTATGCGTTGAATCAAATTTTTATAGAATTTTGTAACAAAACAAATGAATAAACATAATTTCATGGAATTTACAGCGAGCATGTTGTTTTTTATGATGGTTTGCTTGCCGTTGAATTTGGAAAAATCACAAATAGAATAAAGGTTAAACTTGTGATATCTGTATGGCCCACGCAGTTACACGCTTGTAAACAAAATTTAGACAACATTGTTCATTGAAGCATTCATTTTTTATACATTATCCGCAGACATTTTCGACAATTTAGTCATTTGTCTCTCGTGTGCACATGTTGACGTCTGTTATCGTCTCAGACGTGGCATTAAAATAAAATCGAGCATTGAATTTTTTGTGCAATTTGAAGAAAAAGCGTAATCAGATTTGTTGCTCTTTTTACAAACATTTTTTACGCCGACTAAAGGAAAGCAATAATCGCATCTTGGTTCATTTCACTTGTTTTTCTTTGCTATATTTTCATTTTAAATATCATGAAGCATAACTGAAAAAGCGTCTTAAGACTTGAGTCTTGGGTACTTTAAACACAAAGCCTGGCAATATTGACGATCGCATTTAGCGCGTTAAATATTCTCAAGTCTTTGTCAAAGTTTGTTTCATTAGCATTGTATAAAATAAAGTAATATGCAAATTAAGCCACAAAAGTTGGCCATAAAAGGCACGAATTATGAAAGCGTGTGAGCGCGAGGGAGAGCGCGATAATTATAATAGATAATAAACTCGCTTTACGTTAAACGACACATGAAGTTGTGCTGAGCGCTGATGGCCAAACAGACCGACAGACGGATGGACGGACGAACCAACAGGAAAGCACACAAACAAGCGTTAAACTTATTAAAAAATGTTAATTGCAATTTAAGCATAACGGAAGAATGGAATTTGCGCACACGGCTGGAAACGCTCGGTCGGAAGGACATTTTCTTTGAAGTTGCTTGTTGTATACTTTCATGTAGTTGGCAACACTGTTTGGCGCACAAAGACAAAATACAAAACAAAAACAAAAAACAAAATTGCACAAGATTAATGTGTAAATCACTTTATTATGCATTTGACAGTTGAAGCGGCGCAGAGGCAAAGTGGCAGGCACAAAAGGCAACTCTCGTCTAAAGAGCGCTTAGTGGGCAATTGAACAATTAACTGCAAGCAAGTGGCACACACACAAACACACACACACACACACACGCACAAAGAAGCATTCAAGGCAACAAAAAAATATGCAAAGTTTCAGCAAACAAACAAACTTAGCAACTCAAAGCGAAATGCCGCCGCATCTGTTTTGCCTTTGATGTGAGAATGCAAATAAAAGCCATGAGTATGCAAAATGGATAAGAGGATAAAACGAATTTGTTTGGGGCGTCGCATTGGCGCAGTAGGGGGACTTGCCAAGGCTACTGCAGCCTGCCTGCCTGCCTGCGCTACAAAATGCAATGAAACGTAAACTTTCCGCACGAGCTCGAGTTCGATTGCGGAAGGTGTTTGTGAAGTATCTGTGTGCATGCAAAAGAGTGTGCGCTTGTGTGTGTTGCAATCGTTGTATTGACTAACGTTGCATTGTGTGTGTGTGTGCGTTACACGATACCCAAAGACAACATATGCCAGCAAATACACTCAAAGGACACACAAATGAAATAAAGATTGTCGATTTAACTTCATTTATTTATTGAACAATAGAAAACAAGCTGGATTTGCAAGGTAAAAAGCACAGGTAGATTTATTGCCTGCATGATTTTGTGCATTAGCAGTGATATACTTTTAGTCAAATAAACAAACAACAAGCAGAATGAGTTGAACGTTGGAAATGTTCTTCGAGAGACGATATGAAGTATGTTACACTCGAATGATAACTCGAATTATAAATGAAATTATTTTCAATAATAATAGTTTGAAGAGTACTTTCGATAAGGCATGCTTTGAGTGGCATTTGTCGTTGATTTGATTATAAACGCATGATAAGCAAGAATCGTGATTGATTCGCATACTTTTTATTATATATCAGCATTTAATATGTGAGTTTCAGTATGAAATGCCGGTCGTGTCACGAATCCAGTCCAAGTAACTCGTGACACGCGTGAAGCCAGCGGGTGCGCCCGACTGACAGCCATAGATGGAGACGAACGAGGTGATGCCGACCAAACGGTTGCCGTCGTGCGTGACCAGTGGACCGCCGGAGTCGCCTTGGCAGGTGGACTTGCCGTCCGGCGCACGAATGCAGATGACATTGTCGGTGACAGTTTCATAGCCGTAGTACGCCTGACACTCGGCGTTCGGTATGATTTGCGCATCCAGGCAGTTCAAGTATTCGACGGTGTTGCTGCCATCGTAGACGGCACCCCAGCCGGAAGCGAGCGCCCACCATTCGGCGTAGCTGTTGTAGCGGTCATTCATGCTGGGCAACTCAACTTTGTCAACCAACGCCCAAAAGTCAACGTGCGGCGTGCGTATCAGGGAGATGTCGTGATCGTTGCCCACATAGTCGGGATGGCGTATAATATCGCTGCTCGACAGGTGATGTGTGTACTGCGGCTGAGTCTGCCAGGTGGCGCCGTAGTAGATGATAACAGCGTCAGCACTGTGCGCAGAAAAATTCAATTATAAACGTACTCTCTTTCTAACACTCGCTCTGTCTCTCTTACCCGCTCGTGCAGTGCGCGGCAGTGACAACCCAAGTGTGTCCGATTATGGAACCACCGCACCACCAGTAATTGCCATTGCTGTTCAAACTCAGTCCGACTATGTAGGGCACCTTGCCTTCAGTGGCTGGATATCCGTTGGTAATACGACCCTCGATGCTACTCTTCGGCTTATCCTTTGGGTGTACTGCTCGCTGCTCGCCCTCGCGCAAAGAGCTCGCCGCGACGCAGGCAAATGCCAAGACCAAAACTACAAACACTTTCATTGCTCAAATACAACTGAGTAATTATAACACACGCATCTTACTTTATATCGCATGGCAGTCTCAGGCACTTTAGGCTCTTGCGCTCTTAGCCGTTATCTAACAAATCAAGCAACTTAAATATATACATATATAAGAAGTGATAACTTGAATTGGAAAATATTTAATTGTTGATAAGATTATCGTAAAGAATTTATTATACGTTTTGAGTTCATGATTTGAATACCGTGCTATATATTTAATGCTACCGGCTGATCGAGTGGTTCTTAACTTGGTTCAGCTGCATTACTTCTTTTGGCGTTCTACGGTCTAACAAGAAAGTATGCTTACTCAAAAGTTTCATACACATTTCCCTTATTAATTATGAAATGCGTTATTTTATTTTTGAGAAATATTATATGTGTTAGAGTAAACAGACTTGCTCGGTGAAATTTTCTCGTATTTGCGTTGGTCATAATCAACGCCGATTGAATTATTCAACAATTCACTCATTATTGAATTCGGTGGCTTATATAATATAATAATTATTCTTTTGTGTTTTTTTATTTTATTTTATATTTTATTTTTTTTCAGCCATTTTAATGCATACTTTTCAGCTGCGAGCAATTCGATAAAATGAAAATTAAATAATGCGCTGAAAAGCACTAATTGATTAATAAAAACAAAAATTGTCGTAGGTGAATGTGCAAATAAATATTTGCGCATAATGTGATTAATTTATATAATTTTTAATTTTATGCGATAAATGTTGAATGCATTAATCTGTTTCTGTTTGAAATGGAAATGCAAAAAACAAGAACGATTTTAATCGGATAATTTATACTTTTGTTTACTTTGCCGCAATTTGACCTTTTTAATCATGTAAGCTACAAAAATCAAATATATATAAATTAAAAAAGACCATAAAAGTATCATGTCCAACTGTACCATGTGAAGACTTATTAAGTCCTTTGAGTATTTTAAAATTAAACTGATTTTGTATATTTGTGTTCCGTAATTAAATTATATTACATATATTAAATTTGCCTCTTACAGTAATCAATTGCACAACACGACATTTGCACTCGTCTCTGAGTGTTGAATACTTATTGATTGAAGTTGGCCTGAGGACAAACAAAATTTGCGGCTCGTGACATTAATCTAATCTGCAAGTCAATATTCAACTATAAAGCAATAAATATTCATGCTCTGCACCAACTATCAACAACGCTCAACAGCTCGACAGCCCAACCCTAACCACTAAGCGCTCACGGCAGAACGTTGAAGCCGTCGATGTTGTGAAATTATCAAGTCGTCTCGGTGACAAGTGAATATTTACCATTTGAATTATGCAAAAGCAAACTTAAATGTAATCAAAACGAAATCATATTTTAAGACGTATTACTCGACGTGAATGTAAATGCACAAGTAACTTAAGCTCTCAAACGCTTGTCAACCAAAACTAAATCGACTAAGGCATGTAACTGTAACCTGAGCTAACAATTATTTGGAATTTGATGTGCAAATATATTTAAATGGAAATTATTTCATCTTTTGACGTTTACTGAGCAATTAGTATACAATAACAAATTTATGCAATTTCAGAATGATTTTGGGCAAATTATGTAAGCGAGATTGATCGGCTGAGCTTGTATAAGAACAACACATCCAGATCAGCTCGAAGTGACTGCAACGCAAAAACATCAGAGCCAAATTATGCATGTGTAGACAAGTAGAAACGACACTAAGTCACGAATGCTGGTAGAAACTTGTCTAGACTCTTGGGCATTACAAATGATGAATCACTTCATGCTTATAAGAAAAATGTTTTGTAAAAACAAAAAATAACTAACACATGCGATTTTGTAAGTTTTTGTGGTAATTTATTTCTTTATTGATGATAAAATATTGATAAGAAATATATTTTTATCTAAAACTGTTGAAATAAAGTTTGCAAGCACACAAAGTATGTTTTCGTATTTGTATGGTAATTTTGAAGGCTTTGGCAAAATCAATCATTTGATTTATTTGGCAAATGTGTATTTTAGTATTCGATCTCAATTTTAATTTTTATTTACATATTTTCTTCGTTCACATTGTTTCCCTTTAAATATGGCACGATTTTTACTTTATTTCGGTAGCTGCCTTAACATATGTTACTCAAGGTCTTTCGATTAGCTTAAACGTTTAAGTTTCGGCACAATTTTCTCTAATTCACAGTTCACGTTCATTGAAATCAAACTCAGACATGCTTTAGAAATGAGTTGGGTCTTTTCGTAACGCACAGCATCTTCGGCAGCATCAAATGTTGTGTCAATTATTTCTGACAGAGTTGCCAAAGTCAGCCAGAGTCAAGCATGCGATGTGAGTGAGTGTGAGTGTGAGAGAGTAGGAGAGAGTGCGAGTAAGTGAATGAGTGCGGTTCCATTATATTTTGGGGTTGATGTGCGTAGGAGACATGTTGTTAGAATGACATTTATTGGCTGTCAGTCAATGAGTCACTCAGTTCACTCACTTTGTCAGCTGGTTCATTTGTTCAACTTTACATCCGTCCGTCCATCCGTCTGACCGTCCAATCGACCGCCCGTTCGTCCATCCGTCATGCAAACACACACCCGCACCCGCACTCACACACGTACTTGTACAATCACTTACTCAGGTCCTTGGACAACCTAATGATGTGTTCTGCATATTGAATAGATTATCGCATGTGTGTCGAATGCTTCATGTACCAGTTAATAAACAGCAAAATATTGCTCCTAATGTTGTGCCCCAACCGCACACACAATTTGTGTCATCAACCCCGACGTCTTTCGGCATCGTTCATTTTGCGATTAATAATTTATGCGTTTTACTCAGTTGCGTGTTCAACATATTTGCATGCATTGACAGAAATTCCGAATGTTTTTGTTTTTGCATTTGTGTGTGTGTGTGTGTGTGTGCTTAGTAAAATTATCTCAAAATTTTGCACAAACAAAATAAAATAGAATTTGTGGTAAGAAGCGTTTTTATCTTTAAATCTCTATGGTTGATTTGAATCTTTAATGTAATTAAATACAGCGGTAAAGTTGTGTTGCCTACTTTTGGGAGCGCATGTGTGTGTGGTAACTTAAATTTTGACAACACAGAACTTTAGCTGAAAAACCATGGCAGTAAGCACGCGGTAATAGTTTAAATGCTCATTAACATTTACGGATTTGTTTTGTCAATTCAATTGATTCAACAACACTTGGCAACTCTAATTGAAAGTTCAATTTCAGTTTGAAATGCGTTTGATTTTGTGTGTCGCGTAATTATTGCGCACCAATTTAAAACTGTTTAGGCAACAGCGATGCGTTTAGGACTGTTAAGTAGTTAGGCATGCATGGTCGAGTTTGAATGCATGATAATGTAATAATTATACAATATTTGCGAGTGCATTTGGTCTTTTATGTGTTTACAATTTACTTTTAGAAAATGATTGAGTAACGTTAAGCGCCACAAATTAAACATAATTCAATTACAAAACTACTTTTTTTTATCGATAACCTTAAATCAAATATATGTATATTCGACGTTATGCATTGCTGAATAATGATGGCAAACTTTGGAAATGAATTTCTTCTTATGCAAATCATTTCTGTAAACAAAATCATTTTTCATAAATTTTCAATTAATTCATTTGCGCATTGCATTCGTGCATTAAATTAAAATTTAATCACATCGTGGCGAGTGAAATATCCAAGGGAATTTTTAAGCGAATCAGCGAATCAGCAAGCTCGACCGTGATATGTAAATATATATAAGTGTGTATGTGTGCTTATGTATATGTGTGTGTGTGTTTCTTTCGCAGGCTAAAGGAATGGAAAAATATAATTAAATTCTTGTTGCAGCGCACGTTATCATTTTATTTCACAGTTTTCATACGCACACACACACACATACAAGCATAGACACAACCAACCACAACCAGTTGGGCGAGATACTGAGCACTAATAGGGCTGTTGATGTTACTCAGCGGCGACGATATCAGCAGCAACGTTGCTGCGATGAGATCTGCAGCCATCGTGCTACTTTGCTGCCTGCTGCGGCTGCTATAACTACTGATGATAATAATGGCGATGACTGTGTCGTTGGACCGTTGGATCGTTGGATGATGACGATGGATGATGACCCCTTAACATTTTTCATTATTTTTAAAATGCAGACCACAAGTGTTGGATATATATTTGTTTATCGCTCATATGCGTTGTTATACGGCACACTGTCCGTTGTCCTCAACTGCTGCTTTCTCTCTCTCTCTCTCTCTCTCTTCTTCACTCTTTGTTGCGTATTCATTTTGCGGCAAGTCTTTAACCACGCACTCGATTTGCCGCGCTGATAAAACGCATCTGCGGATGTGAGCTGCCAACGGAAACGCTGCCAATGGCCAGCGATGATGACGATGAAGGCCAGCGTAGTTGCTTAATTCTGGCAGTTGAGCATGATGGACATGAGATGCAAGCAAACTGGCGCTGGCGCTGGCATGGCCGAAACCACTTCACCACCTCTGGCTATGCATTTATTTAAATGTATTTAAACGACCGACAATTTGAAGGCATCATTCTCGTTGCGGATACGGTTGCAGATGCTGTTGCTGACGCTGGATGGATACGCTGGCTTTGGCTGCTTGCGTTGAGATAAAAGTAAATAAATAGCATCGGTTTGGGCTTGGAGTTGGGTTTCAGCTCACTCACTCTGACGTGCATAAATGAAAACGATAGCCGCAAACCGTGCACGTTCGCTCTTGTCTCGTTGCATGAAGTTTTGCATACTATTAATGCATTTCTTTTTATAAAATTACCATTGCACGAGGCGTTGCTATGGCCGCTGGCGCTTCTTTTGTTGTCACTTCCGGGCTGAACAGTAACATTGAATTGTCGAGCACGTGCTTAAAGTGGTCTATTATAGCAAGAGGCAACTGATAAGTGATACACTTTATACAAGTGTTCAAGTGATTAATCTATTAAAAATCAACAGTCTCTTAAAATTGCCTTGAATGCCTCTCAACGCATTATTTTCGTCGTGTATTTCCATTCAACTTATTGTATTCCATATAAAAAAAAAAAAAAAAATCAAACGTTCGATTGTGCAAAGTTCTATTTACTCAATTCGAAAAACACAAGCATGGTAACTGCTCGAAAAAATGTCTGACAACAGAAGCTGTCAGCTTAGGCTTGTCAGTATTATCACCTCGTTTGTGAAAGAAGCAAAACTCATAGCAACTAAAAGAGTTTATTGGTTCTACAAAAACTTAAAATTTGACACAAATTGAAATTTTTTTTAAATTGCTATGATTTCAATGATTGCATTTCTCTTTCGCCATTTAAAAACCAAAATTGAAAAAACGAGTAAGAGGATTCCGAGAAACTCTGTTCAAAAGAATATCATAAAGAAACTAACTTTTTAAATGAGTGCAAAACAAACAAAACAAAGCAAACAAAAAAGACACCTACATGACCAAAGCAAACACTCTGCATGTTGAAAAAGAAGGTCCTTAACCCGCAACCGTCAGCATCGGCTTAAAAGCAAACAACAAAAACAAGAAAAAAAAATACAAGAAAAATGCTAAAAGCACGCGAGGAACAAATGAGTAGGGCACATAAGTCAAGTCAAGTCATGCCAAGCCAAGCCACGTCGCATCATTTTGCTTGCAGCTACTTGCTCCCGCTCCTTAGCCGCATCGCACGGCGCACGTTGTACAGCCGCAGTGAGTGAAGTGAGTGTCAACGGAAATGCACACAAGTTGCACAGAGAGTGTACGACAAAGAAACAAACATGTAGAAAGCGGTAACGTGGTGCACGGCAGTGAGTCAACTCAAAAAAACCAACACTTGAAAATGAGGGCATTGCTTGCAGCAACTCATTCAAAAGTCACTTTTTTGTTTCATTTATTCTTTCATGCTTCTTTCTTTTTGCCTGCTTTACAACACTAATTTTGTATCAAGAGTATCATTGGGCAAAGTGAAAATTTATTTAACACCAACGAGAAACGTGGCATATGCCACTAAGCATAGGTATCATAATGTATTCTTGTTGAATACCAAAGCCGCCGTTAGTCTGGAGTCGTTGATTTGGGGAACGATTAGTTAAAAGTTCCTTGTTAAATTAATCAGAGGGTATTTTAAAGTCGTGGTTGAGCACTCTTGATAGCAAATTTTCATTTATTTACGTATTGTTTCATGAAATTAACCTTGAAGCATGAGTTTATTAAAAACAATTTGAATGCGAAAAATAAAATTAAATTTACAAAATTTCGAGCTTACTTCAATGGCTCGTAGTCGCTTAGCAGCAATAATTATGCTGAAAATATGTCAGAAATGTTTGTGTATAAATGTTTATATAAAATTAATTAGCAATTTTGCATATATTTTCAATGAAAAGCAGAAATTTTCAGTTGTTTTTCCATTGTATGTTTCATTTATTCGATTGTGGTTTCATTTGTGTGTTTTCATTGCGTAAAATAGATGGGAAATTTTGCTTAAATCACTTTAAGCCAACAGAGCTGTCATGTTATTGTAGCATTTTCCACAGTGCTTTTAGTACAAAATTGTGTCTAAGTGAAAGTGACATTATTCATTTGTCGACGTCGTCATTTCGACGTTGTCTTTAATGTTATATATCTCACAATAACAAGACGCCTGCATAGCTGCAATCACACAAAGAGTTGCAGATATTCACGCAGACATTTGCGTCTGGAGAGAGTGTATTGTACTGCGACAATGGTATTGCATTAAACTTTGCACAACGGTTCTTAGCAAAGAGAGCGACATGCTTCAAGTCACGTTTCTTTATAAGATGGAAACGTGCATAGTGTAAATTCACTTTTATACTCTTTTCTTTCAGCAAACTCTTTTTTTTTGCTCGCATTTGTTTTCAACCTGCCTGACGCCCAAATCACATTTCAGCAATGCTTTAGTCATGGCCATTGTTGTTGTTGTTGTCATACCCTTAAGCTTCGGGTTAAGAGCCTTTCTGAACTCTTGAGAGTTTACGTGCTTTATTCTGGCCGACACTTTGTCAGCTGTCTATTATACAAACATATATGTTTACACTGTGATAGACAAAGTGAAAAATTATCACAGCGGCAAACATAAATGTTGGTAAGATGTTAAAGTGTGTTACTACCAAAGGTTCGTTTATGACCAAAACCAATTGTTCTTTCAAAATGAGCAAGCATTTTCGGTGGTCTTTTAATAATTTACTTGTGTGTTTCCTGTCTGTAACAAATCAACTTGTTATTTGTTCATGTTGCCAATAGACCTCTAATTGACATTTTGACGAGTCCGTCATCTCTTTCGTAAAATTAATTAGATTGTCAACCTATGTTAATTGTTCACGGTAGTCGGAACCCAACAAGGCAAGTGACATATTTGATGTGCGGTAAACCAGTTCTCAATACAATCATTTCCTTAGTTACTTTTCAAGGCAACGCAACATAATGAATATCACGAACAAAAAAGGTAAGTACTTCAAACGCTTCATTTAAGCATCAATAATAACAAATTTAAGTACATAAATTTATGCGTTGTCGTTGTTGATAACGAAAATTAGGCGCTGCTGACTTTAACGCTTTAGCAATAAGCAAATTCGCACATTGTGCTCGTAAAATATTTTTATATTTAAATTGTTTTTATGAAAACGACAAACGACGCGTCTTAGTGGATTGACGTTTTATCGCTCGAAGGCCTGACGCTTTGAGACAGCCTAAGGCATTAACGGTGTTTTGAAGCACAATCAATGTCTGCTTTATTTTACAACTAGGCAAAGAAAGAAGTAATTCCAATCTTAGAGATATTCTCTTGATTGTCGTTGCATCGGTTGGTGCTTACAAAAAAAATTTAAACGGTCGTTTATCTGCACAAAGTCGGCTGGTGTGCTGTAGGCACTTATAATGTACAAAGTGTTAATTTGAACATAAAGCCGGCCATTGATCACTGCTGAGATACTTTATTTTTTGGCATCTAAGCACAAATTCAATCAAGTTGCAAATCATTGACACAAATGCAAAATAGTCATAGTCGTCGAGAGCTTAACTGCAGCAATGCATTTCACATAGCTTGCAATTCTACTTGGTTTTTTTATTAGTGTATAAATTTATGAAATTTGCATTTGCATTTTTGTTTGTGTGTTATTTACTTACATTTTGCACTCTTACTTTGTGAAATTGCTTTTTCAGGATATTATTGTAGTTAGTTTCTTTGTTTTGTTGCTGATACTGATGCTGATGCTGATGCTACTGACATTGTGTCAGTTGTTGTTGCGGTTGTTCTTGTTATTGTTTTTGTTTTTGTTGGCTTCAGTGCATAGGCTCTCATTTATGACTATTGGCGCGCGTCCATTTCCATTTCATTTCCGTTATTGCAAAACTTTTCGTATTAAATATATTTTTGTTGTTATTGTTGGTTCACGTTTTTTTGCCGAGAGTCGCCATTATTGCAGTTGTTTCCGTTACTATGCTTAACAGCTACAACAAATAATAATAAATACAAAAGAGTAAATTTCGAAAGTACATCTGAAAATGAATGCAGATACTTATATTGTATTTATGAAATATTTAAAATGGAGTGAAATTGTTTTTCGTGAACTTTCATTTATTTCTTGGCGTACCACTCTTCATTTGTGCCAGGACATTGATTCAACTTCTAATGGTGGTTGTTGTGCATACTGGATTAGGTGTAAAATTATCCCAAGTCAAGAAAGTGTTTTAATCAATATATTTAGCTGAGGTGAAACCAATTTAATAAGTAGGCTTTCGAAAAAAATAAAAAGACGTGTGTATTAAGAAAATAATGTTTCAGTAATTTTCCAGCAGTTGAAAAAGACACTTCCAAATTTACAAGCCGTTTCGCCTATTAATAGAGTCTTTGTGAGTTTTCCTTTTTTTTTTTTTCATTTCCAATGTATAATAGTTTTTAAAATTTAATGCGACAGAGCCCAGCTACAGCTTGGACAGCGTAGCAGTTGTAGAAGGACTTATAACTCTTACTTCTTGTCTAGAAAGTCGCTTATGTGCCTAACCATTACTATGGCTGAACGCTGTGAGATCAAATACGGCTACATTCCTGGCAGACGTAATGGATTAGGTCCATGCTGCGGATCCGATTGCTGTTGTCCGACGTCCTGTTGCGGAGGCTGCTCTCCCTGCTACTCTGGCTGTGGACCGTGCTGTGGACCGTCCTGCGGGCCGTGCTGCGGGCCCTCTTGCGGGCCATGCTGTGGCTATAGACCGTGCTGATAAGCACTTTTTTTTGCCGGATGACAATAAAATAGGAGGTCAAGATCAAGCTAAAATCTTATAGCACAGTTGACATTTTTTGGCAAAAATGTTATAAGAATTTGGGTTGAAACGGTCATAGTAATTACAATTTAAAATATTTTAAGGAAAATTATGTTTTCCAAAACCATCAAATATACGATTTGACTTACTAAATTATTTGACATTTTATTTATTCCTAAATCAATGTCAACTTATGAGAATGGAAAATAAGTTTGAAAAATATTTATACAGCATTTCTCATGGTGTTTTCACGGTCGGCTCCGGACTTGATTCTATTGATTCACTTTTATTCGTGCTGATCTCTTTTCCTTGTAAATTATGGTTAAAACCAGCATTGTCTTGGAATGCTTCATCGGCACTTTGCTTGGGACATGTTTCTAAATGCTCAGACTGTCGATCGGCAATGGATTCCAATGCGAACTCGGTTGGTTGCTCAAAAAAACTACCAAAAGGCGAAGCGTTACGTACGCTAAATTTTGGTTGGAAAACAATTGCAGTTACTGCATTAAGAAGAAAAAAACAAACACTTGATAAACATATTGTTAAACTATAAGCCTCCTATCATACTCACTTTTGTTCATGGTCTGCGACTTTTGCACTAGAAGAAGTTTTCCAAGAAATTATTTTTTTTTTTTTCCAATGTTTATTTTTCACAGTTATTCTTAAATTGAAGTGTCTTTGTACTCAAATGCTTTTGCCTTAAGTAGGCCTTTTATATTGACAATATGGTAATGTAAATCAATCTTTCTTCAATCTTTGGAACGACATCAAAATTTTTAAATCAAGGCAGCCATCACATGGAAAAAACCTGGTATGCAAATTTGAATTGCACACTTTTTTTGCGGTTTACAATTCTAATTTAATTCGTCTTTTGCGTAGATAAATGAGTTGAAAATTATCCCTTTGGACAACCAATTGCCTACACGAACAGGAGATAATCGGATCCTGGGATTTGTTAGAATACTGCTATTTCAATCAATCCAACATGAGGCAAATCATTTGCTGTAGAGAATACAATCCTTTTTTCTTGGGTCCGACTATTCAGGGAATTCGACCTTGCCCACCACCTTTCCAAGTTGGTATGAAAGCGGAGTTAACCATCGGTTACATGCCTGGACATAATAATGGCTTGGGACCATGCTGTAAACCTCGCAGATTTCTACCGGTTTGTGTATGTGGATGTTACCGTCCGATTCTGTAATTGGTATCTAAAAATATAATAAAAATTTGGAGTATAATTTTGCGTTTGAAAGAGTGCATATGTTAGTATAGTCCCAAAACCATTTTTATTTTAACAGAACACCTTTCTGCGTCTGAATTTTTAACTAAGCTGGCGAGCATTTTAATTTCGATTTATACTTTTTTTTTCAAAATTTCAAAACTATTTAGCCACTATAGTTTGAGATCAAAGACGATATACTCCCGCCTTTTACCTGAGAAAATTCGAAAGAATCATGCCGCGGCGTGCTAAGGAGCGAGTTTGGCGAGATTTGATTGAGCCGCTTAAGCCAAGAGTAATTAAAAAACCGCCACCGCCGCCGCCAGAAGAAGAAGACGAACCGGAAAAACCTCGTTCTATGTTTGACGATTCAGATGATGAGGAAGAGGAGGAAGGCAAAAGAGTTTTTATTTACGACAAGCCCCCAAAACCTCCTCAGAAGTGTGGTTTACAACCGTGTGTCGACAGTTGTCCTATTTGTTATGGACCCGTATGTCAGACGTGCTGCAAGCCATGTCTTATCTATGAGATGAGTCCTATGGAGCATCATCGAATGGGTTACGTTGCTGGTCATCATAATGGCCTTGGTCCTTGTGGACCCTGCCCTGGCGTTTGCTGTGGCTACAAGAAACGTTGTTTCCGGACGGTAATGTGCAGAGTGCCATGCTGCAAGCCGCCGCGCCAACGATGCCTCAAGTCTCCTCGAGTTTGGCCAGAATTTTCGGCCGATAAAAGAGTAATGCGTACCTTATGTATGTAATATAAGGGGCACATACATGGGTTAATTAGTATATCGTATGAAGGTCTTTTAACTCTCTGCTGCTGATCTTCAATGGCTGTCAAAATTATTGTTAACCACAAACTAAATTAATATCAAAAATTGTGTATTATCCCACCCAAATTTAAATATTGATAGAATTAATTGCAAACTTCAACTTTTTAAACAAAAAAAAAATGTTCTCTTCTCGGGTAAATGAAAATATTTCGGAATAAGTAAACAATTTTTTGAGGCACGCGGACGATAAATTACTAAGTGTATAAATACAAAAAAAAAAAATCATTTAAAGTAGACAATGATAAATTGAACTAGTCAGCCTAAACTCAAATTGAAGTAAAAGTTCGGTGAATATCAAAATTTTGGGTTATTATAGACATTTTCTAAAAGATTCACGCTTGCTTTTGTGTGACAAAGTTTTGTAATGGCGCTAAAAGATGAGTGACAAGTTGAAGCAACTTTGGGTGGATAGTCCAAGCAGTTCGCGAAGCTCAGTTGATGGTCTTTGTCCAAGCGGACGACGAGGTCCAAGAGGATGCTGTCCGTGCGATGAAGAAGTTGGCAGTGGTAGTAAAAAAAACAATGTGGGCGTAGGCAGTGACAGCAGAAATGACACTGCACATCGCAGGAATCCCAATGGTCGAAAAGACTGTTTGGGAACAACATCGAGAGATGATTCTAATTGCTCCGACACTGTGTCCCCAAGCCCATGTAAGCCACTGGGATGCTACGATGAGAAGGGAAGGAAACGTGAGTGCTATGACAAGAAGGGCAACAAAATGGAGTGTTACTGTGAAAAAGGCACAGGATCTGGCCAAGCTGCTAGTTCGACAAGTGACTCTTGCATTGAGTCATAGTCTTGACTGTGAATATAAAAGCAAATGAGGAAATGGCTATACAAAATTAATAATATGTAGTTAATAAATAAAAGAATAGTTGTTGGAACACGGAATGTTTTTTTTTCTTTCGTATTCAATAAATTGTGGTTGGCCATGATTAATGAAACAAATTTTTTTTTCAATAAATTCATATAAAATTAACTTTCATTGAATACACAACGAAAAAAAAATACTATTCTTCTATCTTAAATTTTCAAAGTTATAAGTTATTAAAAAAATCGTATTGTTGAAAACGAAAACAATAAAAATTATAAAAAAAAAAGTATATACCTTAAAATAAATCGCAAAATCAATATGCTTTGTCGGCCTTCATTTAATCCTTTTGGTATTGGCGATTCAGAAATGAATTCACGTTCGCCACCATCAAAAAGCCTTGTTCCAGTGGGCAATAATCGCTCGGCATATCCAAATAGTGGTGAAAGCAAACAGAGTAATGAAAGAGATCATTATATCAACGCTAGCAATGGTGCTCTAACACACTACCGCGCAACACATGAACCCATGGGCTACAATGACGAGAACAGGTCAATGTCCTATGGCGCCAGTAGCAACAGACCGGTGTCGTTTCAAGAAGAATGTAGGCCAGTGTCTTATAATAGCAACGCTCCCATAGGCTATCCAGGCGGCACTAACCAAGTGCTATATGAAAGTATCAGTGCGCCCTTGCAATTTGGCGGCAACGGTGGTCGCCAAGTAACATTTGAGTCTCCTGGTTCTCCTTATGGAGGAACTAACAACTTGATGCCATATGAAGGCCCAACACCAATTGCCTTCCAAGGTGGCAACAGCCTTATGCCGTACGAAGCATCAAACACCATCAATTCTTTTCAAGGCGGCAATAGTCCCATGCCGATGGGAGCCGGAAATTTACCCGTTTTATATGAAAACAACGGCACTCCTCTCAATTTTCCGAGCGCCGTCGCCCCATTGGCGTTTCAAGGAAGAGGAGGACCAATGAGCTTTGTAGGTAGCGCTGGTGGTGAACCACTACACTATAATGGAGCAGGCAGCCAGACCATAACGACAGATTCCAGAATGATTAATGGATCAGCTAATCCTACATCTTATTGTGGCACAAGTGCACCACTCAGCATGGGCTCGGATTCAAACAGATTTACTACAAATGTTGAATCTAGTGGACCTTTGCATTTCAGTGGATCTGGTGGTCCCGTTTCGTTTGGGGGATTAGGTGTGCCATTAAATTTTGAAAGCTCTAGAAATATGCCTGTGGTCTATGAACCCGGTAACTTTCGTGGGTCCACCCCCTATTCCAGCTACGCTGCCACTATGCCAGACTCGCGAAGCATGCACCACAGCTCAAGTAATCATGGCAGCCATCGTGCAGCCGGTTATCCAGCACGCAACTCAGGAGGAATGCACGTTGCTCGTGCCTCGAACTCTGCAACTTACTTAAATCATGGCTCAGGCGAATATGGCGCTAAGCGCAATGGTTTGTCAATGCCGTACATGAATATCGAATATCATAATAATTCTAGGCGTATTATGAATTCTGAGCGTGCGAATTCATTATCGCCTTACAACATGCAACAAAACTTTTCTTACGGCAATTCTGGCTATTCACCATACATGCGTTGAGCATGTAATAACAAAATGTTGAGTTTACTTATGTTTAAAAATTGTCTGTGATTTAAAATTATTCTATGTGTAAATTACTTAAATAAAATTTTTTTCTCATTTTCGATCACTAAGCAAGCGTTGAAATTTATTCTAAAGTTTTTCGTTTCATACTATGTATAGTCAGTAACTTTTTCACATTTCAAATCAGTCTCTCAAGCTTCGTCTATCTAAATTGTAGAAAAATATATTTAAAGCGAATAAATTCTTTTATTCTAAAAAAATTTTTTTTTCACTAGCTTTTTTCTAATTTCTAATGTAAGTGCATTTTACAAAATAAATTTCCGGTTCTTTTTACTAACGGTTAATAAATCTACTATTGAATTAAGAACGAAAATGTATTCCCGTGGTTCTTTCAATCCCTTCTGGATCGGTAATCCTGCTGTCGGCATGGGCCGCTCACGTATGTCAAACGAAGAGTCATACGGGGAAGCTAGCAACTATAACGGCTATGGTGGTGGCTATGGTGCTGGTGGCCAAGGAAATTACGGTGAACCCAGCGCCGTCGGTTACTCCGGAGGTTACTCTAACGGCGGTAGGCTTTCCGGTGGTTATTCCAGTAACTTTGGTGGCGCTGGCTTACCGTCTTATGGTAGCAACGCGCCTAATCCGTACGGTAATGGATCAGCAGGGCCCTACGCCAACACCTCTAGCAGCGTGTACGGTTATGCTGATGGTTCCGGTGTGCCAATGGGTAGCGTAGGCGGCAACGTTTATGAGAACGGGTCATACGGCGGACAAAATATGCAGGGTGGCGGTAGCTACAGTTCAAACGGACTCCAATAAACGAGCCAATGCTAGAGTCACTGAAGATGGGGCATACATGGTTTGGTATTAATCTAGCAAAATTATAAGTGAATTTAGTCGCATCTTGTACAAATTTTCGAAACAATAAAAAAAATTGAAAATGAAGTTTCAGTAAAAAAAAATATCTTTTATTTAAATTGTAAATGAATAGTAGGCTTTGACATTGCCAGCCAAAAAGCTAGTTTGAAAATTTATTTTTCGTCAGCAATTAGGAAATGAAACTCTAAATCGTTTGACTACTGAATTTTGAAAATTTTAAATTTAAAAAAAATAATTTTATTTTCTTCGGCCAACTCCCAAAAAAGAATAAGGCAAAAAAGTGCA
Organism: Phortica magna; assembly: GCA_037044515.1. NCBI lineage: Eukaryota > Metazoa > Arthropoda > Insecta > Diptera > Drosophilidae > Phortica > Phortica magna. Next base: position 174,212 of record JBAMBP010000698.1, read on the forward strand.
TCACGAATTCAATTAAATTGAAAGGAATTAATTAGTCATTTCTATCGAAAGTCGATTAAAGCCCAAAATATGTTGTGTAATGCCAACACGTTTGAAAACGCAATTCCTTTTGGCTTTGGAGATGGCGTCGAGGATGATATGCGGCTAAGCGCTGGTCCCGAAATTGGTTGCGGTCCTGAAATTGGCGATACCATTAAAACTGCCATGGTTTCTGGGCCAAGAAAAATGCGAGGAAGCGGTATGCAAGGTGACGTCCTGCGACACGGTGTCCTCGATAACGTGGGCATGAAGCCAGGAAACACTGGCCACTCCTGCTACGGCATCGAAGACATTTGCGGCTTTGACGTAACCAAACGCTCGCCAAGAAGCAGAAATGGATTGCCGATCTGGAACGCAGGAACCTGTGGGATTAGCAGATTGACTGGGGACCAATATGCCACAAGTGGAGCAAAAAAATCAAATCGCCAGCCGGCATTTCATTCTGGGTCCGCTAATGATATCAGTTATAAAGCAAACAATGTGGCTTGGAATCGCTTTAGTAGCGGTGGTGTCACTCCGCCAAGTAATTCTGCAGCACGGAACTCAAGCTTTGTGCTGCGACATGGTGTGGGTTTTGAAAGACGCGTGGACCGATACGCAAAGGGTTCTCCTGCAGGAGAAATGCGTTACAGCAGAATATCAAATGCGGAAATTTCAGATGGACGACGCCGGGATGGCTTAGACACCTTCTTCGACACTCCTTTTATTGAAATCATGAAACCGAAACAAAAGCTGCCACGGGAGTTACCAATACGTTGCCCACCACCAGGCTCCTCGGAATTCTACTCAACTTTACAACCGCAAATACCGCGGCCACAAACACGTCAACAACAATGTCATCAACAACGCCCAGCGACCGTAGGTGATGTCTTTGATTCTAGCTACCCGTACGTGTGGCTCGAGTGATAATGGAAGTCGCAGTTGGCAATTTGAGATTATCTGAAAAGTGAAAGAGGGACTTGGCGCTAAGATGTCAATCACTTTGGAAAGAAAAATGATTCCGGAATTGGCTGCCCAAAATTACATGTAAAAATTCAATATTGACACGAAAACTGTTTAATTTGTTGTACTTTTGGAATTAAGCTCGTCTGTCTATTATAAAAATATATTCAAATTAACACACATGGAGGAAAGGTGCATTCATAGTTAGCAAGAGAAAAAGAGCCGCTAAATATTTTTGACGTACTTTTCAAGAAACCAAGAAACTTTAAAATTGTGAAATAATTTATTTTCTTTTTTTTTATGTAATAATAATTTACTTGATTAAAATTATACGCAACGTGTTTTAAATAGAGCTAGAATCCTTTGCTTAAGAAGCCTTTGAACTTTTGCTGGGCCTCACGTAATGTTGTCTGCTTTGTTTCAGGCAAACACCAAACTCCCAAGAGGAAGTAGAGTATCCAACCGGCGCCCAAGATGTAAAAGTAATCGATTACGCTTTCACTATAACTATAACAGATTGAACATATAATTAAATGCACCAACATTTCGACCATAAAAGCCACTGAAATAAAGTAATGCTTCACAGCTAACGGAAAAGCTTCCGTTAGATAAGCGGAAGAGGAAGTACTGACTAGCCCCGCGAAAAATGTGAAAATAAACAGAAAAATTAATGGCTCATCAGAATTAAAACGGCTACTGAAGGTGGCAGCAATACCAAAAGCCATTGCGCTGCAGAGCAGTGACCCAACGAGCACCAATTTCTTGCGGCCAACAGAGTCTAACAGAAACGCCGGTATGAAGGAACCCACAAAGCGGAGGCCACTAAAAACGATGTATAGCCAAGCTGGCCAAGTTTGAGGCCTCTCTTCAGATAAAATAAATAACGTGAACGACACCACGTAAGAAATACTCATTGCGTTTAAAATGCGGTAAAGGCACAAACGAATAAGTGCGGGTATACCATGAGTAGCGCTTTGACCAAATGAGAGTTCATTATTTTCGGCGAGGTAACGTTTGTGTTCGGCCAAAATCTCATAAGTCTGTGGAGTCACCAACTGGGATTGTTGCAAGCGTAGTAGAACATCCGTTGCCTCATGCTCCCGTTGCTTCGCCAATAGAAACAATGGGGATTCTAACATCATAATGGTTGACATAATCAGTGCTGCTATACCGAAGCCAATGCTACAATATGCTTGCAATTGAATTGTAGAAAATGAGCCAGAATAGCCCAGCATAGAGCTGAATACAAAATGCATGAAAATTCCGCCACTAACACTCACTTGCTCAGTACAGGCAACCGAACCACGATTATTTTTTACGATAGCTTCACCGGTAAGCACGAGCGTGAGCGCGAAGACAAGACCGTTTGCAATACCATCCAAATATCGGCTTCCAATAAACGCTTCGGGGATCTGCCGTGTGGCGACCGTTACAATGCCACCTATTATCACCAAGGCTGACGCGAATTGCTGGAAATACAAATAACTCTTATAAAATCTTCTATATTTGTGGATTATTCATTAAAACTTACAACAAGCACTTTTTTTGATATATGGTTGACAAGTATAGCTGAAAGAAGTGCGCCGATCAGTGCACCTACAAACCAGCAGACGCGCATATGCGTTCTAAACAGTATACTCAATGCTTGAATGCTAAAACCAATATTCATGCCACCAGAAATTAAAATCATGAAAGCTTAATCAGAAAATGAGAGAAAGATCGAACAAAATTAATAAATGCATAACAATATATATTTTATATATAGCATTATTATAAATATAAAATTTAGATAGATTGATGTTTGTTATTAATTCACACCACAAATGGATCTAGGTGAAATTTGGTGCAGAGTTAGATTATAGTCTCGAAAGAATTTATTGATTTTGAAATAATGCTCGTAGTGCCTTTTCCGCGAAATCGACTTAAAAAAAAAATAAAAAATACCCCTTCAACATTTTGTTCATTGTTTGACCGGCGGCTTATCGCAAAGTAAATCTCACAATATATTGATTATCTTATCTTTCGATGACAGAATTTGGGAAACTCTATTCAGCTACAACATTTGTCAATCACACCATAACCATCGTTATGGATTTTTCAAATAATATTTTTAAAAATGCATTCGAATACCTCCAGACACAACTTTTGATTGAGGTTTATCTTGTCCATCCCAATACCGACGGCTTTTTGGTTCAGCAAGAACTACTACCGGTGGTGAATACACCTGGTGTACTACGGGCTCTTGGTACGGATTTTGATTGTGCGGAAAATAATCTCCATAATTTGGTGGTTGGTTTGCGGAACTATCAATGTATTCCGGACATTCTGGTGGTGGTGCTGACGGCAACGGTTGTTGCCCAAATTGGTTGCTTTGCATTTTGTGATGGTCGATTTTTATTGCACGTTTTATTTGTTCGATGTCAAGATCATTGAGGTTTTTGTTTAATACTGAACGAATGTGTAAACGAACATTGTTTCACCGCAACAAAATTACTTATCAACCAACTGATTAATACGAATAATAAATGATACCCCCGATATTTTGTGTTCTTGCAAATGAGCATATTACTTCGAGATTATGTTTGCCATGATCAGATCTTTTCAGTACGTATCTCTTTCAGGAATGATCGGTAAATATCTGATTTTTAATTCTTATTGTAAGAGACGAGTGGATAAAGCCATGTCCGTTTGTGCGTCAAGAAAGGTTTTCCATTTAGAGTAATCGGGACAAAGCTAGCAAGAGTATTTAAAATTCGACAGAGCCGAAAATTATTCCATTTCTGATTTATTTATTTCCAATCTTGTTTAAAATACCCACTTATCTTATCTTAGTTATAGCTTGTTACCAACATACATTCGACACCATACCAAACAATTAAAAGTTTGATCTATTAAGTTTAACATCGTTGAGTTTTTATTATACTCTTGCAAAAAGAGTATATTAACTTTGTCATGAAGTTTGCAACGCAGAGAAGGAGACATCTCCGACTATATAAATTATATTTATTCTTGATCAGCACCACGAGACAAGTTCAAATAACGATGACCGTCTGTCTGTCTGTTTCAATGCGATTTCCAGCCAGAGTTTTAAAGTTAGCAAAAAAGTTTAAGCGCAGAAAATTTTCTTCTCTTTGCAGGTATTTGGTATGTAAAAATCAGTTTGATCGGATGAGTATAGCATATAGCTCCCATAGGAACGAACGAAATATGATGTTTTTGTTTAAAAGACCGCTTGTTTTTGGAGTTATCGTCTCAATATTTTGCACAAAAACTAAAAACTATTTTGCACGTGCCTAAAAAGTTCTTCTGGTACCAAAAATAGTACAATTTGATCAATAATGATACAATTTTGGTACAATGTGAACAAAAATGCCACAAATTAACCAAAAATGGTATAATCTGGTGCAATTTGACCACAAAAGGTGCAATTGAACCAAAACTGGTACATTTGTACATGGTACATGGAACTGTGCATGGTACATTTTAATTTGCCAGAGCCTGTACATTTGTACCAGAACTGTACATGGTACATTTTAGTTTGTACCAAAAATGGTACATTTGTACCAAAAATTGTACATTTGGTACATTTGTACCAGATCTGTTATATTTGTGCCAAAATTGGTACATTTTTAGCAAAAATGGTACACTTGCACCAAAATTGGTACATTTGGTACATTTGTACCAAAAATGGTACATTTGTACCAAAAATGGTACATTTGGTACATTTGTAGCAAAAATGGTACATTTGGTACATTTATACCAAAATTGGTACATTTGTAGCAAAAATGGTACATTTGGTACAAAAATGGTACATTTGGTACAAAAATGGTACATTTGTACAAAAAATGGTACATTTGTACAAAAAATGGTACACTTGGTACATTTGTACCAAAAATGGTACATTTGGTACATTTGTACCAAAATTGGTGTATTTAGTACATTTGGTACAAAAATGGTACATTTGGTACAAAAATGGTACATTTGTACCAAAATTTGTACATTTGTATCAAAATTGGTCTATTTGGTACATTTGGTACAAAAATGGTACATTTGGTACAAAAATGGTACATTTGTACCAAAATTGGTGTATTTGGTACATTTGGTACAAAAATGGTACATTTGGTACATTTGTACCAAAATTGGTACATTTGTAGCCAAAATGGTACATTTGGTACAAAAATGGTACACTTGCAACAAAATTGGTACATTTGGTACATTTGTACCAAAAATGGTACAACAAATGAAACATGATACAATTTGTCCAAAAATGGTATACTTCGGTACATTTTAACTAAAAATGGTACACCTTAACAAAATATGGTACAATTTGACCAAAAATTTTACATTTGTACCAAAATGGTACAATTACATCAAAAATGGTACATTTTACCCAGAAATGGTACATTTCTAACATAACTTGTATAAGACTTTAAAAGTTAATTGCCTTTTCACTTATCAAAAGAAGAGAAGAAAACATTTGCAAGAGTATATAAGTTTTGGCATGGCCGAAAATAGCTCCCTTACCGGTTTGTATTCGTATATCCATAAGCAAATCCATCCATATAAGAAAATTAGTTTGAACAATACAAATATTTGAGAATGCGATTGGGATACGGAGAACGGCAAGACCAACGATTTGGGTGCATGTGCCCGACTGTATGGTTAGTACAATACTAACTTTATCTTAATTTTGATAAGAAGTCCAGGTGGAAACTTGTTATAGCACATTCGAAATTTGATTTGATAAATACAAACGCTTGCAGTCATGATAGATGACTTTTATAATCGGAAGTGCACATTCGGTCTGCCTAAAAGATTTGATAGACTTTTCGACTTGAACAAGTCAACTGTTAGCATTTTGCACACATAATTGCATTAAAGAATTGCAAAAAAAAAACACAAAGTGGTTTTAATTTTATTTGTGTGTTGTTTATAAATACGGACAAGCCAACATGAGTACTTATGTAAAATATACATGGTTGGCTTCTATTATTTCTTCTTTTTTACAAACGACTTAAGTAAAACCACAGCAACTTACGTAACTTTGTCGTCTGTTTGAAGAAATAAGTGAAATGTTGCATGCTCATAATGATCTACAAAGTCAACGTGCTAACCAACACAGACGTCATATTCACATATTTGTATGCGACTTTGCACATGCACGTACTGAAGTAAGTAGATGCTCATAAGTATATTTTTGCATTAACGCCATAATTCTTAAGTTACAACACACACACACACACACTCACCCAACCGCCACAAAAGGATTAAGTTTCACACAGCAACCAACTTTGAAGTGCCGATGTGTGTATTTCTTTAAATATCGTTGGAGATTTTGTAGATGTCTGCATGTGCGTTGCCCACAAATGCTGCTTGGCTCATATGGCGTTCCAAGTTGGCAGCTGACTTTGCCGTTGACACTTGGCTTACACTAATATTAGCTAAGTTAGTTTATGACTTTGGCAGTAGTTTGTTTGCTACAAAACTATGTGAGCTTCATGTTGTTAACATAAAAGAGCGCAATTTCAGAGATTTTCCTTTACATAACTGAAGAGTTTCAAATGGCAATGCACATGGCGCTTTAAAGCCATAAACAGTCGTCTAATTTTTACAATTTTTTAACCACGAAGCTGCCAAATTTGCAACCACAAAAAGCATTTATATGAGTTGAGTTGATTTCAGTCATGAAATTGCCAAAAAAAAAAAGAAACGTTGCTGTAAAATTCTAAGCAATTTAATGACTTCATTTTCTGTGCTGAAGGAATATTTAAAACATTTCGCTTTTTAGCACTTTTTATTAAAACCAAACTGACCTGAAACTGTCTGTCCCGACTTTTGGACTTGTCAGTTGATGCGAGTAGGTGGCACGCGGGTGTCGGTCTGGCTGACCCAAATAATAAGTTTGCGTATAATTTCACAGCGATTTTCGAGCGCATTCGTGCGTATTTTCGTAATGAAATATATGGCAAAACTTTTCCACGTATTTTACACATAACATTTCGAAAACTTGAATTTACTTAATGCTCCTCCGTTCGTTCGTTCGTTCGTTCGTTCGTTAATTTATTTTGGCAACGTCGAAATACTTATTCGAAGCAAATGCTAACGGGTCAATTGCATTAAAACATGTGAGAATATTCATAAGGAAGGTGAAAACTTTTTGTTGAAAATTAATTTTTAGCAAAATATGATTTTTGTTTTCATCAAGTGTAATATTAACTCATCTATGCTCAAACTTTATGAGTTGCACTTGTGTGCGTGTGTGCTGGACATTACTTACATAATATAACTTTGACTTTAATTGCTTCTACTTTGCTTTTGCAATACACAAACCTTGTTGAAATACATGTATGTATGTCTTGAGCAATGTTAACTAATGTACCTCGTTGCATACAAGGTGTGCTTGTTTTGTACTTTACTACTTAAACTTTCATCGAGTTGCCGTTAAATATGCTTTTGAAATACACAAATACACACGTCAACCAATTCTGCACACATCTTTGTTCATTTTACTGACTTCTAATTAAATTGCTACTCAAGCAACTTGAAGTCCCCTAAAAGTTTATTTAACAATTCGACCGAAACTTTTTATTGCTTTGTATTGTTTGGCTTCCGGTTTGTATGATGCCAGACACTTAGCCAAGTTTACAAACAGCGTTGCAACTTTTGCGGCCTCACATGAAATTGCCGTCACAGGTAATGTCGACATTGCTGTCGATGTTGACAATTTCGACGAAAGTAAGTCAAGTTTATGTTGGTACAAAATGTCGTTTTGATGGTGTTTGCTATCAGCATAAATAGCAAAAGCAAACATCGTGCGACATGACAAACGACAAAAACACTGACAACTGCTGGCTGCTTAGTATGTTGTAACAAGGCCAAGACAAGCAGCATTTGTGGCGCCTGTTTGTAATGGGGTTGAGTGAGTGAGGCGGGGGTGTTTGAAGCAAGTTTAAAAGGTAGCCGCCTCATCATTAGCATACGTTGAGTAGTTGAGTTAGCTTGTTGTTGTTGTTGCTGTTGCTGCTTGAAGCCACAAAACAAGCAAGCAAACATTTGCAAGCACACACACACACAGAGACACAAGCGGATTTTAGTTGCCATCACGCACTTACACACACACACTCACTCACTGGCCATATGCATATCTGTTAGGACAAGTGCTTGGCTTTAAGGCTCACTACTCGTTCTGAGTTGGCAAACTTTCGTTGCTTGTTTATGTCAGCCTTGGCAGCTTAAAAAACAAAACTACACTTTGCCACCGACAAAACGTTTGACTGTCCGCTTGACCGACTGACGCCGCTGTGAAAGCCTTGAGGTCAACAACACTTCAAAGTGTGAAGTGACATAGTTGCAGGCCTGATGAGTTCAACGTCGTTTACATATTAATTCGATCAAATTGCGCGTTTATTAACATTCGCGAAAAGCAAATAATTAATTTTTATAGACTCGCAACTTTTGCACAAATTCCAACAGAATTTTGTTATGATTCAAACTTCATGGGCACTTGCAAAGCTGCGCATACATGGCCGTGACAAGTGTCTTTTATGGTACACCAACGTGCAATAAAAAAAAGAACGAACAGTCGTAATAATCACACCCGAAGTGCAAGTAACGGCGCATGGCCTCAGAAGTCATCGTAAAAATTTTTAATTCAATTCGTGTATTTTCCCCAGACCTTTGCCGAAGGCGTTAAAGCGCAACGAAGATTTAAATTCTTTTTGATAAGAACCAAAAAAATCGGCATACATATTTGTAATTAGATAATACACTTGAACGACGAAAAATACTTGAAGTACATGTGTTTGTGTGTTGCATGTCGCTCATACGCAATGTAAGCCGATAACCGATATTTGTGTGTAGGAGCCAAAAAGTAAACAGCTTACGGCATGTGTGGCCGCGCTTATTCAACGATAAAACAGATAAGCGAGAAAAGCAACAAAAAACCAGAAAAAAAAAACAAAAAAAAAAAACGACAAAAATGCAAACAGCAAAAAGTAAGAAAAGGAAGAAAAAATAAATGTTTACAAATCCAAAAGAAAAACAATAGAATTCAAATGTTTGAAACGCGCACACTCGGTTTTTATTGTCTCTGGAGCTCAATGCTGTCACCGCTGCCGCCGCCGCCGCTGCCACAGCAACCGACGCTGCTGCTGCTGCTGGCGACCGGGTGTGTGTATAAGTCGGCATGGAGTGTTTTAAGCACATTCGAATTCATAACGTTTGAACACGCGCTTATGAATGCGCCTCAGTGCGTCGCCTTCACTGCACACCCGCCCGACGTCCGCGTGAGTCTCTGGCCGACAAGGCGTCGTCTGACACAAGTTGCGTGTGCTGCCATTTTTGAGCAGACAATAACAATAATTGTCAATTGCAGCAATAACAGCTGCCGACGCACTCTTTCGCTCATAGCGATCCCTCGCAAACATCAAATTCAATGAAAATTTAATGAAAAGTACGTAAATATCTTATCGACGCATGAGCATGAGTAAACTCATGGCCGACGCGGCACTGTTCAATGTCTCAATGTGCTTTACTCTTTCCTCACTCATCAGGCGCATATTTGTGGTTGTGTTAGTGGCAGACCGCTTTGAAATTTCTTCTTAGCTTGACTTGTCTTAGCTTATGAATTTTGATTGACCGATAATTTAAAAAATCTATAAGTTCATCTTTTAGCACAACTCTTTAAAGAAAGTTCGGTTCTAATACTGGAGACGACTTCAGCCTACTTTCTCTTATACATATACACACATATATATGTATATGTATATGTTTTGAAGTGCCTACTTTGCGGCAATTTTCCATTTCGCGCACATGTACCCCATGGCGTATTATTAATGAAATTGTATTTGTTCGACGTTCATACGCATTCGCACTCGATTCCCAACCCTTTGAAGATACACGAAACAATTTTTGCCATTTCACTTGTTTCGCGCTTTGCGCTGACTTAAGCGATTTAAAAATCATAAACGCACCAAAAACGCACAGCAGGTGTTCGCAAATTCACGACTTGCGTTCAGTTGACTCGACTCGACTTGAAGTCTCGTTGCCTCAATAAAAAGGGGTGACTTCGCGCATTTTTAAGATTTTTCGCTACACATCCGCGTTGGTTTCGTGTTCGTGTTTAGCACTCCGCGTCGGAAGGTTGTCACGGTTGTCACGGTTGCCAACGTCTGCGTTATTTGCATAATGCCGAAAACTCCTGCTTGATGACATTTTTTGTTTTCTTTGGCGCCCCGAAGCTGCCGCCTTGGTTTTTATTTAAATACGGCTTGAAAGGTGCGATGGGCAGGTTGAGCAAAAGCGCGCAGACAGGCGAGGATTTTGACTTTTGTTAAAAGAGATTTTGTCGCGCGTTCTTTTGTTGTTCTTGTTGATAGCATGAATTTGAATTTAGTTACATGTTTTTGTTTTTGTTGTTGTTGTTGTTTCTTGTGCTGCTTTGTCTGTCTTCACTGTTTAGGCAATGTTGACTTTGTGTAATGCAAAGCCTTTTCAAACTGTGGTGAAAGTTGCTGCTTATTAAAATTGCATGAGACAACTTTGCGCAAAGTCGTCAATTCAACAACGCCTGTCCGTCCGTCCGACTGTCTGTCTGATTAAGCAAACTTATTAGCCACGTTTGCACATGCTGAATTATTAACAGTTTTACGTGGCGGCAGTCAACTCTGTCTGTCTGTCTGTGTGTGTGTGTGTGCACTTGCATTTATGCTAAGCATCATTGACCTGTTGACCTCAAAACGCAAGCCATTTGCCCCCCTAAGTGGCTGGCCAAATTGCCACATTCTGCCCACAAGATTTGCAATTCACCAACGTTGTTGTTGTTGATGTTGTACGAAAGTTGCATGTTCCATTTTCGTTTTTTTGTGTTGTTTCTTTTGCTTCTGCTTATTTGTTGCTTAGCTCACGTTGCAGCTAATCATCAAACTGTGTGTTGCAGTCATCTATTATGCGCACTTGTTGGACAACTGTTTTTTCGTGCTCTCTCATTGAGCTGCTGCGGCAAGTCAAGTGCCAATTTGCTTTCGCAACCGCCATCAAATGCAACTGCAATCAAATTGTTGCACAAGCGAAGCAAAAATTTGCAAACCCTTCAAATTTCACGCACAAACATGGTTTGCTTGCATACTTGCATGTTATTCGTTGCTCAGCCTTTGTCTGACGTGCCATAAACATTAATTAGTTGTAAACTGTTTGGCACACATCATCATCATCCTCATCAGACGACAATGCACGATAACAACAACAATAATAATAACAGCACTTGTCATTAGCAACAAAGCAACGCAGTCAACAGAATCATCAACAACATCATTAGCAGCAACAACAACACGCCTGCACATTTGCCGACAGCATCTCACGGCGCTCACGCCGCTCGCTCACGACTCTGTCGCCGACGAGGACAGCAAAAGCTTTTCATTTATAATTGTGTCATATTTGTAACTGAATTCTGTAATTGTGTGAGTTATTGCGCAGATGAGTCGCTAATTTCATTTGAGCAAAGAAAAAAAAAACATTACTGTGACCGACAAATGCTGAAAGCATGTAATCATATTGCATGCCTTTTTGTCATGTCATTGATTTCAAAGAAAATAAAAAGCATCGACCTTAATTAGCAATGCCTCATACATGTATTTATAGCTTTATGAACAAAAGCGGAAACTAACCTCAGGCGAATCATTTGAGTTGCCAATTCGTAGGTTAAATTTGTTCATGGCAGTCGTGACTCATTTGCAAATGTTGATAATTACTCAGATTTGCTTTGAAGTCGTCAAAGCACACAATTTCAAATTTAGCCACTTGGTTAACTTATAATTCTTACGGTCAAAGAAATATTGTTTTTTTTTTTCTAATTTTTTGATAAACAAAACAAGGTTGTAATCACCGCAAATATAAGTATGCATATGAGTTTTGTTTGTTGCAACTCAAAAATGTCCAAATTAAAGTCATTCTCGTTTTTCTCATGTGCGTTGTGGCACATGGAGTTATGGCACATGAAAATAAACAATGCTTGCACAAAAATTATGATGAAATGCTGCAAAATAATAGTCGGTTCCAGTTGGCAATGAGTTCCTTGCTGGCACACACACACACACTCTGTCAACTGTCAGCAACACCAGGCGTAGCAGCAGCAGGAGTGGCAAGTCGCCGGACAAAGCGCAATTCAGTGCAAAGACAATTGCGTCAGGCTTCGTCGAATCGAATCGAGTTGAGTCGAGTTGAGTCGAGTCGAGTCGAGTGTCCTGCATTCTGAGTGTGCATTTTTGGATTTGGTATGCAAAATTGCAGCTGGTCGACGTTGCACTCATGTTGGCATTACAAAAATTGCTGCTACTTTTACACTCGTCCTTTGCAAGTGGCAAGCTAGCAAAATGCAAATATAAAAGAGAAGCTCAAACTGAAGCTGAAGCTGTGGCAAAAAGTCAGGCGGAGGAATGGAAAATTGTCGTTTAACTGAAGTGTTCTACTTCTAACTCTTGTTTGTGGGTGTTGAATTTTTAAAGGGCAACCAATTTATGCTTACGGTTTTGTTTATTGGTGTGCATTACCAGCTCTCTAAATAAAGGAAAAAAATCTCTCTCTTTCTGCCACACACTTTTGACAAGATAATTCTTTGAATTTGTATGTATGGCAAGACTTTTTGGAGCTTCGTTAATGCGTTCGGTTGTTGGTGAGTTGGTGAAAAATGTTTGTCAGTGCACGTTGCTAATTACAACTCATACAAATTCAGAAGCTCATACACACACAGATACATGCCTGTGGACGGACAGTGATGAAGCGTCTAAGCGTTAGAGAAACCGACATGAATCAATAAAGTGTAAATTGTTACATTAAATAGTCATTAGTGATTGTAGTCATTTGACCGGAAATTAATCAAGCAATAACCGCAACGTTTTATATTTGACCAGTCAGCCAATATAGCGGCGGTAACAACAACAACAACAGCAACAGCAACAACAACACTAACAACAATCAAATGGTTTAGGGTAAAAAGGGTTGTTTCAAATTGTTAAACACGCATAAGCTCATTCACACACACACACACACACACACACACACATGTATACATACATACATACATCAAACACATGACGGAAGTTGTTTATTATTGCTTCATTTAGAAAGCGGAAAAGGATGTGTCATACATAGATACACACCGCCACAAACACACACACACACACACAGCAACATTGTACCGAAACTAGTGCGCATTTCAATGCACACAATTCGACAGCGGTGTGCGGTGTAAAGGGCAGCAAAGTGTTTCATAAATAGCAAACTGTTTTCAATATCAATAACAAATTGCCTTTTATGTGTTTTAAATTTATAAAAGACTAACTGCTTTGGGTCTCTCTCGCCTCGCATTTGCGTGCGGCGGCCATTACTAATACTAATGGCTAATACCCTTGACTGCTTATTGTTTTCTATTTGAATGATTTTCCGTTCTTGTCTCTGTTTTTGTTTTTGTTTTTGCACTTAATATCGTCGCTAAGTGAATTTGTGTGCGCAATTAGAGTTACTGAGGTAACCATAACTGCCGCAATGAGCATGCTCAAAGTGCGATTTACGTGCGCACATTTAAAGTAATTGTTGAGCATTTATTATGGCACCTTTTATATTTACTCTGAAGCGGCGGCAACGACTGAAATAGACGACAATAAGCTGCCAGCTGACTGAGTGAGAGAGAGAGAGAAGACGCTTGTAGAAGGCTGAGAAGACATGCAAATGAAAGGAAGACAAAATTAACTGGCAGACAGGATTCGTTGTCGTTCCTTACTCAAAGCAGGAGACATTGAGTACGGTAATTCTCCTGCTACTTCTTCTTCTTGTTCACTTGCTGTCGCTACCATCGCCATTTGGCTTCCGTCACAACGGTTTGCGTACGACTCCTTTCCGACAAACGCGACTGAGTTGTTGACTAAGGTACGAGTATATAAAAGTGTATGAAGCATAAATTATTTCAATTGTCTTGAACTGTCAAAAAATAAATAATAAGAAACATAACAAAGTTCCATTTTTGCAAATTTAATTTATAACATCATATTTTCTGCGCTTTCCTTTCTGTCTCACTGTCTGTCCCTCTGTCTCACTGTCTGTCTGTCTCAGTGTCTGTCTGCCTTTCGCTCGCTTTGTCTGTGTCTCATTTATGTATGAGACATGCAGCGTTGCCGACATTCGGCGCTCGCAGTCATTCAGTCAGGCAACGCCTTTGCAGATACAAAATTTTATTGTTTTTTAATTTGCTATCCGCACAGAACAAACAAAAAAAAGCCAACGAATATATATGAATTATATGCTACACTTCCGCCTCACACACACACACACACACACAAACACACACAAATGGCTGACACAAATTGTTGTATGACGTTTCCTTCCCTTTTCCTCGTTTGTTTGTTTGTTTGTTTTCAAATTGAAACCGAGTCGAAGTTTTTGGTTTGTTTGTTGTTTCCATTGGCTGATTGACGATTTATTGCGTCGTTTAGTGTATGCAAATGAATATTACAGGCATGACACATTGGCCAGCATGACCAAACGGACTTTTGGCATGAAGCGCAATCATTGACGCTAATAATTTGTAGGGTTGCCATGTTGTATGCGTTGGCAACCTCAGAATGTGTTTCAAAGTTACAAAGATACAAAATTTCCAAGCATATTTCAGTTTGTTTATTAAAATACCAGAAATAATTTAAACATAACCTTATGCAGCTCACATATACATTTTTACTAGAGTCGTCGTCGTTGTTGTTGTTATTGTTGTTATTGTTGTTGTTGGCCGGTCTCAACTTACAGATTCATACAGTCAGCCATATTGTCAGTCTGTCAGCGCGTATGTCTGTCTCTCTGTCTGTCTGTCAGTTAGCTGCCTCAACGCCGTCATCACCGGCTCAGTGCTCAGTCATCGTTTGCCAAGTAAATAGGTAGTCAAAATACCAGCGTTAGTTTCCAAGCTTCAAATAACTTCTTTGGAATTTCGATATGAAGTTTTCTCTTGGGCACAAAGCACACAGATACTTTATTGCACCGCTCACACACACACACGCACACGCACACACATTAGATACAAAAACAACGACGCTTGTTGCATAACTCTTATGGCATGTTGGCAACTCTTGCAGTATGTTTAAATATTTAAGTTATTTCAGCGAAATGAACTTAAGGTTTTCCGGCTTGTCTTCTTCGTCTTCGAAATATTCCAAGTTGCTCGTTAGTTCAACTCAAGTTCGTATGGAATTTTCATCTGAACATGATGTTGACCTGATAAATTGTATATTTTCCTTCAACAAAGCCGAGCATTAATCAGCACATTTAGTTCATCATTGTGACGCTACAATACGTAGTTGCAAGTCGCATCAGATTTGTGCAACAATTTTGCATTGAAAGCGCACACCAAAAGTCCAATTTCAGGCCGCGGCCAACTTCATGTTCTAACCTAATTAGAAGTCTGGAAGTTTCTACTAAAATTGACACGCGAATTTGCGCAAGCACGCTAGCGCCTAAAAGCATGTGTTAGATTTTTGCATTTGTTGTTGCTGTCAGCCGCGTGCCTGTAATTGAAGGCGGCGCGGCAAATGCCGCGTGCTGACAGCCAATGTACGTGCTCGTTGACACCGTTGGACGCGACTGTCTGTGGCGATGGCGGCAGCGACGGCGGCGGAGAGTGAGTGAGAAAGACAAACATTTTCGGGAAATACCATGTCGCTATGGTTGCCTTCGTTGCTAAACTAATTAACTGCTAGGTGAGCGCTACCGGTGGCCAGCTAACCTCATGTCAACGACATCGGTGCCAGCCAGCTAGCCATCCAGCCAGTCAGCTAGTCAGCCAGTCCGGCCAGTTGGTGCTCTAATAGAGCTCTGGTCAAAACCCAAAAAAAAAATTGCGCACTGCAGCATGTTTTCGCTGTCTAATTTTCGTTGGCTGCCGTGCCGCCCCAAACATGCTTCCGTTGCGTTGCGTGCCAAATGCTCATTTCGGTGCGCGGCACCTCTAAAATGTATCGGAGTACGAATGTTGACTGTTGTTGTTTTATCTGCACTTGTTTGGCAATTAATTCACAACTCATGCTCATCATAGACACCGTCGCCGCTATCGTCATCATCAACATGATCATCATCATCTCATCATCATCATCACCGTCGTCGTCGTCGTCGTCTAGTGACTACAACTTTTCGCAACGTTTGTTTTTGCTTCTTTTTTGCTGTCAACATTTTCACAAGTGTTTGCAATCTAAGCTCGGTTATTCGCTAATTAACAAAAAACAAGTAAGTAAATGTTATATTTTTTACGCACAGCTGCGCACACGTACACACACAGATACACACACAGCCACACAAACTGAGGTGCTTGGCCTCGTTGCTGTTTATTGGCCATCTTGCTTACTTTTTGATAATTTTGCTGTTGTATTTTTGCTACCAAAATAAAAAGATTTAATAAAAACATGAGCACATACAAATTTAATGAGTTGCTCTAATTTCACAAATGTGTTGTTCAATCATTTTAATTTATGCAATTGCCACATTAGCAATAACACAACTCAACTCAGCTGAACTGAACTCATCTAACCTCAATTCAACTCACACCAACTCATCGTATCGGCTCGACTCGTATCCACTCCTCTTGTCTCGTCTCGTCTCGTCCCGTCTCAATGCGAGTTGATTCAATTTGGCCTGACTTGTTTCGCTCCGTCGTACTTCATTTTCACATCACGTATTTTATTGCATCGTAATTCATGACAACTCCGTGAAAAAATCAACCGATATGAAAAAGTACTTAACATGCTCCTATTTCCACTTATTTTTGCTGCTGCTGCTGTTGTTGTTGTTCCCGTTTTTTTTTTTTGCTCGCTTTTTTCACAATAAATGTTCATATTTTGCGTATATTCAAATTGCAGTTCGATAGATTTGCCGCTCGTAAAATAGACATAAGAGCACTTAAGCCGACGGGCTCAAGCATGTTGAATACTTATTTATGTTGCAAAGAGTAGCTCATAAAGCAAACATTCTGAATAGGATTTCATAATTTAATTGAAGTGTTCTCCGACAGCAATCAAAATCGAAGTTAGCTCGAACAAAAATATCTAAACTTACTTCTTTAAAAAATAATTTATTGGCATTTCCATCTTGAAAAAATATTTGAAAGCAATTTTAATTTCTAACGTTGGGCATGTTATTCCAGCAGAGTTGTGTTATGTGTTATGCCTTTAAGCATTTTAGAAACTTATAACAAAATCTTGAAATGAAAGCTCAAAGTAATCAAGGCCTTTGTGAATTTGGGTATTTATCATACTTTCGAAATAAACGTGGAATGCAAATGTGTGGAAGACTTCTTGTTGTTATTGGTGGTATATTTACACTTAACACGTTCAGTTCACGCTTTGCTCTTTGAAAGTGTTGCCCACTAAAGACAAACAAACAACAAAACAGTGTTTAGTTAGGATGCCAAGATACAAGTTCGAATGTTCCGACATATATAAACACATTCGGGACAAATATGCAAGACGTGTCAGCCTGCGTCTTTGTTTAACGGCTTATTGCATGTCTGAATGGCGGCCGAGCGTGCTTGCAACACATCCGTGCGCCTGTGTCGCCAAATGCATGTTTCATTGTCTGCATATCTCAGTAATTGAATAACTATGAAAATTTAATTCAATTGCAGTTTTTTCGTATATATTCTCAAAGCATGTTACATAATCATTTGGTCTAAGCATTTGGTTCATACATAATGTTTGATAAACACTTTTCCCCCATGGCATGAGTGTGTGTGTGTGTGTGTGCGCCAGAGGCAATGTAAGAGTCACCATTATCGTAGGCCTTGACCGAACGTTTTGCGTAAGCATTAAAAATTGATGAGTTCTTAATTTGCGTGTTCGCTGCCATATTGAAAATAGATTAAGCCTTGTATTATTTGCCGTCAGGATGTGGATTAGCAGCGGCTCAGTTTGCTAGCTGCTGCTTTGCCTTTTTAAGCGACATCATTAATCATACAGACAAGGGACGCGCTTTTGGCATAGCTCCTCATTATCCTGGCAGCTTCTGTTCATTTTGGCAATATTCATTTTTTCTTTCTCTCCCTCTCTCTTGCTCCCTTGCTACATCACTTCACTTCACTTCACTTTAGTTCACTACACAAGCACATTATTAATCTTTTGCCTATTCCAATATCCTTTCAAACTCGTTTTGTTTTTTTGTTCTTATATTTATTTATCTATTTTTATTTTTTTCCGTGTTTGTTGGTTTTTTGCTGCCCACTTGTACGCTGGACACATTTGAAAAATGCCAAAATGTATTGCGGTCAAAAGCTCAAAGTCGCAAATTATTAGTCAATGTTCATGCTCATCGCTGCTTTGCCAAAAGCCAAACAAATGAGCTTAAAACCCAAATTAGTAAGCAATTTTTCGCATTTTTTGTACAATATTTTTACTCAGCTCGCGTGTCAAAATCTATCATGTTTACTTGCCATCAAATAAAATTTCAAAATTAACAAATTTTGACGCGACTTCTATTACTGATGCACTTCGCCTCGTCCTGTTGGTCAAACGACGCATGAGGTTTCATTTATTTATGCTAATATTTGTCAAAAGTGCTGAACAATTTCTGTTCCATTATATATATAGTTTGTTCAATGCTATATATAACTCAAAAATTATAATAGATAAAGCATTGATTTGTTCAGCAAAAATGTAGCCTACGGTCTCAGCTTTTCTAGCTTCGGAGATATAGTCATTTGATTTTATTTTTATGTCACTGATGAGAAACTCCATGTAGTGCCTGGATTTGATTTGTGTCGATTTTGGACCCTCTAGCTCTTCTCATTTACGAGATATGCGTTTGACGGCCAACTCAAAACTAAGTAAAATGAGATTTATGTTTGAACCTTCGAGCTCATTGCATTTTGTAATTGAATTCCATGCTCATTTTATGCCAAAAATAGTTTACTATACGCTTCGATTTCGCTCATTTTCGTGCTCTTTCTCATTGGTTTTTTTCTCACCATGCGCAGTCATTTGTATATAATTTATACTTTGTTTAAAATTATACGATTTTTGCCATTAGCAAAAGAAGACAAAAAAAAAAAGAAATAAAATGTTGCAATAACTTTTAACACTTCATTAAATAAATAAAATCGCTGGAAGTAATTTGTCAACCATCAATATAAATTAGCCATTTCGAAATTACAAAATCATGTAGTAATAATTATTATTACTTTGGCAACTTTGTTGTCATTGATTTCGCTTTGCCATTGCATTTGCATTAATAATAATTTTATTATTTTTTCACTTTTATTTGATAATTAATTCTTCCATGTGTCATATGTATATGTGAGCATAAAAATTGTTAGCTTCCATATGCTGCCATAAGCCATTGTTTGTTTCGCGATTCGTGAACTTTCACTGTTCCACTTAAATTGTCTGATGAATTTTGTGAAAGTCCCAATTGCACATTTTCCGTTTGAGCAACATTTGAGCTTCTGTCCGCTTTGTGATATTTTTCTATTTCAGCTTCTCTATGATCTTAACAGCTGCAGCCGCAAAATGTCAGCAAAACTCCAGGGGATTTGCGTTTGGCCGCAAAGCACTCGTAACCAAACGCCATGTCTTGGTCTTTTCTTCTTCTTAAACTGCATTTTCTATTCGGATTTATGCTAAGCAACATAGACTTAAGTAGACTTCGCTCGCATTGCTGTATTTTGTATGCGAGTATAAATAAAATGCATGACAAAGTAAACTTGTTTGTGCAACGGAGCAACGAGTTCAGTGCAAAGCTTATTTTCAATAGAATAAAATTTTGTTTTAAAACAAATTGGCTGTAATTCTGTATGCATGGCAATTTCAATGACACGAACTCATTGTTGTTGCCTTAATGGATTTGTCTGATCATGTTGTCGACATTATTATTGTCGCATGTCAATTAGTCACGTCGTGCATAATCGACTCGATGAGCTCTGGCGTTAGCTAATTAATAAAAGTGTAAGCAACAAAGAATGCATTAAAAAAAAGCATGAAGTAAAACAAATTTGAATGAATTTTACATAAACAAAACAACAAAGCTTTATGTTTTGCATGTTAAACAACATTTCGCTTTCGGCAATAGAAAATTATATTTTTACACAAATGCATATTTAATTAGTAGTTTTGAAAACATAAATTGTAATATTCAATCCGTTTTTCTGCCACAAGGCAAAACCTTTTGCTCACAATCGCAACGCAACGCAACGCAAACCGTGGCCGAGGGGCAGGAAGTTCATAAAGCTCTGGCAGCCATTAACACAAAACAAACTCAGTGCTCAGCAAAGCGCTGTGAATATGCACATACGAACACACACACACACATAAACGCACACACATATACGCACACACAATCACACAAGCACTGCATGTCCTTTGGTTGGCTTGTCGACTTCTTCGTCGTCAGCAACGTCAGCGTTGTTGGCGTCGTCGACCTCGCCTAACACAACACAAACACAATAAATGTCCAAACTTTCAACGCCACAATGAGGAATTGCGTATGGTTTAAGCTTTATTTATTTGCGGCAATAAATAACGCTTAACGCATCTAAATCTTTAACTTGCTGATTCTCGTTCGCTCGTTCGTTCGTTCGTTTGCTCATTCGTTCATTCGTTTGTTCATTTGTTCATTTGTTGGTTGGATTTAACCTTGTTGTTTTTGCTGTTGTTTGATTGTTTTGCTACACTCGCTTTCAAGTCTCACTGCGTACTTTTCACATGCGTGGGCGTTTTCTAGCATTTCCAAAAAGTTAAAAGTTAACAAACACAAAAAAAAAAAAAAAGAGAGAAGAGAAGAGAAATACAAATCTACAAAAATTTTTGCTAAAAATCAGTCTACACTTTTTGGTTGCGAGATTTATGATCATTTTTTTTTGCTATTTCACCGCCGCCGTTTGCCGCTTATCACTTAACCTGAAAAGTTGTTCGAAATGCTGTTAGCGTTGCTGGCAAATCGCTCAGAAAAACGGCCCGTCTGTGCGTTTAAGTGCAACTCTCTCGGCAGTCGAAAAATGTATTGCGTTTATTTCCAGAAGTTTTTTGCACACTTAACAGTTGAACAAAATTGCATTTTTCAGCATCAAACGTTTGCCAAATTTGTTTTTACTCTTGAGTGCTGTTCTCTTGGTACTCCAACTCAAAACGTTTCATTTGCTAATCGTTTGCTTGCATTAAGTCGATTGCTCGGTTTTAATAATTTAATCTTTGCACAAATCATAGGTCATGTTGTACCGACTTTCGGTACATGTTTGTCACTGCAGCATCTTTGCCACAACATAAGTTGAGCTGCCTTGAGTTCCTACACTTTGTCTCTCCGTCTAACTCTTATATATACATATATGTTGATCACAGCTGTTAGTTGTTGTTTTTGTTAGCATAACTATTGCTTTGTCTTTCTTGGTGTGTTTCATTGTATTTGTACACTACAAACGCTGTATTTGTTAGTTGCTTTTGTTGTATATTTTATTTATAAATTAACATATAAATTGATTTTCAAACAAAGTATTTCGGTTTCATTCGCCAACAAAACGGCATGCATAAATTTGCAAACAACTTAGCAATACTCAAAGGTGAATTTCCTTAAATATTTCTGTATTTTTTTTGTATTAAGTTTTGCTCAAGTGCAAGTTTTACATTGCTCAAAATAGTTTTTAAATAGTTTGGCTGCAATGCCAACTGAAATTTCTTGACCAGCCTAAAAGCATGCAACATTAATTTTTATTGCGAAAAACCAATGTAATTTAACAATTTAGAAAATATATAATATCTATTTTTGTCGCTTTGCCAATGGCACTTTTGTCGATTTCTTGTATGAGTTTTAAAGTAAATTTGATCAAAGTTTTTGAATATGGTAATCTATGGTCATTTGAATTCGGGTTTGCCTTGTGTATTCAATGTGCAAGTAGGTCAAGTGGAAATTGTTTAAATTTGTTGTCGTTGTTGCCGAAGTCGTTGCCTTTGTCCTTGTTGTTCTTCTGCTGGGCCATTTACTATAATGCTAATAAATATAAATTTTCTTAGCAGTTATCTAAGTAAGATGACTAAGAAAATCCATTAAACTTGTACACAAAAGGATTTAATGGTGTGATCTCTGCTATGCTCTTTTATGTCTCGACCAAGATTTGTTTCTCGCTGTCTAATGAGCTTAATTCAACGAAACAGACAATAATCGATTAACTTTTTTAATTTAGCTTTGCTCATTTTCGACTTTCGATAAAATTTATCAAATATCTTTCTGCAATAAACAATTGAATGTCGTTGTCTCACATCTATGTAACCCTCTTTCTCAAGCAATTGCTTGTATGTTGGCCACTTTGACAATTTGGTAGTTAATTACGCTTAATCCTAATTGCAAAGTCTACCAAAGTGCGTCTGAGTTTTAAGCATGCCCATGTTCGTTTGCCTGACCAAATGTTTGTCTCTATATTGGTCGGTCAGCCCTTGGGCTCAAGCTCTACGACCTGTGTGCCTGCGTGTGTGTTTGTGTGTGTGTGTGTGTGGTTATTTGCAATGGATTGGCTGATTGGTTTGGTCGAAATGTGTTTTCATTTTGAAACCCTTGACAAATATTTGAATGTAATCAAACGAAAGCTCTTCTCTTCTCGTCTCATCTCGTCTCACCAACTGAGAAGTAAGCCTAGGCACAAATACATGCAAATTACACAATGAATTTGCCAAGTAAAATTTTCATGAAAATCGATTTTGATAAAATTACTTTAATTGCCTTGTTGAACACTAATATACTTTGCTAAGACGCATCCTCTTATTCGATTATCCTTCACATTTGCTCAATTTCGTCTTTTAATCAAGTTGTTTTACACAAAACAAAATAAAGACTCAACACACTAAAAGGTGAGTAAACCGTTTATATTTGTTGTCCCTCAAAGCTAAAAAGGGTTTAAGGATTAAAATTTAAAATTCTATTAATATGCCTTTACGTATAGTGGAAAATCCAAGTTCCTTTTTTTCATAGTTTCTTTTCAATATCTTCTGTTGTTTGCTATGAAAATACCATGTCTGTTTTTTGTCTTTTTTGTCGTATGTATATTGAAAAATGTCAACAATTGATTCGCAAAATGAAATCAATTTGACAAATAGTCGCCATTTGACGTACACGTGCGCAAATACGAATGTAACCGTTAGATACATGAATAGCTTCTTCTTTGAATAGATACTTTCATAGTTGTCAGTTACGTTTTTGCGCTCTCTCTGTCTCTCTCTCTCTCTTTCTGTGAGTCCGTTATAAGTCTGTTCACTCTGTTTATAGTGAATATTTCATGAGTTGAATTAATTTGAAAACATTTTAACAGCTGCGCTGCCTTTCTCATCCTTTGTTCTCGCCGTATGAAGCTTTGCTTAGTTCGGCCGCTGACCATTTTCGCTTTTGAAGTATTTTCGCAATTTGATTTTTGATTTGTTACTCTTGTTGTTATTGTTGTTGCTACTTGAGCAGCTGGCATTCTTTGAGTGCCACTTGTCAACGTTATTGCTCGTGTTGTTACTGTGTTTGATTTGTATTCGGAAGTATTTACGCTTTGAAGCACATATTTATTAGATATGCAAATTAATGTTGAACAGCATGTAAAGTTTGTGTTCTCAAATGTTTTAAAGTTCCAAGAAAATCTCAATACTTAACATGCGTCAAGCGAAATTGATTCTGAGACATTGATTCGCTTTTTTGTTGATTTCATTAACTGAGCTAATAGGAAATATTTGTATGTCATTTGTATTGCAGACATTCTCATTGCACAAGTATCTGTCATTTGCCTAGAACAAACAAACGAACAAACAAATCACAACTAGGCGCCTTTAGTTATTGTCGAGCAGCGTCGTTTCCTGTTCTCGCACTAAGTCTGGCAATACACAAGGCCACAATGAATTGTTGCCATTGAAGGCCTTAAACGTTGAGCACATTTGCAAGCATTCAAAAACTAATTTCATAATTAACGTACATTTCAGCTAATAACTTGATTAAACAAATCCAACGGCAACGAAGAGCACTCGAACGCACACACACACACACACACACACACACGCACAGTGAAACGATTTGCGCATAACAGTTTTGGAACAAATAAGCTCACACACACACACACTCGTATACAAACAAAGGCATAAAGACGGCATAAGCCAAGTGTTGAGGATTGAGGATATTTGTGCGTATGTAGAACATAAAATAGAATTGAAATAAACATACGATAAGCACAATTTGTGCGTTAGGAGCGCATTATCAGCACAGATACACTCAAGTGGCTTGGTATCAACGCGCCGCGCGTCTGTATGCGTGTGTGTGAGTTCTTGAATCAGTGTTTGTGCGCATTTCCGCATGTAATTGTGTAGTTACAATGTCACAATCACTAGACCATGGCTAAGGCGGACGGATTGCCACAAGCAGGCAAAGTAAACATAACGCAAGAAACAAAAAAAAAAAACAAAAAAAAACACACTCGGCGACACAGAACTCTCCAAAGGATACACTTTGTTGGCGCTAATAATGCGAAACTTACACATTGCCTTGACGATGTACGCGCTCCTTACGCTGCCATGCGTTGCCTGCCTGCGTTCGAGTGTGCCCACATATACAGATACAGATATACATGTGTGCGTAAGTAGCTGCTATCTGCGCTACTGTCAAGTGTGCCGAAGGACATCCTTAGTAACTATACACTTGTGTCTGCATGCGGGAAAGGCTGTGTGTGAGTGCTGTTGGTGGTATGTCCGCGCGTGTGTGTACGCTCAGCACTCTCAGCGCTTGGCAAAATATTTACAAGTCACTTGTTTTTATGCGTACATTAATTATGCTTGCTTTTGTTTCGTTTCGTGTCTTCTCATTTCGCCATTTCACTCGGTTCGACTCAACTCAACTCAACGCGGCACAGCTCAGCTCGATTCGCTTTGATTTTGATGCCTCTTACTTTTGATTTCGCTTGGTTTTTTTTTTATTTTTGTCGTTGCTTTCACTTTTACTCTGTGTGTCGTACATTTTCAGTAAAGCAGTTGTTGTTGTTGTTGTTTGTTTTTAGCGCTTCATTCAGTTTGCTTTTTTGATTTTCCATGCTGTCTTTGCTGGCACACATTTGGCCTTGTTTGCTTTGCTTTCGTTTTTTGTTTCTTTGGTTTTGTGTAATTTTTCTTTATAATCCTACGCACCAAAGGGCTCAGCTCAGCCCAAGCTCAACGCAAGGCAACGCAGAGCGGCGGCGCGTCTTCACTTGGCTTGTCAGAACCTCCATTATGGTGCTTTGTAGGCTTAGAACTTTTCTTTGCCGTTTGCTATAAATTTTCAGCTCATGTGTTATTTCGATTATGTGCTGGCATTTCCTTTAATTTGTTGTTGTTGTTCGTGTTGTTGTTGTTGTCGTGGTTTGGTTTGGTTTTCTCTTTTGGTTTTTATGTTGGCTCAGTTTGAAATTTCGGTTATTTCGACTTTGAAGTTACATAAAGTTAAGAATTGAACGCCCTAACGGATTTTCATGGCATCATCAGCGATTTTCATCTATTTTTTTTTTGGGTTTTTGTTTTTGTTTTTTATTTTTATTTATTTTTTTGCTTATTTTGTAAGCACTTTGAAAAGTGGAAGTCGCTTCGGGTTATATTTCTTTTACTTGCCGCACTTGCACCGTGCTGAGCTTTTGCCACAGCCATGAGCGCAACACATGCAACTGTACTGCACTGCACGCCGCACCGCACCAACAACTCTGACCCAGTTGCAATTTTTAATGGAATTATTGTGAAGTGAAGCGAATAATGCTCTACGATGCAAGCGTGCATCCTTCCGATATCATGGCACCGCTCATCACCGTCACCATCACCATCACCATCATCATCGCCTTTCTCCCTTTTGCTTTTTGCATCGATCTTAGTCATCGTTCGTTGTTGTTTGAACTATGTTGCGAACATGCATGCTGTTTGTCTCGCTTGCACTCGTTAACACATTTGGCGTTGTTGTTTTATTTTTGCCAAAAGCGACGCCGATGATGAGCGCATGCTATTTTTGAGACGACACGCAATGTATATGCGTCATATATGTGGAATGTCGGCTGTTGACTCTATTAAATGTTTACTTGTGTGTGTGTGTGTGTGTGTGTGTGTGTCTCTGTCGGTGTCTGTCCAAATCAATGACAGCGGAAACGGAAGCGTCAAGCATTTTGGCAACGCATTCACGCATTTCAACCATGACAATTGGAAATGACAGTTTATTAAATATCTCAAGACTACCAGCAGCGTATGTAAATAAATCCAAATTCATTTTATTTTTGTTTGTTGGATTTTTTCTACGAAACCATACAAATACGAAACATGTTCATTGATTGATTTTTATTAAATTCTTCATATGTCGAACTTTTATTATTTATTTACTGTTCTATCATTTATTTTTCATCTTTTTACATTATGCAATTACTTAACATCAGTTTTCGTTCATTCATTATTCCTTTTCCATTGTTATACTAAGTTTTAAACTTAACTAAAATTAATTAGTTTTATTGTTATTCCATCTTCTTCTGCATATTGCTAACTTACACATTTTTGTTTTGCTTATTTTCTTATTTCATATATTTTTTTTGGTTTTTTAATTTTTTTATGCATTAAAATTAGTTGTTTTTGTTATATTTAACTCAGAAGTGCAGCTTACAATCACTAAAACATTATTTTTGCTTTCTTTACCATATATTTTTACATGCTGTGTGTTCTTGTCTGCTTTGCTCTGTTTTAATTAATTTACTTTATTTTTTCCTATTTTAACTTATTTTTTATATTTGTTTTAATTATATTTATTATAAAGTGCTTCAGTGTTGCCGAATTTCGTTAGCAAAACCAACTTCACTTCGTGATTTCAAATCTATTTGTCTATCAATAATATTTATGTGAATTTCAATTTACATTTTTGCTAACGCTACTTTTATGTTGTATCATGTATACTCTCATTTTCTCGCCTGCATTTTTTTTTTTGTTTTTTGTTTTAAATTTTTGAAATTTGTTTTATCAATGATTGCTTACTTCTTTTTACATATGTATTTTTTATTTGTTATTATTTTTTAAGTATTTTTTTCTTCACTGTTGTTTTAAGTATCTAAATTGTTAAACAATATTTTTGCCTTTCTTGCTAAGTTTTGCAGAAAGTATATTTTTTTGTGGCATTAAATTGAAACAAGAAATAAAATAAATTGCCTTAAATGCAGAAATTTCTTCGAGTTGAATTCTTATTTTTGTATATTATAAATTGTTAACAGATTTTTACTTTCATTCGCCTCACTTGCATCGTATAAATTCTTAGAGTTAAGATTATTTTTATTTTTATGTTTTTGTTTTTATTTTCATTGTTTTGACATGCAAGAAATCTTGGCTCATGTGTTGCACTGAAATAAAATTCTCAAGTCTTTGCACGTTTTTTTTTTTTATTTTTGTTTTTGTTTTAAATATTTTATACATTCATGTGAAACTTATTTCCTAACTAGAACTACTTAAAGTGCTGCATTCGCCTATCAAGTCAACGCGCACTGCTTGTTTTAATGTGCTTGGCGTAGAATGATGCTCAGCCAAATTTGCATGTTGGCAGAGCACAGCTAAGCATGCTTAAAGCCAAAGTGTCAAGATTTACAAACGAGTTCATCGAAATCGACTCAATGAATAAGTCAAAATGTGGCGTTTTGCTAATGTATGCATTTCTCGACGAAACTTTAACCCCAGACATCAAGCTCCAAATATTAAGCTTGGCACACAAAACACAGCAGGACGACGACAACAACAACAACAACAACAACGAACATGAGTACACTTTTAAGCGTAACTACTTCAGAGAAAGCACTTTTTTCTCAAACTCAAAAGTCGACTGCTGCTCACTCGACATGCCGTTGAGGCACTTCAACTGCTTTCTTCTTGTTTCAAGTGATGTGCGTTGCTTTGCATTCTTTAAATTTCAGTGGAGCCACGGTAGCGTCAACACATGTAATAATGGTGGTGGTAACCAACAAAAAACACTTAAAACACTCAACTCACTGACTAAGTCTGCGCCTGAGCTTATGCTACAAAAAGAAAAGTTTCCACGCGACTTTGTTAAGTCAGAAGTAGAAAAAATAAAAGCAAAACTAAATGAAAACGCCTGCGTGATGAGTTATTCAATTGTTGCCTACTTTTGACTTATACATATGTACATGCATATATGCATGTATGTATGTACCTGTCACGCCAACAAAACGGCGCACATATGAGACGATTTGTAGGGTGTCGCGCTGAGAGAATTTTAAGAAACCAACAAGCGAAACAAAACACGAAGAAATGTAGACAACAAAGCACAGAAAAATAAAGTAAAAGGAGCAGCAGCAGTAAAGTTTATATTAAATGAGAAACTTTTTCAATTACATCAACGGAAATAAAATTCTGCAAGTTTGCTGTGCCGCCTCGTCTTTCTAGTATGTTGCAGAGAGGGTGAGCGAGTGAGAAGAGAAAACCAGAGCAGAGGAGCGATGCGAAATGCGGAGGACAAAAGAAAATGCTTTGAAAAACCTTTTGTTTTATTTTATGTGTAGCTTTGTTTTGCAGCCTTATTAGGTTAGTGAGAAGTTTTTTGTTGTTTGTTGTTTCGCTTTGTTTTTCCAGTCATTTTCATTTGTTTTGTGCCGACTTGTTTTCTGTGTCTCTTTCTTGTGGGCTGAGACTGTGAAATTATGCTAATACAATTTGTTAGTTTTACAATTGGCCTTTTGGCGGGCGCGTTGGCATGAGGATGGCGAACGCAGCTTACACTGAATAAATCATCTTATCAGCTAACATTAAAAACCTACTAAAAATACTCAACAGGAGCTTACTTCGGGCGGTCGATCGCTTCGTCGGTCGTTCGGTCGGTCGTTTACTTACACGCTTCTTACAACGCCACTGAATCATCTAAGGCGGCTGCGCTGGCGTATGCGCAATTTTTTGCATTATTGCGTTGTCAAATGTCGCTCGTCTCCTGAGCCTCGCCGACATAGCCTTCATCCGGACTGTCCGCCAGTGGTCCATTGAGGTGTTTCAGATGCTTGGCGGCATCTTCGCTGGTGCTGCTGCTCTCCACAGTGGCAGCAGCCTCACCGGCGGCCGCTGCAGAGCCATTCCCTTCGGCTTCGTTGGCTGCCGCGACCGCGCCTACTGCCATGTTCGAAGCGGTGGGCGAAATATCCGTCTCATCGCATTCCGGTATCGTTGAGTTGTCGGCCTGTGCGCCGATGCAGCGTTTGTTTGCCGCGCCCGCCGACATGGACTGTGTCTGATTTGTCGCTGTACTTGATGTTGACGTGGCCACGTTTGAGGTAAGTGCCGGCTGTGTCGCAGGTGAGGCGGGCGCAGCGTTTGGCGTCATTGTAGGTAGTACGCCGAGTATGGTCGGGGGATAGTGTACAGGCTGAACATGGTAGCCGGGCAGGCAGCTTGGCCATTGCTGGAAGGTTGCTGGTGGCTCAGTGTTGTTGCTGCTCTTGTAGCCCTCGGGTGGTGAAGGAAATTGCTGCTGGGTAAGTGGCAGCATTGGCTGCGGATAACCCTCGGCTGTGAAGCGCACATTCGGCATATATTTGTCATAGCCGACGGGCGTGCTTGAGCGCTGCACAAATTCGGCCTCGAGGCTGTAACGCATTCCCGGATTTTGTGCGGCGGAAGCCGCAAACTGTTCACGTTGCTTTTGTGCGCGATTGTGTGGCAGAGTGCGGTAGAAGTTTTGCTGCTGTTGCTGCTGCTGCTGTTGTTGTTGTTGGTGCACTGATAATTGTTGATTGCCTGCGGGCAGTGATTGCTGCAACTGAATTTGTTGATGTGGCGCCGCTAAATGCGCACTGCTATAATCATAAGCGAAACCGTCCTGACCAAGGAAACACACCGGATTGAGGTGCACGTCGACCTGATGCTGTGGCAGCGGCTGTTGCAGGCTCATTACGTTCTTCAGTTGCATGCCGCGTGGCAACGTAGTCATGCCCGCGAAACGTGACATACTCGTCGCATTCAGGCTCGGCCGTAAACTGAATTGTGGCGCTGTCAACTGATAGCAACTGTCATACTGTACAGGCGTATTCGAAATGCCGCTCTGTATGCTGCACGGACCGGAACAATCACTGGCCGTCTCGTAATCCGCTGCCACATCAAGTGAGCCTGCCGTCTTTAATTTGTGTTTGACGCTTTCGGCGGCATCGTTGACCAAATCGGGGTTTTTCTCTTGGTAATTGCGTACCGAACTCGGTGGCGAGCAGTAAGCAGCAGCCAAGCCATTGCTGACAAGCAACTGCTGTGGTGGCTGAGGTGGAGGCGTGCCAGTGCCGTTTGCTTGACTGAGGCTTACGTTTAATTGGAGTGCGTCGTTGATTTGCTGTTGCGTGGGTCCTGCATAGAGTAGAAGATTTTGCTTCATTTGTCCACCGAGTATGATGCCGCCGCCACCTGTACCACCCATGCCACCAACGACATTTGAGCCGTTCTCCTTGCACAGCTTGGTAGGCGTCAGATTATCGCTGAGCAGCATACCCGAGCCACCATTAAGACTGTCGCCGTCGGTGAGTATGCTGGCACACTTCATCATGCTCGCTTCGTTCGTGCTGCACGCTGTGGAGTCGGTGGTGCCAGCGATGCTGGTGACGGCACCGCCAGGACCACCAGCGCACTTCTTACGCTTTACAGGCTCCGTCTTTTTGCATTTGAGCACGATCGTGCAGAGCAGCACAATGAATATGATGCCGCCACCCGTGCTACTGGCTATGATATAGTTCATGTAGTCGCGCGGAAAAGAGACTTCGTTGACCACCGGCGGTTCCTTGATGATGACACGCAGCGTGTAATTACTGAACGTGGTGCCGGCAATGTTCTGGCCCACGCACGAGAAGGTACCATTGTCCTCCGCACCGACGTTGTAGATAAAGATCTCGCTTCTCTTCTCCTCGGCGCCATTGCCGCCACTCTCATCGATGTAGTAGTACATGTGCAGATTGTCAACGAAACTATCATTAGTCATGACCTGTCCATTGAACAGCCACAGCACCTTAGGCTCAGGTATGGCGCGCACAACACAAGTGATCGACATGTTGCGACCCTCGGATACCTCAGTGTACGTCGATTGCGGTGAAACTTCCGGCAAGCAGGCGAGCTCATCCTTCTTAAGCGTCTTGATTACCTGACCTTTCAGACGTGCTGGCTCCATGCACTTCGGCTCCTCGGTCTGAGGCGTATTGTAGTTCACCAGCCAGGCGTGCATGTCTAGTAACCGACAGTCACAGGTCCAGCGGTTGCTCTGCAAGCTGATGCCATGCAATGACTTAGGCAAAATATGTGCACCCTGTATAAAACCAATGCGATTACCATCAAGGCGCAGCCATTCCAGATTATCCATGCCAACGAACGCTTCGTTTTCGATACGCTCGATCTGGCAATTGCTCAGCTCGAGTGTCGTGAGGAAGGAAAGATGTCGAAAGGCCGAAGTCTTCAGCTCTCGAATCGGGTTGCCGCTCAATGAAAGGCGCATTAAGGAGCTGTAGTCCTGAAACGTTTCGCTCGGCACATGCTGCAGCGTGTTATCAGTTAGATCAAGTTCCACCAGATTGCTCAGACCACGAAATGCTTTCTCGTGTATGCGTATTAGTTGATTACGTGATAGATAGATTTTCTGCAAGTTAAGCAGATCCATGCGCAGAAAGCGCTCGCTCTGCAGCACCTGCAAGGCATTGCCCGAGAAGTTGAGCACTTGCGTGCCGGGGTCCATGCCGTCGGGTATGTTGGGCAGCTGCTGGCCGCCACACTCGACTGTTTGCTTGCCGCCTTTCCATTTACAAATGCACACCTCTGGCGGACAGGCGGCCGCCGGATGCCACTGCGCTGTCGCAACGAGCAGAAACAGTGCCAGCGCCAGTTGTGGCAGCTGTTGTAGGCACGTTTTCGTCATTGTCGCTCGGTCCGTTATACGCCAGCGACTAATTTAAATTACGGTGAAAATGAACTCTTTCCTTTGACAAGTTTATGTGTTGGGTTGGTTTGTATGTCTGTATACTTTTCACTTTGTGTATTTCCGCAACTCTTGTGTTGCTTTGAAATTACATCTAAACAACTTCCTTTGTCTTGTTATTTTTTATTTTTAGCCGTGGCTTTATCATACACTCGCCACGCTGGCTCGACTGTACACGTGCACTCAGTCACGTTTACATGCCAAAGTCGACACCGACGTCTTTTGCTTTTCTTATTTGTCGCCTTTGAAACAACTAGACACAAAAATTCTTCTTTTTCTTTATTCTATTATATTGCAGTCGTTGTGTAAATATTACAAACGCCATCAATGCGCAACGCTCATGTTCATTCCTGTGCGTTGCTTATTAAGTTGATTATCAAAATTCGTCCTTCCCTACCAACGTTCGTCTGCTGACGTTGTTCCTCTTTGTAAGCCCCTTACAGCGCGCACAACTGTTTCATTTGAGAATCACGTTGCGTACTCGAGTGTCAGACAATGAGAGTGAATTGTCGCTGCGGCTCGAAAATGTCGACTTTTCATTAAAGTACAGGACAACGGCGTCAAAATCATCATCAACATCATCGTCATCCGCGTCTACGTCGACGTGCGCCGTCGTCCTCGTCGTCGTTGTGCTTCCGTTATCGCGGCTACTGCTCTTGCTACACCGCTATTGTTGTCTGTCCGCGGCCTCAATGCCTTTTATGATTCTTGCAGAGGCGCACGTGCCTTTGTGTTAATTTCATAAGCGAAAAAAATGTCACACGACTGCTTTCTCTCTTACTTTTCACAGCTTTAAGCAATTCTTTTGCTTTTCCTTTCTTTCTATCTTTTTTTTTCACATGCCAAGCCGTCAACTTTTCTTCTTATTGCAATCTTTGTTGTTGCTGTTGTTGTTGTTGTTGTTGCCGTTGCTGTTAAGTGAGATTCTTACCGCGCTCTTTTATTATTCTTGTTGTTGTCTTGCTTGCGGCTTTGAGCACTTTGCTCCCTCATCTGCCAAGTCCGCTTATCCTACACTAACTTTGCATTCACTCTTCCTCGTCTGCGCTCCTGTCTGTCTCACCGTCTCACTTATTTATATCTGCTCCGTGAAGCCTTTCATCGTTCTTAATGAAATTATAACGCAATGCATTGTCTTGTACGTCTCCCCTTCTAAGTTGGTGGTAAGGTGGTTCTTGTTGTTGTTGCTGATGGTGTTCCTGATGTCGCTTTGTATGCGTCGCGTGTTTTCTTCTCTATTGGCGATTTTCGTTAATGTTTTTGTTTCGTTGTCGCCTTTGGCACTCACGACGACATTTCCGGTTGCTGCTGCAATGAGAATTGAGGTAGAAAATAAGAAAAAAGATGATTTTGTAAATTTTTTTATTGGATTTATATTTTATTATTAGTTCAAACAAGACGACGTCTTCTGGCGGTTGAGCTTCCACTTCCAACAAACTGCAAAATGTGAAGTTTTCACTAGAATTTTTTTTTAAATGTTGCTTAAAATTTACTTTAAAAAGTCTATTTAAAGTAAACCTTCTTTTGGCTTGAAGGTTGTTCTGTTAAAACAAATGAAAATCAATTATCGTTTAGGATATGTGTTCATTATAATCAATTTATGAAAACTGACAAAATCGTTTACGCTTGATTAATTATTCTGTTATTCAAATGGAAAATTTAAGTAGGAAATCGTTTTATTTTGAAAAGAGCAACAATGTAATGGAAACATCCGTTTGTTTGTATGTTCACTTCTATGAATAATCTGTTCCAATAGAAATGCAAATTTGATTTAAACTGTTAAGCATTTCTATAGAAGTATAATCAAAATGTATACAAGTACGATATAATTCAAATTCGAAAGTGTGCTAAACGAAACTGACATTAAAAATATTTGCTTCGAACCATGGAACTGTCGATTCCAGTGGTAAATCCCCCACTTCAGATCTTCACATAAAAT
Organism: Phortica magna; assembly: GCA_037044515.1. NCBI lineage: Eukaryota > Metazoa > Arthropoda > Insecta > Diptera > Drosophilidae > Phortica > Phortica magna. Next base: position 208,089 of record JBAMBP010000698.1, read on the forward strand.
AAACAAATATGGTATTATAAATTATTTGAAATGCTTGCTTAGACTTTAAATAATTCATGCTTAAAGAGTTACATGTGCTTGCCGAATGAAGCAGGTGCAAACACGAGTGCATTAAATCAAAGGCAATCGCACAAATGCCATTTACATTTGTCAAAATTAATCAAATGACATTAAATGTTGTTAACGTTAAAACAGACGGCAGCCACAGAAATGCGATACAATAATTGCACAGATATTAACTCCGAGTGCGGCAGGCGGGCCGGACAGGCAGCGAGACGAATTGAATGAATGGATGTGTGGCAATAAATCATGCAACATATTGCATGTAGATACTTTGTACGGTAAATAAAGTGTGGTATAAATTACAGTAAAATTAAGTTAAGTTAAATGCAAAAGCTTATGAAGTGAAACACGAAGCAAGCCAAATGCCGCAGCAGAAAGAAAATAGAAGCAAGAGGCCGCTGGGCTGCTTGTGTGGCTGGCAGGCAAGTGGCGTTGAATTGTCAAACAAAAGTCGTGAAGCCTAAGAAGAGACGGTGTGAAGGCGGTTGAGGTGAAGTGCGAGAGTAGGAAAAAGTAATTTCAGGCAGCAGTCAAAAACAAACAGCAACAACAAAAAACAATGAGCATAATGACAACGACAAAGTCAAAAACACAGACACACACACACACACATACAGACAGACACAGTTACAAATATTTAGTAAAAAACAAAGTATAAAATTACAAGGAAACGGCCGAGGAAGACGCGTGAAGATATGCAGAAATAAACATGGCAGCAATATGTATACGCAGTGAAGCTAAGCCAGGATGTTGAGGAAACACTTCATTACTTTCAATGACAGCCGAAAGAGACTGCACGAACGAGCAAACGGGCGAGCGTAGGACTGAAGTATCTATGAGTGAGTAAGTGAGAGAGTGAGTGTGTAAGTGAATGACAGACTATCAGCTATGTGAAGTCGACAGTGCGACAGACGGCGCATGATATTCGACCAAGCAGTGCCAGCAAATTGCAGCATTTGACCAGACAAGATACATTTTCGAAAATGCGCAAAATAAAGTACTAGCATTAATCTTTGCAACTTGATTCGAATGAGATACATTTCTCAAGAATGCCGCTGCGCACCTGAGACTGAGTTTAGTTGAATTGTCTGAACGACTAAGGCCGGCCAAATTGCTGCCAAGTGGCAACGGTTGCCGTTAAGCTAAATCGTCATGTGATTTAAGCTGCACAAGCATATCTCCATGCCAATAATGTTGCAATCTGCTAAAGCGCAAAATTCCAACGTTCTATTAAAAGTTTTTTGGCCTACAGATTGTTTCACTCATACTCACATTGTCGGTTGTCGGTTGTCAATGCGATGAGCGCAAAGTAGCGGCAAAGTTTCGTTGCCGCCATAAGTTTTAATTTGTTGCTGTCGTTTCGTCATGTACAAGAATTTCATTCAACATTCTCATTTCGACTTTCTTGTGTTTGTTTTCGGCGACTTTGTTGTTTTTTATATAAGTATATTTGAATTTGGAAAATTTGTATATTTTTTTTCTCGCTTTTTTCATTTACTATTGACAAGCGCGTGTGCAAGCAAATTGTAAATTAACGTAGCACATCCGCATCCGTTTTCAACTTCATTTCCGTGGCCGTTAGCGTTGCGCCTCAGCAAGGCGCCAAAGTGCGAAACAAGCTTGTCGTCACCGATGGCGGGCATGTTTATTGTCAGCTTGCTGAAAAGTGACCTTGTGGAAAATTATTTTGTGTGGCATCAACTTTAATATTAAATATTTTATTTAATTTCCGCGCATAAAATAATTCATATTTTGTTTGGCTGCCTGGTGATGTATTGTAGTTTTAGTTGAATCTTTGGGTCCTTATGAAATAGCCAAATAAATAAGCCAACTTAAATCAAAGTACGAACTGGCAAATGCGAAAGATACAAGCCAGACGATAGACGTGCATGGCAAGATAAAATGTCAGTAATCGAGCAAGTGTCGGTGGCAAGCGAGGCAGCCAAGAGTTGAGTTCCGTTGAGTTGAGCACCAGCAACGAAAGTATCGATTGTGCGACAATGATAAGTAGTTGGCAACACTTCATCCGCTTTTGTGCCAAGACAGACAGACAGACAGACCGACAGAGAGACGATGAGCAGCATAACAAGGCATGCGAAAATACCAAGATAGTAGCGAAATGAGGCAAAGCACAGGCAGGCAGTAGAGACAAGACGAGACGAATGGCACAGGAGCGATAAAATCAACCAAAGCGACGATGATAGTGAGTGTGCGGTTTTTAAGTGGTTTCATCAAGCGGCACAACTTAACTTCTCTCTCTCTCTCTCTCTCTCTCTCTCTCTCTCTCTCTCTCTCTCTCTCTCATCACGGCTTATATCTCTTTCGTTTACAAGCTGGCTGTGCTATTGTGAAGCACATATTTTGTTGGCAGTTGTCGTTGTCGTTGTCATTGCCACAGTTGCCGCATTTGTCGCCTGTAACTGATGAAGCACCGAGAGCATTTGATTAGCTGTTTCTTAGTATTGCATTACTTTTATTTGCACTCAAGTAGTTACTGTTTCGGCTTGTAGCTTTTCATGAGCTTCGGTTGCTTGGCTTCTGTTTGCTTTTCCTAGAGTTTTGTTTCTTCTTCTTTTTCTCTACTCTATATTTTTCAAAGCACTTTAAGCTGAAGTGTAATTGCTTATAAATAGTTTGGTTTACGTTTTTGTAGCATGAGTTACAAATACAAACTACGCTCGGCCATGCAATTAATTAAGCTTCAAAGCGGCTTAATGCGCTCAGCCGAAATGCACGATATGCTTTAAGCTTACCTTGAATGAAAACGCTGAGCAAAACAGCTTATGAACTTGCTCATACGCGCCGTGCAGTTTAATTCGCGTACTCTTTAAGTCTTAAACTTTCGCTTAAGTATGCCAACATTATTAAATGAAAATGTGTTTCCTCTTTTTGTGAATTTTTGTCAATTTGGTGAAAATGCGTTTATTGATTTTTGGCGGCCCCTTATTTTTTTTGCAGCTCCCGTTTGAAATTATGCTCAATGACAGACGTTAAGAAAACGTGCTGAGTTAGCAACTCAATACAGCACAAACACAAACAGCAAATGACGTGTAGTCAAATAACGAGACACAGTGACAGTGGGACTATTAGAGAGACAGACATAGAGACAGACAGACAGAGAAACGGAAACCGATTTGACAACCATCGCCTTAGTCCTGCACACAAGTTCATTTACTCGTCGCTGACATTTTGTATCGATTTGAAAATACAAATCGTTGTTTCACATTTATAAGGATACAAATACCAATTTGTACATTTGCAACGTGAAAATCACTGAGCATTTCGCATAGTCACACGTTTTGCCACTCCAAATACTTGAAGCACCAACGCCAGCAATGACAAGCCCAATTGTGTAGCTGTGTGTGTGTGTGTGTCTGCGCATGTGTGTGTACGTGTTTTTGGTGCTGTCAAATAAATTGTGATGAGGATCGCTTTATTGTCTCGGCATTGGATTTGTCATTACTACGAAGCGTATTTTTGTATAAGAAGGCAAACCAAAGCGAGCCCAAAATTTCATTTGAAAACCGAAAAGGAAGAAAAAATGTCAAAGCGCTTTTTGATTGACATTCGTTAATAAAACTTTTAAAAGATTCTTTTTTTTTTCAATTAATAAATAAGTAAGTAAATATTAAACAGAATAAGTTGAAATTTGTACGTTCGAAAGTGCAAAGCAAACAAGCAAATTGAGTTGCCAACAAAAGCAGTAAAACCATCATTATGGCCAATCAAATTGTTAATACAAATGGCATTACAAATAAAAAAACTTATGCTTTAATAATTTAGTTTTGAGTTTTTATTTCATTTTTCATTTGCTTCCTTTTGACGAGCAACACTAAAAGCGTTTGAGTTTCGGTGCATAAAAATCTGTTTTTCCATAATGCGCTTATGCACTTACAGTGGAAATAATGTGTCGTTTTCGAAAAGTTTTAGTTGCTATTTGTGAAAGCAAATGTACTCACGAATTGCATTTTCATAAATAATAAAACATTTATATTTTTCAACAGTTTTGCAAATAAATTTTATATTTTTGTAACTAAGCCATTTAAAGAAGTTCATTTGTAGAGACTTAAAGTGCAGCACTCAAACAGGGCAAATAATATATGATAAATAAATGCATTTTGAAACAAACATTGTGCGCAGTGAACCTGCTTGATTTAACACAATTCACCAGACAGACAGACAGACAGACAGACAGACAGATGCTCTTCGTTAAATAATACTTCAATATGTTTTCCATTAACTGAAATTGCGGCCGTCCAGCGCAGCTGCTGCATGGTAATCATAATAATGAATATCATAATCATTAGCTTTTCTTTTTTAATGTTTAAAATGTGAGCGCGTCCAAAGTGAAGCCTAAAAGTATGTTTAATTTTGTGCAACTTTAGTGCCTTGAAGTTTTCGCAGTGCGCATTAAAAGCAAAAAATGCAGAAAGCAGAAAATGAAGGCACAACAACGACAAAGAGCAAGGAACGATGACGACGACGACAACGACGACAAGGACGATGAGCACAACTATTAGCATGACTTAAAAAAGCAACAAGAATAACGCTTTGGGCGAAGTTGCCTCACACGCCCCCTCAACCGTCTGCCCAACCGCCTGCACAACTTTGCTGATGTGTAGTTCACTACTTTGCTTTTAAGAAAATGCGCAAAAGTTTGAGTGAGGCCATCACATCAACTTAACTACTACTTAAGCTTCAAGGCAAATGTTTGTATTTTGCTCAACTCGTACTCAAAGCGAATTCTGCCACAAGCCATGATACACACGCATCCACATCCACATCGACATCGACATGAAAACAAAACAAAGCGGCAGAACAGCAAAAAAGATACTTCAAGCAAGAGACAAGACCGATGAGACAGATGAGCAAAGCTAAAAAGGCGCGTCTGAGTCATGAGTGTGAGCACTTTGCTATAGCTGGCTAGGCTAGTACGCTCACATGTGCCACACAGGACGCCAGCACACTGCAACTAAGTACAGTCTATGGCAGCAGCAACGACTGCTTTGGTGTCTGCCTTGGTGTCGTTGTCGACATTAAGAACATGCTATACTATACCAACAGCAGTGAGACCACGTAGCAGCTGTCATGCTATCAGACTGCCATTGAGGCTCTTTGCCTTTTGCCATATTAGTCAAACGGCGCTGCCAACTCAAAGTCAAACTCAAATTCAAATAGAAACGAGCAAAGCGTTTCTGCTTCACCGTCTCGTCTCGGCTCGCTTCGTCCCAACGCTTGTCTCTATCACCTTTGCAGGCGTTTATTTGCGTTTATAATGTGTGAGCAGCTATTAAAAATCTTAGACAGTCTCTTTTACAGTTAGACGCGCTACTTGTTTACTTTGCTTGCTGTTCTTTGCTTTTTTTTTGTGTTGACTCTTAACGCATAATATAAAATGTATTAAAAATTGAGCTTGCGTATGTAAGACAGTCGCTCCTTTGTTAGTCGTTTTTTGTTGTCGCCTTTTATACTTTTTGCCGACACTCTTGAGCACGAAATGAAAATTAGTTAATTTTGTTGCCAGCAGCTGCTTCAAGCTGCCAAAAAAAGCAACTCAAGTGTCGAGCTTTGAATTTTTTTTTTGTTTCGCGCTCAAGAAGGTATAAAAAATACATAAAATTCATGTTTCAGGAAAGGTGCAATTCTGAAATGTGGCTTTGAAGTGCTAAAGTTGTCGTTTTTTATTTATCTGTTTTTTTTGTCTGTCTTAAGTTATCTGAACGCATGTGCGAACAGGTGTTAAACACGGTTGAGCCAAAAATGGCGTCTTAAAATTTAGCTCTTTAACATTTTATAACAAAATCCCACTGAAAATCTCATCTCGCTTTTTATTATTATATTCTAATTTTCGTTTATGCTTTCATGCTTGAAAGCGTGCAATGTGCACTTGTCTATAAAGTCTAGTCTGAAGTCCTTACTGCCAGCTGGGAAATAAAGTAAAGTTGAACTGCCTAAAGTTAAGTAGAAGAGCCGAAGGAATTTCGTTTCTGACTTTTAAATGCTTTGACATTCTTTTGGTGCCGGCAACAATTTGATTTAATTACTTTGTTTTGTTGAATTTTATTGCAAAAGTTATAAAATCATGTGACAAAAGCAGATCGAAGCATAACTTCACAATGCACACATGACAATGTCATATGACAATTTGTTGTTATTGCGTCTTTCTAATGTTTAATTATGTGCCCTTATTCTTTTGACTTTTATAGCCCATCCTTCATTACTTTCGATTTTTGAGATGAGTATGTGCAAAAGTGTACTCACACACACACTCACACACACACACGCACACATGGCGTCGATGGCATAGCAATCAAAGGCAACATTTTAACCAAACCGAAAGCAATCATAAACCAGCGAAAATGTCTCGCAACGCTTTTACGACACTCGTTCCAGCCACATGGTCATACACATGCACATAGACCCAAACTCAGACGAGCAGAAGAGACTGAGTTTAATCCCAGCGCGTGTCATAAACTGCAAAGCAGCTTCATGTGGCTTCGTAATTTGCCATAAAAATTGTGACGGCATTTGGCAATTTCACTTCAGCACAGAGCGGCAAAGCCAAAAGAACAAAAAGACCAAAAAAAAAAAAACCAGTTGACAATTTACGCAAAGTTGCCGCGCCAAGAAAAGACAAGCCTGAAATCAAACAGACCCGGCAGTCGGTCGAGTGGGATCGGCTGGGCCGAACGGTACTGTCGGTTGCCCTTTTTGCGGTAGCGTGCTGTTGAAAGATGTCGGCTTTTTGTAGGCCATGAAAATAAAACTGCGATTACGGTCGTCGTGCTCATGCCATTCCTTCCGGCCTGGCCTGGTCTGGCTTGGCATGAGCAAGTTTGGCATACAAACGTTGCCGGCAAATTGCTGACGTTGTGCGTATTTCAAATTTCACGCACTTTCATTTTATTTTAAGGCTTTTTGCAAATTTCTAAAATGCCGATAAACATTTAGCAGTTCGCTTTATGTCTCTCACACACATACACATGTACATATATATGTATCTATGCCGAAGTGTTGTCATCAAAGATAGCAAAAGGAAATGCGTGAATAGTGCAATCGTATCTTGCAACGGAATTGCCGGGGGCAGACGTCAGTGTGGGTGTGTGTGCGAACATGACACGCGTTCGTTGAATTGCGTCTGACAATGCAACTTGAATGGCCGCTGATTGCGCCATAAACGTTGCCATGCAAGACACATTCAATTTGCTATCGTTTAACAATTGCACACACTCAGCGCAGCGCAGCTCAACACAGCTCAGCCTCAGCCTCTGCTCTGTGCTTGTGTCGCATATATCCTTGCAACTAACGTTTCCGTTTCCGTGTGCCATTTCCTGATTCTTGCTACTCGTCGCTGTGCGCTTTGTTTCGTTAAACTTTCATAGTTCGCTTTTGTTCGCTTTTAGTGTTTGAATAGCGCAATTAATACACACATATTCTTTCACCGCACTTTGGCTTATTTCTTCACACAATGTGCATGTGCATGTGTGTTTGTGCTTGTGCTTGAGTCTCTGTCTCTGTCGCTGATTTTATCGTTTGATAAGTGAAAATGTTTTCGATTTGAAAATGCTAATTTTCTATGCGCATAAAAGTGAGCATCAAATGGGCATATCATGACAGCGACGACTGACGCAGCTGCCAACGGTTTGCTCATCACTCAAAAGTCGTCTTTTCTTTTCTTTTCTTTTCCTTTCTTTTCTTATGCTCTGCCAAAAAGTTGTCATCTTTAAATAACGAAAAAAAAATCAACCCAAAAACCGTGAAGACAGCCAAAGAAGACATCAAGTTCTAAGCGGCTTAAGCACTCAACACACACAAACACACACACACGCACAGACAAGAGCATACACGCCCATACATCGTGTAGAGGCAGATTGCAAAAAATATTGCCTACTTCACGGCTGCTTAAAACGTGTTATTGTCGGTTGTCGGTTCACATTCGCTCGCAAACGGAAGTCGCGGCGGCATTGCTTTCGTTTTGAAAACTTTCCTTTCATTGCATTCATCGTCGCGCCCCATGCGTTTCGCCATGATCTTACAAAAGACTTTCATCAAATTCTTTTTTTTCGCTTACTTGCTTCTTTTTCTCTTTATGTAAACTTTTAACATACGATTTAGACAAATTTCATCGTATATTTGACTTAGCAGCACTTTTGTTTCTTCGTTATGCTCTGATTTCAACTCAAGTGGCGTTTTATTGAAGTTCTTCTTGCCGCCCCTTTGATTTTACAATTCGACCCCACGAAATGCTTTTCGGTTTCTTTCGTGCATGCATGTGTGCGTCTTAAGTGAATTTGCTTGTCGGGAAATACAATTTTATAATACAAGTATATACTTTTTCTTCGGCTCGTCTTTGGTCTTTATTTTGTGCTGACGCTTTTTAGTCTGACTTGCCAAATGAAATTGCGTAATTTTTGCGCCGTCATTTTCGCATCTTTTGTGCGTGTGTGAGTGTGTGTGTGTGGGTGTGTGTGTTGGTGTCTTAGAATTTGGTAAGACTGCAATCAATTATATATTTTGATTAAAATCAATTCGATGGGTAAATGTGATTGGTTTCTGAAATCAAGCACACTTAATTCTTTCTTCGCAAAATTAAGGACTCCAATCAACAAATGTCTTCTTAGGACATTTTCTTTGCCGAAAAATATGTCCTTTCAATTTGAAAAGAATTTCAGTACTCAGTCGTTTATCGAACTTGTGCTGATCTATTGAATATGCCTCTTTGTAGATAATCAGTAATAGTTGATCTTCAATGTGCTTTTTCCACTGACGACTGGTGAATTTAATATATATATATATATATATAGAAAATATATCCTGAGATATCCTGATTTAAAGACTATTTCCTGAATTCAAGAATAGAAAATTGCGATTTCGTCGGTTGGATACCAATTTGATAATAGATCAAGTCATGAACAAGTCTAATCTGATAATGTTCTTGAATTGATCGGTTGAATAGTGCTAATAGAGAAAATTATTTTTATTCTTATAAAGTTCCTGAATTCGTGTGTCAGGAACTATTTCTGTTTTACAAAATAGCGACAAGTCATACTAAAATCACTGTTGAGTAATATTTCTTGAGTTTTAATCTTAATCGCCCTTTAATATGCAACACTTTTCGCTTTAAAATATTATTTTGTTGCAAAAATATGTGAGTGCTTTTTTTTATTTTTGGTTTTGGGTTTCCGTTGGGATTCTATGCTCTTGTTTAGTCTTTGGCACCACATGTGATTATGTGCTTGTACGCCAAAAATGCTGCTTTGCTTTTTCTCAACGCCCGTTAGTCGCTTCGTTTGACCTAGTTCATTGGCTCTCCACATGCTGAACAAACACACATGCACACACACACACACACACATACACACATACGTAAGCAAACACACACAGACTCAAAAGTTAAACAAATTCTGAAAACCCAAGCGAAATAAGATACACTTTCATCTCGACTACAATGTTGTTCAAATTTTTTTTGTTAATTTCTTTTTTTTTTTGTACTTTTTTTGTATATTTCGCTTTATTTTGCCTTTTTGCGGTTTCCGACAACACTTTTGGCGCATCACTTTTTCTGATGTGAAGCGACTTTGCTTTTGCTTTTGCTTTTGCCTTTGACTGCGCTAACTCAATTTGTATGCGAACCTTTTCGCCGGCCATGATGGATTGCTGTTCTAATTAATTTTGGTATTTTCCTGGCCGTTTTTAATAAAGCGAACTTCTTTGTCGTAACTGAAATCGCTTTAAGTTGCCGCCTCTAAGCAAGTGCAAGAGAGTGAGAGAGAGAGAGGGTGGAGAGGGGAGCGACTACAAAATGAACAAATTAAAATTGCAAAAATGTCTAATGCGATTCTTTCATTTTTTGTGTTGCCTTCATTAAGGCGCTTAAACTTTTTTGCCGAAAACCTTAAAGGGATTTTCTTAAATATTGTACGCGTTGTATTCTCGCCTATCAATACTTTTTTTTTGCTTTGGTGATTTAATTTCTATTTTTTTCTCTTTTCATTCTACATTAACATCTTAAAGTGATTTTTCCTTTTCTCTTTCGCTTAATGCAATTAAATTTCATATTGGTTTTTCTTTCACTGTCGTCGCTTTTCCATTCGCCGCTCGTCTGCGCTCAGGATTCATTAACGCGATGGCAAAACTTTGGCCTTTCTTTCTTTTACGAGAGACTCATGGCTCATGGCTCATGGCTGACGTTCGCCTTGTGCTGTGCCACTTTTAGTTTGCTGCTAAGTTGACGACGGCGCAGAAAATTTACTGTCATTCTGCGTTAGGCGTTCGTTAGCCTTCGCTTAGGTCACTCAAGTCTCAATTATTTTGTCATTTACGCGCATATTGATAATTAGGCCTTCAGCAGCTGCCAAGCGGCGCATTGCGGCGCTCATTAGTGTCCTTCCTTCTTAGCTTGCGCGCTTGCTCAAGCCAACTTCATGCGGCCTTGTCTAACGGCAGCATGGCCGCTACTTTGTTAAATGTGATTTCAAAACTTGCGCAATGTCATTTATCTCAACAAATATGTCGCATAGCATTCGAGATGCTTAAAGCTGCTGACTTGACCCCAACAACATTTCAACAAGCACTTGAGCTTGGAGGCATACACATTGGCAATATGAAAATAATACGAAAATGGCGGATGTGCGCCAACATTAATTCCGAAAATTGTACAACTTCAATTGGTTTTCTACAAATTGGCATAACTTTTGTACGCTATTTTCTACCAATAACAAATCCATTTCACCTGTCAGCTTTGCAAATGCCAACACAAAAGAACAAAGGCACAGCAACAACAGCAACAACAGCAACAACAACAAAGCCGCGCCATGCCAACGCTGAAAGCAACAAAAAAAAAAAAAGAAGAAAAAGAAAACGAGCGTAAAAAAAAATTTATGATTCTCAATTTCGTTGCTCCTGTTGGCGTTCCTGTTTCAGCCATGTTATTTCTATTTGTAATTTCTGTTGCTACAAGTCACACACACACACATGCACAGAGTGAGGTGAGTGTGTCAAACAAAGAAAATATATATGTGTGTGTGGGCCAGAAGAAAATATTGCCATTTCGAGCAATTAAGGCACAGACCGCAAAAATGTTGTAACGTTTGCTTTGTTCTGCTCCAGCTCGCTGCTCGTACGCTCCCAGCACTCTTATGTTCGGCTGCTGAGCAAACTGAGTAAAACGAAGTCGTTTGGCAGCGGCAAAGCGAAGCAAACGAAAATGAAAGTGACGTAAAAAATGAAGCAAATAAATATTTGTGTAAGCAAAATCAAGTGTGCAAATACGAAGACTCACACGCATACAAACAAACGCTTCTGATTTAAATTCATTTCTCACTGCTTGTGTGTGTGTGTGTGTACATTAACAATGCAAACGAATGTATGTTGCAAAACATCTGTGCCAGGCAGCTACCGAAGGAGGCCAAACTTTTGGCAATCACATGCTTACTTTCATGAAATATTATTCACTTTTATTTCGCATAATGAAAAATTGTCGAATCTCTTATAATTCCATTATTTGTTATACTTTTCACTTTTCACAAACATTTCAAGCAACTCAAAATTGACGTTGCACGCGCGACCAATAAAAGCACAAACCGTCGGCAACAAAGCAACAAAGCGCTGCGTTGAGATACAAAGACAAACTAATTGAAGCACGCATGCAACGGCAGACCGAAGCGAGTCGAGCATAGCACATCTGCGCTGATGGCGGCAGCGGCGTCTAGGTGGCGGCGGCTAATGCAAGCTGCTGAGCGTCGGTGCGTGCACACTCTGATCATCGCCAAGGCAACCGCATGTGCGAGCAGCGACGCCGGCGGCGGCAGAAGTCGACTGCAGTTGCAGCAATTGTTGCTTTTGCATGGAACTCAAGTTTCGCCACGCCTAAAAAGTATTCCATTTGCTTTTATTTTGCGTGCACAAGCAACACAAATGGCAAAGTGATGCGCGAGGAGCCTAACTGCATCGCCATGGCAATTATAGCATGTATTGTCGACTGCAGGCGAGGCGAACGAGGCGAGCAGCGAAGCTTTGAGCATAAATTCAAGTGAAAGGATTAAAGTATAATAGCATTAATGAGTAAGTGTGTGTGTGTGTGTGTGTGTGTAAGTCATTTGCAGTACTGCAGACTCTTTCAAATGATCGCTTGCGCGTATTAAATCACTAATTAGTCGACAAATGAGTACTTTGCGGCAACAGATAAAACCTCAAAGTCAAAGATACATTTTTCTTTTGTTTTGTGTTGTGTTGTGCCGTGTTGCTTCTTTGAATAGACATGACATTCAACAAATTGTATAAACGTTGGCACGTGTCACAATTAACCTTGTATCTTCGGCACATTTGCATTACCGCATTTGTCTCCCATTTCTCTCCCATTTGGCTCCCCACGTTTTAATCTCGAAAGTCGGTACTGTTTGTATGACAGATCAAACGTTTTTCACTCTGCCTTCTCTCTCTCTCTCTCACTGTCTTTGCTGCTGCTTCTGCCAGTTCAACATCTTTACATCAAATAACTCAAAGTTTGACATTTGGGCTTGTTGCTGGTTGCCAACGTCAACGTCAACGTCGACGTCACTGCCACCATCATCCTTCTACCACCGCCTTCGTCCCTGTCATATATATGCTTGTAACATATTTCAAAATTGTCGCCTGTCGCTTATGATTAACTCGAGGCAAACAAAGTCTCCTCGAATTCTCGCAGCGTTTCTTTTTATTTACCCAAGAAAATTACTGAAATATTTGTTTTACTTTTTGTTGTTTTTTGCTTCCTTCTACGATTTTATTTTCACTGATTTTTTTTTGTGTATTTTCTGAGACAAATTAAATAAAAATATTGTAATTTGAGATCAAAGCGTTGCCATCTGCCTCAATGAACGTGCGTTAAGCGGAATTCGTCCGAACGTCAATCCAGCCAGCCAGCCAGCCAGCCAACCATCCTCTCGTCCGTCTGTGCGACGGTCCGTGCCGCTTGCAATCTGTATTCATAACGCGCACCGTTTTCCCTTTCACCAACAGTCGGCGATATGCTTGCGTACTTGAGCATAATTAATTTATTTAATTAGCACATATGCGCAAATTTGTTTACTCTGTCATACAAAACGCAACGCAAACGCAAAGTTTCGTGCATGAAACTCAGCTTTTTGAACCGAAGTTGCCTTTAATTATGTACATAGAATGTCTAAGCCTCTGCTAACATTTTATTGCGCACGGTAAACAAAAGTCTTTTGCCATTGGCAGACACAACTTCTTTTCTTCTTTTTTCTCCGCTACACTTCACTTCTGTTGGCATAATTTTTTTTCCTTTCAATGTTCTCAAAATAATTGCGCGAAATTTGTCGCATATATGGATTCATCTCATTACACGTGAATGCAAAAGCACATGAGTGCGGCGGCGTGAGCCAGTGTAGCACAAAGTGTAAGGGGCGCAAGCAAAATGGGGGTAATCTCATCATATGCGCGAATGCGTTCTCACATACCGCGCAGCGCTTTCAGCAGCGCAGCACATTCGATTAAAAATTCATATTGCTTACACACACACACAAGCACACGCACACACACAAGCTTAATGAAGAAGACTGCAGTAAAACGCTGTAAAAGTATGATTTGCTTGATGAGTGGCTGCTCTTGTGCCCAGTGCGACTTGCGCTGAAATTCGTCCTTGCGACAACTCAACTCATTATAAACAAAATATGTCTGCCCTGACCAGACGAATTCAAGTGCTTAAATTTTCTTCAACACTTTGCCGTTTCAATATTGAAATTTTATGTTTTAACTTTGCCTAAAGTGAAAACACCAAAAAAAAATTGTTTTATTTGAGTTTTTCTTGTTGTTCTTTAAAACACACATTTTTTTTTGATTTTATTACTTTTTTTTTGTTGTACTTTGTTTGCGCACGAATGTTGTCCCAAAGCCAGCACGCCCACTATTTTTAGGGGGGCGGCGCATAAAAACACATTTGAATAATGAGTTTGCTGCAGTTTTATGAGTCCCTTTTGTTTGGCAAAGACACAATTTCAATTCGAGCATAAGCAGCAGCCGAGCGGCTTGAGGGCAGCTTCTCTGATGGTGTTGGTGAGCTGAGTGAAATGAGTGAGATGAGTGACTACGGTCCAACATAGCGTATAAGCAACCTTTGTGTAGTCACTGACATTTTGGGATTTTGTTAGCTTGGCTCTCCAGAAAAGAATAATGTTTGTGCATGTGCAAAATGCAGTGCAGGGAATACGACTGTGCCGAATAGCAACTCTTGGTGAGAAACTAATTTAATGCGGTAAAGTGTGACAGACAGTGTGGGAGCGCGCATGAATGGTAATGAGGCGGCAGTGGAGAAAGCTTGTTTGAATTTGAGTTTCAGCTTATGTATGTTGGGTTGGGTGCGGTTTGGCTTTTGCTAACGCAAACTTATTGTTACTAATTATGCCGCATGGAGTGACTTTGTTTGAAATTCGAATTTGAGCCTGAGCTGAGACTCAAGGGTGTTAAAAACTGATTCATGTGTTTGCTTTGGTAACCAAAGTGAAATTTCATCATAATTCTGATTAATGTTTGTTGTCTTTTGTAAACTTCAACAAGTACCTGATTTGTTGACTATCGTTAGGCCAGGCCGCCTATAAGGCAGGCATTCATATGTGTGTGTGTGTTTTATACACTCAGTCATTCATACAGTTTTCAGCTCGCATTGTAAATCTTTCAAAGTCAACTTATTTTCCCATGTTGCACATCAATTCACGCGCTTGTCTTTATGCCACGCTCGCTGGCTCTGTTTTTACACATAAAGCAAGAATAATGTCAATGACAAGCATTTGTGGAACCATCAAAATAGCGGTGGCAGCAAATATCACACGAGTCGACTGCCGACTGTCGACTGTCGACATCAACAAGGGTGTCACATCATCATGCATCATATTGCAATCGTCACAAATGTCTCAGTCAACGGTGGCATGAAAATTTGCGAGCACGGCACGAGACGTGGGCGAAGGGACGAGTAACGCTTGGTCGCTTATCACTCAACGTTGTAATGATTGTCGTAGAGTTGCCACAGTTACATGCATCAGGCTGGCAGTGAAGAGCAGTGACGAGGGCTGAAGAGCGCTGAAGAAGGGCGACATTGGAGTGCTGGAAACCAAACCAAACCGAAGCAAAGCGACGACGATGACGATGACGCACTTATGCGATTTCATTGCAAAGTGTGTTGCCAAAGCAATCAGTTAAAACATTTTGTCTGGAATTGTTGCAGTAGAGTTGCCAAGTGACTGTGCGGCAACGACGACAACAATCAGAAACCAGTCATAGCGGCGGCAGCGACAGTGGCAGCGGCTGTGGCAGATTTGGCACATTTACACCCACACACACGAACACCCGCACTCACACACACAGACATACACACACACACACACCGACTGCCGCTCAGTCGAGCGTCGCGCGTCTGTTTTCCATTTTTCATAAACCATATTCATACATATTCCACATCGTTGTTGCCTCTTCCACATTTTTCTCTTGCTCGTTTAAAATTAGGTTTGATGTCGCAATTGTCCCCACGCGCGCGCGCCTCTGCCGCCTGCTCAGCACTGTGGGTGTTGAAGTCGTAAAAAAGGAAAGAAGTCATAAAAATTGTCTCATTAATCATCACGCTCGTCGTACACAACATGAGTTCTCGTTGCTCGTTGCTCGTGCACACAAACAACAAACAACAAAGACAACGAGGCGCGCAGTGAGGCGAAGTGAGGCGTCACCCTCGCATAGTCGAAGAAGTTGGGAGTCAGTGCAGCGCGGACTGGACTACGATGAGCGCTTTTAGTTCATGTCGCCGCAGTGTCACTCATAAAAATTTATTCTTTTCGCGTTCGCGTTACTGTCGCCTCGCATAGATGCTGCCCCAGCCACAGCCACCGCCAGTGGCACCGCCAGTGCTGGCAAACAAGCGCTTAGTGGATTTGTGCAACTGGATTTGGTCGTTTTTCATCATTTCGATATTTTCAAGTCAAGCACACTACACTCGAGTGGCAAAAGCATTCAGCTTACTCTTGATGTTTTTCTTGCACTTGTTGTTTTTGCTTTGCTTTTTATTTGTCAGTTGGGATGTGTTGCGAGTATATCATGTTTGATGGCATTCGTTCCCATATTGATTGCATTCACGTGTCACGCACGAAGCTTTTAAATTAGTTGTCATTTCAGTTCAAACGACAGAGATGAGATTTTTCACTTATATTCAAAGCCTTCGTTCAGTGTTCATATCAAAAATATTTACATTTTTTTATGACTTATAAAAGAATGAAAAAAAAAAACAAGAAAAATGTTTACGCGTTTTTATTTGAATTTTATCGCATTTCTGTAGCAATCAAAATAAAAAAAATGCCAAGAACATTTCGTTTGTACAAGTTTTAAAATGCAATGAAAAAGTCTCACCCCCAAAGCAATTAAATATCATTAAAAGATGAAGTGCAGCAACATCGCCCTAAACTTGACTGCAGCGCGCAATGCGACAAGTGCATGCAACATAAATCAAAACAGCCCCAAACACAACAACAGCAACAACATTTGGGTATCTGCCAGTCAAAATGAAAACAAACAAAAACCAAATACATATAATTGCTTAAGTCAAGTATGCTCTATGCTTAAATGCCCTTCACTTTTTGTGTATGTGGGAAAAATACACTTTTTCTACAGAACATGAGATACATGTGTTGGTGGCATTCAAGCTGAGTTGTGCAGAAGGTAAGGAGAGGGCGTGGCAAAGTGGAAATCAACTAAATCGCGTAAAAAGTTTTATTACTTGTTTGAAAGATGTCTTAATCAAGCGTTTTCTTAGCTTTATTATACTTCAAGAAAATGTGTTTATAACAAAGAAGTATATGTTACATAAAGCGCCATGCAACATACTGCTGTTCAGCATTGAAACGTAGAGTCAAACTTTACGTAGCGTGAGATATTTTGTAAAATAAGAGTATTCATTATAATCTCAAGTTAAGCTCGTACCTTATATGGCATATTACATCAGTAGAGACCTTCTTTTGATGTCTTGTTAACATTTTATAAGACTTGTGCGTAGGGTATTAAAAGTGTAAGCCGTTCATGCCAACTGACTATAAATTAGACGCACTATGGATAAAACAAAAACATGAGATAAGTTAAATGACACGCTCACCCAACGACAACAACAACAACGACAGTCGGAGCAGCGACAGAGCAGCGGCAGAGCGACATGAACTAATCGCAATTGTTACATTTCCTTTTCATGATTAAACGCATTAATGCAGCGCTCGTTGTGCCGTGCATCATTTATGGCTTACATGCCGCACAGCTCTGCCTTGTCTGACGCGACCGCCTTCGCGTTCATCGTCGGGGGAAGTGTCGGATTATGCTTCGTAGTACGAAACATTCAAAAAGTTATGTTAAATTCTCTGCGCCAAATTTGAAAAGGCAACTAATTAATTTATTTTTCACGCCGCCAACTTTGTTGTCGTGTCGTCGTTTCACATGAAAAATCCCTTAATGCGGCCAAGGCGGCGTGTGACTAACGGGCGTGGCTTCCCTCTTCTCTGTCTGCGTGTGTGTGTGCGTGTGCTTCGATTGGCATCTCTTGTAGGCAGAGTTTTAATAACTCTTCCTGGAACAATAATTTGCAGAAGATTAAGTTCAAAGGAACTCATGTAATGCAGAAGGCGTATAAATCGCGTCTAATCCGTACAACATCGTCAAGACTTAAAGTCATGCATTGTTCGTGCTCAGACACTTTAAAGTGTTGAACATTTTCAAGCAAATGCAAAAAAAAGTTGTCAGCAAAAATGTTCACCGCAATTTATACAATTGTGCAGAAAGCACAAATGATGCGCACTCAGCTGCATTCGTGCGAGACACCTGACCAGCTCCACCTCATCCACAGCCTCAGCGTCAGCCTCAGCCACTGCGGATGCGAACATGCAATGACATGTGAAAAAAATGCATGCATGGATTTGCAAAATTTAAAGTTTTATTTTTACTATTTTTGGCTTTATTGTTAATTTTTGTCGCACGGCAACTTTTACGCAAAACCGAATTTATTTATGTCAACGCAACTGTGCGCATTTATTTGCGGTTTATTAGACAAAAATATGACGCAGATGAAAATATAAATTATAATTAAACATTTGAGTTTGCGGTGACGCGGATTAATCCAAAATACATACTCGCATCCGAATTAAATAATGAGAAAATAAAACAAACAACAAAAAGAGGAAAATAAAATAAAAATAAAAATGTCGCAGTGCAAATAAAATTTAATGCTTTATTTGCACAACAATTTTTTTCACGCGCTTCAATGCATCCAATTAAATTGTTCTCCCTTCTGCCAGCCGCGCGTCATGCCACACCCACCATACAACTCAACTTTGCCACGCTCTTTTGCTCTCTGTCTCTCACTGTCGCTGTCTCTTTCTGTCTGTCTCACCATGCCATAAGCATGTTTGTTAGACAAATAACAACGATTGTCGACTACTTCTTCCTTGCTTCGCTCTTCGCTCTTCACTCTTTGCTCTGCTCTTTACATCCTGTTTTTCTGTCCATATTTTTAACATATTTCACGCTGATTGCTTAACTTCCTTTTTGGTTGCCTTGTTACTTAGCTCAACTTCTTTCTCGCTCTTTATCTCTAACGTTTTTCCAATCTCTACCACTCCTCTCTAAGCCAAGCTGAAGCTTTTTGGCAAACAATGCTACAACTGTCGGTTGCTGCTGCTGCTGCCACTGCTGGTGCCACTGCCGGTGCGAGAGCCTTCGTACATTTGTTCATTTTCCCTGATTGCCCAAACCGGAGCCAACAATTCAATCAACATTTAGCAGCATTTCATTTGAAGTAAGCCGCTTAGCTGTATAAACACCGAGCGTAAGCAGCGGAAAGCCTGCAATTTCTCGTAATTTTCATGATGGAATTTCGGTACATTTCATTTTATTATGGAGTTTTCGTTTGAGTTACACTCGTTCTTTGCGACTCCCACTAAGCTCTTTTTGCCGTTTAAGGTCTGCGTATATTTTTAAAGCCATCGCTCTCTCTTCAAAACTCTGCCAAATGCGCGCTGAGCGATTTATTTTCTTATCGGAAGGAAAAAATATTATTTTATCCCAAACCAAACACCTTCAATGCAAAGCACTTAATTATTTGTTTTCCTGCGCTCAATTAGAAGGTTCTTAAATCAACTCCTTTTGACTTATTCAAGTTGTGCATGTCGCAAGTCACAGCCCAAGGCGTTGCTGACTCTGCTGTTTTGTTGTGTGTGCCATGATGACTTGTATAAACGACCATTTGTTTGTAAAAGTCATGGCTAGACAAGTGGCTCTCAAAATGTACAAATAACTCACCTTTGCAGCGAAGTTCATAATCAGCGCTTTTATTGTATAAAAAGTATGGTTCAACAACTGTAAAGAAGAAGAAGCAAACCAAAATTAGTACTAATTAAGGTAAAAACTATTTTAAATTTGTTTGAATAAAGTGTTGAGGTAACAAAATGATTTAATGATGTAATGATGAATTGAAATGTATGCTAATGTTATGGTTTTATGTGTTGGCGCTGCCACATGATCACCCCAAGCTTTTTAGCATTTTGAGCTCTAATTTTGTGCTAGCGAATAATTGCTTTCAACGCAATTAAAATTTGTTAAAATAAGCGTTGCAATTATGATAATTTCAATTATTCAAACACTAACAAACTCATGTATCCATTTTGGTTTCGCGGCATCGCAAAACAAATTGCCAACGTGCGAGAATAATGTACGAGCGTTAAACAATTGTTAAACAGGCAATTTTCATAATTTGCAACAACATTAAAAACGCAAATTTAATTGCCAACTAAACTTTTGCTGAGCTCATTAAAGTCTAGACTCTAATTAGTTTCGATTACCGAGCGAGGGCCGGAAAATGTTAGTTCACTCCACAAACAAGTGTATTATTAACGAAAATTGTATTGCCACAGAAATAAAACTGATAGCGAAACTAATTAAAAATTAATAATGACAGAAAAAGGAACAAAAAAAAATGGTAAAACATTTGTATATTAAATTACTTAATAAAACATGTTTTTTGCAATTTCACATTTAAAATTTAAAAAGAAAATTTGTCAGAAACATATGAGTAATGAGTAGATCAGTAGAATGACTATGGCAGCAACATTATCATTACTACAGTATGCTCGGCAATTAAGATATGCTTAAGTGAAACAGAGCTTCAATGTCTTGTGTTGCTCTTACAGTTAAGAGACGAGTTAACGAAAGCAAACCATTTATCTTTAGGTAGAGAAGTGATAGAGAATCATGAAAACTTTGTTGTTTTAACTCAAACTATTCTACTGGTTTTCCTTTTTTATTTCTTTGTTGTCAATCAAAATATTGACATAATCCTTTTTCGAAAAGTATAAGACAAAACTCTCAATACTTTTAATAACTTCCTTCTTTGTTGTTCGCCGGAAAAGCTCATTGATCCTTTTTTCAACACCTTCTCAACCTTTTGTCTGGTTTCCTTGAACACATTAAGTTGGTTTGCAATGCAAACAAGATTTGAAAACAACAAAATATAACAAAAGGACAAAGAGCCATGGCCAAACTTCGGCTAAAGTTATTTGATAAGATTATTTGCATTGAATCAAAACTATATTTTGCGCACAGCGGAAGTGTAAACAAGTAATTTGCGTATTTTGACAAACGTGTTTCCGTTTCGTACTTGGCTTACATGGCGTATGTGTTATATGATTATTTTTAGAATAATGCCGAAAAGTACGCAACACTTTTTTCTTTTTATTTATCGTTGCCTTAATTTTACTTTAAATATTTGTTGTGCGCTAACAAGACTGTGCCAATAAGAATGTCAGGAAAGTTGAAAGCAGCTTGGCAACAAGAACAACAAAATTAAGAAAAGAGCTAAAATAATTTGCGCAATGTAACAATTTTGGTGCGAGATCTTTGATTTGCTGCGTCTTGCCTTGATAAAGGCAGAAGGATGTCTGACACTTTGTTTGCCGCCTGACGCCTCAAGCACACCAACCAACTTCGCTGCAGAGTTTCTCTATTTAAATACAGAAAAAGTTTTTTTTTTTCTTCTTCTGATTTTATTTGTTTTTTGCTTGTCTTTTCTGCTTAAACTGTTGTTGTGCAAATTGTTACGAATTTATTTTGATTTTCTCCTCGCTTCCTGTCACAAACGGTTTCCTCTTTTCTCAACACAACGTCGCTCTTCTTTCAATGTCTCATGTTACCGCTGCTGATATCTGCTTTTATATATAACTGTGTGTGTGTGTGTGTGTATTTCAATTTGTGAGAGACAACGGCAAAAAAGTTAAACGAAAAACGGATAGAATAAAACAACAACTAAGGAAAAGGAGGCAAGTGTCTATCTTTCATCTTGTTGCTGTCATCTCAGACTAATGTATTCGCTCTAGTTTTTGTACTTCTTGTTCAATGTCGTTTGACGTCTTTCTTTCTTTCGTTCTATCTAATTTTTTTTCGCTTATACTTTTAGCTCAACTCAACTCAACTCAAATCAACTTAACTCAGCTTAGTTTAGTTCTCTTCATTTTGTTGTTTCTTCTTTTTTGTTGTTGTCGTTGTCGTTGTTGTTGCTTTGATGCTCTGAGATATTTCTATGCCATGTTTTCTTCAGCTGTGAGCATCATTCATTCGTCCTTAACGTGTCTTTTATGATTTAGACAAGTGCTTTTTTCATGTCTTCAACTGCTTTTGCCTTCATTTGCGGCATCAGAGCTGCAACTAAATATAGTCGAAGGCTGTCGAAACTTCCTTCACGGTTTCTACACCTATTTTTGTAGCATACTTTTTGTTGCTAAGCAACTTCAAACGATTCTACTTATTTATTTATTTCTTGTTGTTGTGTTTTAAGTTTGTTAGCGAACTGTCAGCATTGTGCGCGTAGTCAAGGATTTCTGCTGCCTCAACGTTTTTATATGAGACACAAATTGCTTGGAATTACTTCAAGCAGCACGTATGGCATTACTGTATTCTTAATGGTAGTTTTTTTAAGCCTGCCAAGGAGTGCCAAACATTTACACGAATTCAAAGTGAAGTGTAGTTTCTCTTTTATATATAAGCAATTTAATCAAGACATAAAACTGTTGTCGAAATAGTGTCATAACCTTGAAAAGCAACCTGTATTAGGGGCGCCTAAGCCAATTGACTACTTAAATGTTACTTTTCGGACCGTCACTTTGCCGCTTTCACTCGAGCAAAAGTCAATTGAGCGATTGTTGTTTGTTGATTGGCGGCTAGCGGGCGGCAAGTGTCCGGCCAGCGGTCAGGGAGTCGGCCAGACAGAGGGACGGACAGCCGGAAAGCTTAAAAAGTTTCAATTTTCGTTAATAGCGTTAAAAACATATCAAGAACGCATACACATGAAAGAGCATAATCATATTATTTACTTGTAACAACTTTGTTTCCGTTTCGGATTTCTCTTCCTCGTTTTTTGTTGTTGTTGTTGTTGTTGTTGTTGGTTCAGTCGTTCGTTCACTCACTTGCTCGTTTAAATCGCCGTTTTCAGTTAAAACATTTATTGGCTTGGCCACTTAAAAAAGGTTTTTTTTCCTGCTTGTTGTTGTTCGAGCAACTCGCCGCTCGACACGCACACATACACACACACACACACAAACATAAGCCGGCATTAAAAAAGCGAAGCATAAAAAAATAGTGTGCGAATATGTGTACAAACATATACATGGCCTTAAATCGTATTAAAAATCAGGTGCTCACAAATAAAGCGCATGGAAAATGTTGTAAAAACAGTTTCATTTACAGCTTAGCGACGTCAATGGAGGGCACAAAATGCCGGGGCAACTTTTTCAAATGTTGCGCTGGCAAAAAAAGAAAAAACAAAAATAAAATGGCAGTTACACCTGAACCACACACACTCACACACGCACACCATGTGCACGTGCACAGATACTTAAAGCCGCCATAAACAAGCTACAAATCAGTGAGTGAAAAACAAAAAAACAACAGAAAAAAAAAAGGTAGAAGGAATTGTGTAAAACTTTTACTTTAGAGGAAAGTTTTTGCTTGTTTTACAAACATTCGACATGCAATGCACGTTTTCCAAAGCGAGCGAAACTTTTGCCTTGGCAACTGATTTCGGCGTCGTCACCGCTACCGCCAACCAGCCTTAGCATGTACGCCTATTCGCCTAAAAACGCTCGCTCAGGCCATGCTCATCCAATCGCGCTCTTATTCTACCATTTTCCACTTCGAGTGCGTTTGTTGTTTTGATATTTTAGAAGTTTGTCTTATTGCAGTCGCCGTCATGTTGTTTTCCGCTCCACCTTCTGCGCCGCCTGCCAGCCTCGCTTCCTTCCGGCCTTTCTTTCGCTCGTTCTTGCATGCCTTCTATGTTTTTGGCCTTTTTTTTTTGTATTTTCGCTATTTTATTTATTTATTTTAACATTTGTTTTTTCCTTTGCCATTTTTACAGTTATTCTCAGTGTGTGTGCTCACCTTTATTATTATTTTTTTTTCGCTGTTTTGTTTTTGTTTTTGTTTGTGTTGTTGAATAAAAGTGAAATGCCTATGCGGGCATGGTCGCCCTCAACATGATTTGTATTTTATACATCAACTTTTTCTTAGCGCTTTGTTGCTTGTTTTGTTTTTTTGAGGTAGGCCGAAGTGAATTACCGCGCAGCGATTTTCCCAAATGTATACAGACGAGAACAACAACAACAACAACACAATGAGCATAACAACAAAAAGGCACAAACACTTAAGCACTTACAACGAAGCACTGCAGTAATAATAATAAAAGCAATTGTTATTGTTTTCTATTAATTCACTTGCTTCTTCTTCTGCTTCTGCTTCTCCTCTTATTTTGTTTTCTATTATTTTTTGTTTTCTTTTTCTTTCTGCCCTTCTAGTTTCTTTGTTTGCTTTTTGCTATTTTCTATTTGCGAGTGGTTTCTGTTATGTTTCTATTGAATCAGCATTTCAAAATATAACAGTTGTTCTGACATTTGTTATAAGATTGCAAAAGATTTTCGCTTTTGTTTTGAGCACAAAAGTTTCAAAAATGTTGTTGGCAAACTATGCCGCCTTTAATTTAAATTACTTTTAGATTGACATGATGTTTTTGACTTGAAAAGGGAGACTATAAAATATCTCACAATACATAATTTTTATACAAAGAAAAGCTGAACTGCCACAACAGAAAATGTTTTGCTTGCGGCTCTCATATGCTCAACACACTTAAGCTTATCGATACAATGTATTTTGTGCCATTAAGCTAAGGACAACAACATGCATAACATGAGCTTAGTTGGCCAAACAATCAAGCAATCATGCACGCACGGACGCACTTATGAGCAAATGTAGCAAAAACTATAATGTCACTTAATACAAAAATAAAAACAGTCTTAACTTATTTGCACACGCGTAATGTGTCGACTAATAGAAAAGAGGCGTGACACACACTCAAACACGAACAAGGTGTACATTCTGCAAAGGACACACAATGAGCTGCTGAGAGATATTTTCATATTGTTTGCTAATGCCAACAACACTTTGTATAAACCAAAAGAAAAATGAAGCGACAAATAAAAATCTTTATTACCAACACTTTGTTGTATATGTTGTGCCATGAACGCGACGCGAACAAAGAGCTCATGCAGCAGCGAGAATAGCGAGACTACCAGCGAACCAACGAAGCCATGCTAAGACCATTAAAACTACTGATGGCATGTAAATAAAGTTATGTTGACGGTTAAAATAAGCCAAGCTGAGTAAAGACAAACTGAGCTGAGCGGCATTCGACGTCGCTCGCAAAAGGACATTAACATAATCGTTATGCGCGACGCGTGCATAATGCGAGCGACTCCGAGTGAGCCACCAACAACAACAGCGTCACAGCGCGCACGGTGATGAGCACGAAGGCACCTGTAAACTATGCTAAGTGCGCTGACATTGTGATTTATAGTATCAGTTGCATGTTTGAGAGCCAACACACTGGGGTTTCTCAGCTCAGCTCAGCTCAGGCTGTACTGTGTGTGGTTATGTTTTGTCTGGTGGGGTTTGTGTGTGTCGCGTTGGAGTGGAGCGGTAAAAGGTGAAAGGTACCGTACGACACAGCTAAGTGACTGCTCTAATATGTAGGTGCAAAAATTATACGTGTTTGGTATCTAAAAGGTTGAGTAAGTGCGAAATATACAGAAAATGTTGCATACTTTCAGGCAGCATGCTACAAACCGAATATTTGAAGAGCGCGCTCGGGGTCTGACTTAAAAGTGCTTAATGCCAACGAAAGCGAAAAGGCAGAAAAAAAAGGCAGAAAAATAAAATAAAGATAAGTCTTGCCAGCACGTACGAATATAATAAATTACTTATGTGGGTCTGCCAAAAATCAACGCGAAAAAAAAAACAAATAAAATAAAATGGAAAAAAAAAAAAATAAAAAAAACTGTTTAAAATTCCATTGGCATAACTTATAAAATAAAAATTAAAATTCCAATTTCAGACCTCAATAATAAAACACTTTTAAGTGCTCACTCGCACTCTATCTCTCTCTTTCTCTCTTCGTGAGCAATGCAACGATGGACAGCAACAAAATAGGAGAAATATGCTGAAGTGTAGAATGGCCAGTCGAGACTGAGCAGCGCCTTTTAGTGAGCACATGTGCGCATATTAAAGAGAAAGCGCGCGAAATGAAATTGACAGAAGCAGACAACAATTTTTGCCTCGTTTCGAAAATCGATTTCAGATCGGAGCGCCTTACCTAAATACACTCGTCAGTCTGTCTGCCTGTCTGTCTGTCAGTCAGTCAATTGGTAAGTCCAACGACATGAAATAGAATAGAGTTCCTATTAAAGAGACTGTCAGGGCAAAGATTTCATTTTGATGTTGCCGCAAAAGCCGCCTGGCGTTTTAATATGCCCAAAGCATACAAGCTCAAGCTCAAGCAAAAGCAAACCATTGTGGGCGTCACCATACAGTGTGCTGAGGTTCTGTGCTGCTGCCGACACCGCAGGTTTCGTTGTATAATGACTGGCCGTCATCGAGCGTTTCATTCGCTTACGTTGGGCCACGTAATTGGCATTCCGCAGGCTGACCAAAATGAAACCAAAATGAAAATAGTACGTGCTTTCATTTCGCAGCGTGGCGTACGTACGACGAACGATGGGCAAGAGCATCGATTTTGTCTTGGCAGCGCGCCTACAAAGCTTCTTAGCCGTGTGCTTAAGGCTTTTAAAAATAACTCAAATGTTATTTTTCCGGCAATTTTCATTCGCAGAGTCCTTCGTTCGAACAGCGCTTATTTTCGCATGATTGCCACTTTGACTCGCACTTCCTATGTCGCTGTGTCTGTGTGTAAGTGTAAGTTACATTTTGAAAATTATGCGAAAGCACTTCTAATTCACCACTTTGCTTCTTCAATGCATTCTCGTATCTAACACAAAAAGTATCTTCATTTTTCTTTGAAAGTAATGACGATCAAAATGAGTGCGAGTTGACTGTTTTTTTTTTTCTCGGTACTCTTGTAATTTCTTGAATTCTCGAGGCGCATGAATATTCAAAATATGCTTGCACCTGACAAGCAAACCTTTTTACTTACTTATTTTGCATATTCGAATGCGTGTTGTTCACATTTTTTCGCCTGCATGCCAAACAAGTCAGCCAAGCATGCCGAACTTTGTACCAAAAAAAAAAAAGAAGGCAGAAAAAAAGAGAAATGTCTGATGGCTTGGCTTTGGTATTTGCATATTTATGTCGAAAAATAATTGAAAATATTTCCTCGTGCCGCCAACCATGCCACACCCCCGCGCATGCAACGAGTTTTGCATTTTTTATGGTTTTCCATGCTCGTTGACGATGTCAAGCCAAAGCACTCATACATACATACATACGATATACATATACAAGTGCAGAGATGCGAGCACATTTACTAACGGACAGACGGACGGATGGACGGACGGCCATTGAATGCACAGTGGTGTGAGCGAAATCCTTTGTCAGGTCGCCAGACACGCCAATTTGAAGTCAATACGAATTTAGTCGCTTCTGCATGCATTTCCATTTGCTATTTAATTTTATTTCAATGATGTCTGGCGCACTTCCTCTCTCTTGCACTCGTGTTATACTCTTTTTATTTTCGTCGTTCATACATTGATTGAATTGAATTGAAGTGACATTGATTCGTTTGGCATACAAGTTAAATTTTATTTAACATAGTTTTGTTGTAGACAAATTGACTGCCATTGAAAGCAATTGATGCGCGCTAACAAGTTCCGTTTCCGCTTGCGCTCGCACGACCATGACATGTCACGCTTGCTTTACTTTACACTGCTATGCTAAACTGTTAAAATCTCACATAAATTTTCTACTCAACTATACATATGTCTTAAAATATCGCATAAAATTTGCCTATTAAATTTAAAATGCATAACTTATACCATAAGACCAACAGCAACAACAACAACAGCAGGCATTATTCATTTATATGACACACACACGCACGCTAGTACACTCAGGCACGTTGAATTTGTTTGCTTTTGAGCTTACAGGACTAAAGCGTACGTAGGTTAGAATATACGAGTATAGTGTGAAAATGCGTGTGTACGTTGAATGAAATGTGTGTAAGAGCGAGGAGAACACTTAAGGCAAGGCTTAGCTCCAACTCAGTGCCAAGCACTCGTATAAAACACTCACACACACTGACACACATAGACAAATCTAGGCAAGCAGTGCTCGCAAGCGACTCAGTTGTAGTGCGTGGCCGCTTTGAGCCAAGCCCTGCAGAGCTCATGTTATTGCCATGCTTTGATAACTGCTTGAAACAAATAAACAAACAAGCAAACGCACAAATAAGCTTGGCAACTTAGCGGCAGACAAACAAACAAACACACGCACACACAGGCACACTATTTATAATACTAAAAACGCAATAATATATCATCTACAGTTTATCATTGCTATGACGCCAGACTGAAATTATGATCCAACGAATTTATTACCATACAATTTACGCGGCAAACATTCGCATCTCTTTCTCGCTCACTCGCTCTCTCTCTATCAATCTGTCTCTTTTCCTACATGTGTGTTTGTGTGTCGACGTAGGCTCCAACGAGCTCATGTTAAGGTTCAAGCGTTCCAACCGACGACAGTCAACAGCTTCACATACACTCAAAAATTGTTGCCTGCGCGCGGGTGTTTTTGTGTGCTTGTGTGGAGCAGAAGTGTATGTGTGTTAATACTTGGCAGGACACCAAGTCGGCAAATCGCAAAGAGCGACAACCACAATCGCACAACACTTTAAGCGTATGGCATTCAAATTGTGTCGTTCCTCATGCTCATGGCAAACATTCATTTGTTTTTTTTTTTTTGCCACTGTCTTTGTTATATGCACAAAACTTGCTGCTAAAGAGAGACATATTCTTTTCTAATAAAATTTGCTATGCTCGCACATTTGTTCTTTCACTATTTCACTTACTTCTTCATATATATTTTCTTCTCTTACGGCTTTCAAATGCGGCGTTCTACTCGCATCGCATCGCATCCTCGGTTCGTTCGCTCGTTCGTTCGCCACTGAGCACATATCAGTTTATTTTATTCATGACGCTTTTTTTATGGTTAGTCCTTTTCGCTTTCCACTGAATTTTTATTTTTACTATTATTATTATGTTTGTTGTTAGTGCAACTCTAAAATTATGTATGAATGCGATGCTATGTGAGCGTGTGTGTGTGTGTGTGTGTGTATTTTTATTTTACAACTTGTAAACTTGTTTAAACTTCGTTGATATTTTGCATAGAGTGTTGACTACTTTCAAGCGTGTAAAAATTCCAACTTGAAGTTCTGTTTTCTGTTTGCTCATTTCACTTTTATACTTCAATATTTTTGCACATTTACGGCAAGATCTTTTACTATGAAAGAATGAATTGTTTGTCACTTGTAACTGCTGTCTCATTGGCATAACATTGTATCTGCTGCGACTCGACTCGACACGACTTGACTCTTTTTGTTCATGTCATTGTTGTTGTTTTAGTTATTGTTTCTTTGTGTATGCTTTGTTGTTGTTTTTGTTGTTGCGGCAGCTGCAACATATATACTCGAAATAAATGACAAATGGTTTTGATGGCATAAAATATGGCTTTGAAAATTGTTTTGCAGCAAATAAAATGTGAAAAAAAATATTACTACTGTTGAATTTCGAAGCTTGAAAAGCAGCCGAAGGCAAAGGCAAACGCAACTGTCTACTATATTTGTCACAAAATAAATGATAGCGTATAATCGAGTCCGACCGGCAGTCCAACTGACTCACTCACTCACTAACTCATTGACTGACTGACTGAATGAATAATTGTATGTATTTTGTGTTGCTTATGTGTTGAAAGTGAAGTTCAAATGGTTTTAAGACCTTTTCTGCTGAAAAGCAACACAATATTTATTTGACAGATGACTTCAATGATTATAATTGGAAAATATAAACATATATCTTGATAAAAATCATATATCTATAAATTATCAAAATTCATTTAATTGTAGCAAATGTGCTTGAAGTTGACGACTTAACGAGATACTTTTCGTTAACCCAAATTCTGTGAAAAACCTGAACAAAAACTAATTTATTTCGCAATTTATTTTATTTAATGTAATTCGTGTAAATAACAAGAACAACAACAACAACAAATAACAAGTGTCATGTGTCATTTTCAAGGCTAAAAGATACATAGAAATATTGCCAATAAAATTTAATAGCACTTAAAAAATACAAACAAAAATTTTAATATCATAAACACGAACAAAATCAACACTCGAACAAATTAATGGCCATTCAAAAATATCCGAAAGAGCAATTCTATATTGAAAAGTATAAATAAACAAAATAAGAGCAAAAAAAAAAATAAAAGTTATAATTATTTTTGTTTTATTCTAATATAAAATAGTCTGCAGAATAAGCATGTAAGTAATCGAGAATGAACCAAAAAATATTATTGAGCAAGCATCATGCATAATCAATTGCTTTATGCTTAGAAGCGTTACACTGTGACATACAACGATTATACACTGAATGCCTGTTTCATTGCCAACGACCAAAAAAACGACTTCGAGAGGTTGAGACAGAATGAGAGAATGAGAAAAAATACAATTTTTTTGGTTGTCAGAGTAACAACAATGAATTATGCATACCAGTTTGTGATTAACAGCAAATCACGCATACGCCACGTTGCACTGCAATTGCTCTTTTGTAACTTTTTATGTTCTCGTTCCTTCCTTTCCACTTTTCATTTGTCAACAAACCCAAATATTTACTAGCTGTCAATGAAATTTATCAAGCATAATGTATTTTATATGTTAACATGTACGCATGTTTGTGCGATTTCCTTATATGAATATAACTGTGTAAAAAGCAAAATAAAAGAGGGAGCTTGGCAACCCATGCCATCATGTTGCGTGGCACGTTTGCATGCCATCCCGTGCCGGATTGTAACAAGTGCTCGTCGTTGCCAAACTGACAAGAGAATTGCCAAACCGTAAAATGACTTTGACAGGCAATGTTTTTATGTCAACTACCGATGTTGTATATACAACAACAACAACAACTGCAAGAACAACAAAAAGCACAAAAAGTGTGTGTATTTGCCATGTATGTAAGAGTGTGTGTGTGTGCAGAGTGTTGCTATATAGGCAAACACCCATTAACATATACAAGCGCCTTTGCATATGCTACGGATTATTGAATTGAGTTTCATAAGCAACATTCGACAATGAGCAATACCAATCGATGTCAATACCGATGAGGATGTTCTGTTGTTGTTGTGGTTGTTGTTGTTGTTGCCAACGCCCAAAATATTTACAATTTCAGACAAGCTAATCATTTATTTAGTGCGAAATTCATTAGCGTTCGCATTTGCCTGCGGCGACAGCAGGAACAAGCGCAGAAGCAAGAGCATGAGCATCCAATTGTTGTTGTGTGTCAAAGTAGTTTTGGCTTATAACCATTGAACATGTTTACCAAACCGTCAAAGCGCAAACTGAAAACTGAAAACAGTAAAAAAATCAACAAAACAAAAACAAAAACAAAAATGAACCTCAGCACTCAAACAAGCCAACAACACACGCCCTTGCCGCTAACCACGCCAAGGGGGCAAGGCAAACATGTACAATTTTGATTGTATTTTGTATTTCCCGTTAGCAACAACCGGAAGCTGCGCTCATTTCCGCTTGTTTACTTTCGCGACGCTGTTGTTTGATTAAGCAACTGTCTGCCGGTCTGTCCGTCTCTTTGTCTCTCTGCCAGTCAGTCAGTCTTACTGTAAAGGCATGAGTATGCTTACAGGTATACATTTGGCGTGTTGGGCGTGTGTCATCGTGTCACCAGCAGCTCACCATCAGCAGCGTCAGCGTCAGATTCACAGCCTGATTGAGGGAAAGTTCATTTCAGTTACAACAAGAGCAAATAATTTATTTTTGCTTCGAGCACACGTTAGTAGTGTTCAATTATTGACACTTTCGACAACGACACACGTACACTCACACACACACGCGCAAGCACAAGCACACAGTTAGACTCAAAGGCACTTAAATATACTTATATCGTACGCCATTTTGTTTTCGTCTGATTGTAATTTAAACGCCTTCCTCTTAATGGCATTGTCAGTTACGACATTTCGTTTTCATTTCGCATCGAACACGTTTCATTTCTCATAAAATAAACAAAATATGTTCTCATGTTTGAAGCTTTTAGCGTATCATTTTTCCTACACAGTCATATCACAGTCACAGTCACAGACACAGACACACTCAGACTCAGACTTACGGTACTTTGTATCTCATTCAGGGCACATGCTTGGCATTTTCGGATTGCGGTTATTTCAGCATTTTAATATTGCATGTTTGGTTTATTGATGTGTTTGCTTATATGTATGTGTGTGTGTATCTGTGCACTTAGTCAATCTGTTATGGATTTTGGTTTCATTATTTGATTTGTAAATTTCACTTACCATGTGTTGAAATGTTCGCAGTTAAAGTGAAATGACGACTTGAAGTGAAATTCTTTATTAAAAGTGACATTTTTATTGAAAACATTTGCGGCATTGAAACCTGAAGGATTTAATTTTGCTCTTCTCTGATTTAAATGCACATTTGTTCTCACATTGACATGGCAAGCCTACCATTTAAATCAGCAAAATACAAAATAAAAAATTCTAGCAAAAAAATGAGTTAAACGAAATTCGCTGCAAAGTGAAAGTTTCATGTGCCAACAAAGAAAAATAGGGGAAAATAATTTGCAACCGCGGCAGAACAAACAAGCCGTGGCAAGCCGTTCATTCAACAGCAGCCAACACAAGCGTGCATTTAAATAAATTTCCATGTGAAATACTCAAAAAAATAAACAAAATTTATGGCCACAGCCGAGCCGAGCTTGGCACAAAGCACGACCGCCGCAAACAACACTAAATACAAAAAATATATATAAAAAATATCTAAAACAAAAGCTTTACAAAATTGATTTGATGCAAGGCATGTGCAAAGCGGGTGGGGGCATGGCGAGGGGAGGGGCGAACAGGACTAAGTAAAAGTCCATACATGCAACAATTATGCAAATACAAACATATATAAATACACAAATATGGCCGACACAAAGAGTTGTTGTTATTGGCTTCATTGAAACTGTTGGCAATAAACAACGCAAGAAAATAAATTTATTTTTGTAAATAAAACATTTTGTTGAACGGTTTTTTTTTCGGTGTATTTTTAGCATGCCTAAAACAACGGAAATGTTTCGCATAAACGGCAAAGAATTCCGCAAAGAGAAATGTATATAAATTATGCTAAAACATGCGCGCGCGTACTGAAAGGAGACACACACACACGCAAACGCACACATACACATACACATACATATACACACACAGATTAATACATGCGGTCGTAGAAAATTCGACTTTAGTTTGTTAAACGAGCGTTTAAATGAAACCGCCGTCGCTCATGTTTGCATGTTTTGTACGAGGCAAACATATATGTACATATGCAATTTTATGCTACCATAGTCAAACTTCTCTATAAAGAGTTTCTATCGGATGGCGGTTTTATGTCAAATTAAATTCAAGCATGAACTTTTTAGTAAGAGTTTATTTCTTATTTTTATGAATATTCGTAAAAATGAGAAAGAATCGAATATCAAACGAACTCGATCGATTCGATGGATTCGATGGATCTCAAATGCTTTGAATCTGGAAATTTTAAAGATTTAATAAAACAAAAAATTCGACTTTTTTAAAGGCCATACGACTGCATTGGCTTTTGTGTTTGAGCATGTGTAAAGCGTGTTTTAAAGCAGGCAAAAATTACATATTAAAATTGCTTAAGTTAGCTTAAATAATAAATTAACGATTGGCGGAAATTTTGTGTCAAGCATGTTAATAAAGAATTATTACTGTGGTCATGCCTCCTGTTCAACTTGTTTTCTTGTTGTTTTTTCTTTGCTTTTTTTGACCTTTTTATTGCATAAAATGACAAAAGACCAAAAAAAAAAAATTAAATTAAGTATACGCATTGTTGGCATCGTTATGGCCATTGTTGTAAACAAGTTGTTGTTTAAATGACCTGATTTTCAACCAACAACGGTCAACGGCTTTTAACTCATGTTTATATTATTTATTTTAAGCCTTTTTTCCACTTTACTTTTAACTTATATTTCATTACATGGCGTTGCAATTAGCCACACGGGCAGCGTCTGCACATGCCCACTTTGCCGCCAATTGTGTGTGCGTCAAAGATTGACGGCTTGACGGGCGCACTTAAACATGTTACGTAATACCTTCATGAGCGTCATTGTTGTAATTATTATTTTAAAAATAACATAATAATTGCCTCATGATAATTTCATTTTGTGCATTCCTGCAACCCATTTGCCAATTGAAACAATATTATTGGTTAATTACAAAGTTGCTTTGTTGCTTCGCTCATCGAAATCCAATCCAATACAATGAAATGTAATATTTTATTTCGTTGTTGTGTAATAAATATTATTGGAGCATTTTTTCGATTATCTCACACTTTTTATGTTTGGCAAACGATTGAATGTTCTTTGTCACTGAAGGCTTAACAAACACAAATAAAAACACAAACATTTTTGCGTATAGAAAATTATATAATCAAATTGATTCGATTGTTTTCAACGCCATTTCCAATTCATATTCATTTTAACAAAAACGAAAACTAATTCATTGAAGCTCTTATTGCCATAGGAAATTCAAAGTTGAAGCCAACATGAATGCCTACGAAGGCTTCTACTTTGGCAATGCCACTCGAGCTCAAGCGTGTTACGATTGCTTTGCCTGTCGTCCGTCCCGCGACTCTGCGCTGCTTTGCTTTGCGTGTAACATGGAAACAATAATCATAAATTTCGTGGCAATTTGGCAAACAACGCGTCCTTTGTCGGCGACTGCCGTTGCGACTCTTGTTGTTAATTCTTGACTTAGCTGCGTATTTGTTTTTGTGCAATTTCACTTGGCGTGGCATATAACTCAGTTTGAAAATGAGCCGAGTCGTATAAATTTATTTGTTTGAGAGGCTTCTGCAAATTATTTAAGCTCATTGAACTTTTGGTTTCGTTGGCATTTCTTTGCCAGAGCAGCGTAATTGTCTGCCTTATGTATCAAGTTGCTCGATAGTGTTGAAACCATTGAAAGCAATAACTTGAAGGCATTAAGTTTGCCGCTTTAAATTAAAGTTGTTTAATGTGAAGCCAAAGCTGAAGCCAATGTAAGTAAGCCATGGGCCAAAGCGTCAATGAACTGTTGAAAATTTTTGCAAAACGTTGTTAGATTTTTGCCGCTTTTGGGTACAGGAAAAGGATGTATAACGTTTCGGCATTGATAGACATTTCCGTTAAGAATCAAACAAGCAAGAAAAGCGATAGCAGCGTTAGGCGCCATTTTGTATGCCAAGCACACACACACACACAGACTTGTGCTTATGTATGTGTATGCGTTTATATATGTATGTATGAAAGCGTTAAAGTATTTCAGTGCGAGCGAAAGCAAGTCAAGCGGCGTCTTGCTTGATTTCATAGATGATATTTCTTTTTTGGTTTTGTTTTGTTTTGTTTTTCTTATATATCTTTTTTGTTTTTGTTTTGCTTGTGTTTTTTTTTTCTGTCACGATTTTTGCGTTTATCCTTTTTCCACTTGGCTTTACTTGCTCGGTGGGCACACTTTGTGTTAATTTAAGTAAAAAGGCATTTTAGCTGATGTGTTTATTTGCCACGCCTAACACAACACTTTCGCACAACAAAATCAACAACACACACACACATGCATATATACTCGCAAATCAAGCGAAATCGATGCGTCCTTCATTGAATGAACGGCGACGGCGGCGGCGGCGGCAGCGTTGCTCGTATTAGTGATAATTTAGTTGGTCTCTTGTGTTAGCTGTCTATATCCAAATCCATATCTACACACACGCACACACGCACACACGCTCGCACATGTAGTATGTTTGAGTGTTTTGTTGCTTTGAATTTAACATGTATGAATTTTGTGTTTGTTCATTGTCCTTGTCGTTGAGTCGTTTAGTCGCTCCGTCGTTGTCATTGTCGTTGTTATCGTTGCTGTCGTTGTTATTATTGTTGTTGTTGTTGTTGTTGTTGGCACTGAGCCAGTGCGCCACATTGGCGTCCTTTTTCAGGGAAAATGAGTCGGTTTATATTTTTTTTTGCGCCCCAGCTATTTTTTCACTCATCGTCGTCGTCGTCGTCGTCGCCGTCGCCGTCGTTTTCCATCGTCGTTGTCGTCATTATTGTTCATATGTATTATGAAACGCTTCAATGAGTTTTCTATATGCTCGTTTCATTGTGTCTGTGCTGATTTGTGTGCATGTGTGCATGTGTGGATGTGTGTGTGGCTTGGCTTATTTTCGTGTTTACTTAAATGGCCTAATTTATGCTTATAACTTTCGAAAGCAAAAAAGCAAAAAACACATTTTCATGGCAGAAATGAAACTATTAAACTGTTGTCAAGCGTTAGAAATTATCTTTCGTGCTACATTTTCTATTTTTTTTTTTTATCTCGGCAGGGATTATAGAACAAGACAGTGAAAGTTAAAAGTGAGCTATAAAATTACACTGAGCAAAAAAAAGTCTCATGTGTGACGTTGTCAAAAGAAGAAGGATATGAATGCCACATACAAACGCACACACACACACACATGTGCACCTTAAGCGCATCAAGCTTTTTAATTATGCTTTAATCATGCTCTAATTAAATCATTATGTAATATTTTACTTATCAAAATTTGACAAAAGAAAGCAAAGAAGCTTTCATGAAAAGTATGAAAAATGTGCGAGAGAAAAAAAAAATTTCATTAACTCAACACTTAAAGCATTTTTAATCTAATAATAAAATACCATTATTAAAAGAAACAACAAAAAGAAGACGCGCACAATAATGAAAATGTTGGCGACAACAACAACAACAATATGAGATTGTCAGGCAAAGTAAGCAAAAGTAAGGAAAAGGAAGTAAAGAAGTAAGGATGAGCAAAATGGTGGAATTATATGGAAAGCGAAGAAAACTTCATACTCATTTACACTGCAAGTGGCACAAAAGCAAGAATTAATAATGTGTATGTGTGCATGTGTGGATGTGTGTGTATGTGTGTGTTTAACGCTTACGATTTCGCATATATTCATACACATAATGTTGTATGTAAGAATGTGTGAAATGAAATAAATAAGGCTTTGCCTTACTACATACCTATACTATATATGAATTTATGTACATGTGTATGCATGAGCATGTGTGTGTATGTGTGTGTGTGTGTGTGTGTGTGTGTTTTTTAACGCGCGAAAAAGTCCTTGACGCAATCGACTTAATGCGTGAACATTTTTATCTCAAAGGCACACACACTTACACACAAACACACATGCATGCATGCACACAAACAAACAAAAAGAATAAGAAGAAAAATGAAGGCTCGTATGAATGAAGGAACGAACATCATTCTACAGGCTCCAGAACAATGACAAATATGAACACACCGAACATTTATGGAGAGCGGCAATTGTACATGTGTTGATGAAACTGAAACTGAGTTGGAGACTGAGCCGGAGACAACCTTCCATTTGCCTCGCCTAAGCGTTCTTATTTAATTTCGTTTTACTTTTCCTTCCTTTTTCGTTTGATAGATTACGACTGCTTGTGTGTGTGTGTGTGTATGCTTGACATGCTGGCTAAGAGTTGCCACCATGCTTATTCGAAACGTCCTCCCCCCAACACTTGAGCACATCAGTCACACTCATTGCTTTTGTCACCGGTCCTTCCTTAGATATATACATGAGCATGTATGTATATGTATGACTGCTGATTTTCGATCTGCTGTTTGTCTGCCAACTGATTGGAACTTTAAGACTTCGAAAGTCAAGGTATCCCACATCAGACCATCATTCCTTTATTTGCTTCTCACACACACACACACACATATAAACTGCCAACTGCTTTGCCGTTTGAGACCTCTTTCAATGATTTTGTATTTTCTTTTTTTTGTGCTCTCTGTCCCAACGTGATACGAATTAGAATTTGTATTTAAATGAGCATACAATTTGTGTTTTGTTTGCTTGTTTGTTTGTTTGCTTGTTTATTTCGGTGCGGGCGTTTGTATGTTCTTGTTGGGTGTGTGTGCCTGTGTGTGTGTGTGTTTCAAAGTTTATTTGATTGTATGCCATGTGCGTTGATTTCGAAAATTGAAGTAATCGCATTGCTTACTCCCAAGAAGCTTCTTTCCCTTGCAGCAGCTCCTGTTGCTGCTGCTCCTGCTGCTGATGTTGTCTTTTCATCAAACGCGTTTTATGAGTGCAATTACACTTATTTGTATAAATGTGCGTGCATGTGTGTGTGTGTGTCTGTCTTTGATATAAATTTCAAACAAATTACAAATAAATTTACGCCAGCAGCTTCATCATGTCACAAACAACCCGCCCTCGCCACGCAACTTCACCTTCCCACGCTTTGTCGACTATCAGTTGCCTGCACGGCCAATGCAGCAATGAGCTGAAGAGAAGTTAACAAAAAAAAACGGTCTATTTGGAATATGTAAATTTCTGTGGTTTGAGTAAACGCAACTTTTCCACTCAAACCATTAATTTGAATGGCGGCGGGTGTGATGACTGAGCGTAGCTGAGGGTGACACAGCCACCGTTTATGCAAGGCTTAACTGACTTGTTTGGCGTGCTTAGTTGTTTATGCGATTAAACGCACAAATAAAGTGCGTTGCTGGGTGAGAGGTGGGCGGTGTGGGCGGTCGACTTGCCACCCTTTGTGGGTTCCGCTGTTAAACACGTTCCGTCTCATTTGTTCACATGTTCTGCAAAGTCGTGCCTTTTAATTATCAAACCTTTGACTTTACTCACTTTAAAGCGCCTAAATGCATGCTCACCTTGCAAAATATTTTGCCATTTCCGTTTAAACAAAAAAACTCATGCAAACCGCACGTCAATCAATTTCATTATGACACAAAGCAACTGGAAAAAATATATGTTTTTATATTAAATAGATTACAGATAGATTGACTGCCATAAATGCAATTTGTTCAAATTGTGCCATGGTAAATGAATTTTTCTTTGATTTTTTCATGTTATTATTTGTTTAACTATGGTTTTTTATTCAACAATTATTGTTATTGTTGCTGTCGTTGCTCTGAGTTGACATAAAAGAGATGCATTCGCATTCATATTGTTCGGAAATTTCCGGCTGTCCAACAAAGTGTTGTCAACACTTTTTAATGCACTTCTGGTAATGCAAGGTATTTCAAATTTATTATGAAGCTTGTAACGCATTGAATGATGCTTTACTTGAACGCAAATCATGTTCATATAGTGTAGAGAATGAATCTTCAGACCCCAAAAAAAACTGTAGTGAAAATTATAGAACAAAACCATTGAAAATATACATATTTCACGAATTTTTTTCTTGGAAGTTCAGGAAGTCAAAAAAAAAAAAATAATTAATACTAAAGCAACAGTCCGAAACATTCGGATATAATATTTTTGGATTTCTGTTTCCACTTTGTATGAATAATACTTAAAGACTTGTTCATATTTGATCAACTCGAAATGACAATTAGATAAAAAAGATGTCTGTCTATTGATCTATCTATTTACCTATTTATCTATCAATCTAACAATCTGTACTTTAAATTTTATAAGTAAAATTTGAAAAATTTCAAGTTCTTTGATAAAAACTGACTTTCACAATTAAAAAGCCCAAAGAGTACCGAAGCTTCGACAAGGCTGAACTTATCTTTTGTCTTATTTGTATTATTATTATATATATATTTTTTTTCTTTTGTGTAAACGACATCAATTTTTTCCAACCGCTTTTCTTAATTGTAAAGCAACTAAATCAAACTGCAAATACAAAAGCAATTTTTATTTGATTTTTGACTTTGTTATATTTTTTATTAATTTTTTATAATTTTTATTTATATTTTGTTTTTTTGTCTTATGCAATCATAACTCATATTGTTGCTAACAAAAAAGTGTCAGTCAGCAAACAATTTATGCACAATTCGGCGACCAAAAAAAGCAGAGAGAAAAAACGTTGGAATTAAGCGAATCTGTAGCATAACTGCAGGCGGTTTCACTCTGCTGTTGTTGTTGTTGCTTTAACTGGCCAAAAAACGTTACAATCATTGGCCTTATTCGATTGCAGCCGAACAAAAATATTTACCCAATATTTAAACAAATGATGCAACATTTGATTTAATTTTTTCTCTCTCATATTTCGATCGCTGAGAGAGAAGGTGCAAAATCGCACATGGCGTTTGACTACATGCATTCAATTGGCATGTCCTGTGCTGTACTGGCCAACGA
Source organism: Phortica magna (assembly GCA_037044515.1). Taxonomy (NCBI): domain Eukaryota; kingdom Metazoa; phylum Arthropoda; class Insecta; order Diptera; family Drosophilidae; genus Phortica; species Phortica magna. The sequence goes on from JBAMBP010000698.1 coordinate 247,958, forward strand.
CTCATTCACATTGTCTTTGTGGCATGTCGCATGTCGCATGTGGCGTGCAACATGCGCACTAAAACCGTCAAGCTATTGTTGTTGTTGGTGTTGTTTTTTTCGCTCGACGTGCTGACAGTTGTCAACACAACTTTTGGTAAGCTCAACTTTCATGGCGTGTCAACAGCAATGGCGTAGCATTCAGGGGGGGTCAGTTATTGGGTTGAGTGCTCAGTTTATCTACTCACATGCCACTTAAGCTGTTCATAAATCAATTTTGAATTTATTTCGTGTGCTGTCTTTTGCAGCAACAACAACGACAACAACAACAGCGCCAACAACAAAAAACACACAAAAAATAAAACCATGAAATGAATAGTTTTTCTTTTAAGCCAAAAAGGATACTCAAATTGATGGCTTCCATGAATTGTTCATAGAAATAATCATTTACGTTTCGATATCAACAAAAATTAAATATAATTTTTTTTCGCACTCAAAGAATTTCTTTTATTCGCTCAAGAGTCTAGGCTTTTCTGACAAGCGTAGTGCATATTTTGCAGTCGACTTTTAGGCGGCTTCAAAAGCACGTTTCTGCTTATAATTTGCATATTAAATCTATTTGCATAATAATGTTTTACCTTTTGTCGTTTTTAATCAGCGGCGTCGGTTTTTTCCCCCTTATTTCTTTGGTTAATTGTCTGAGGCAGAAAGCGCAAACCTGAAAAATGTTAGAGCAGAGAAGTGAAAAGTTGTAAGAAAGCATTTTATTTATTAACATATTTAAAGCATAAAAATGAGACAAAATTTAAACGAATCAACTTTGTGTGAATTTAAGAGGAATTTGTCTTCCCGAATTTGTTTTTTTTTTTGCTGAATTGCATGGACTTTTCAGTAGCCACGACCTATGCTGCTTTAAATCGTTGCTTTTTCATTTCTACGCCAGCGGTGAGGCAACAGCAACAAAGCACAGCATTTCGCTCTAAACCAGTTGCCTGTAATAATGTTTTTTTGCCATGCAAAATAAAAAGGATTTTATTGACGGTCCCTTTTGTGCTTATCTTCTTTATAGATTTTTTTTTTTTTTTTTTTTTGAGCATTTGTTTTTATACAAAGAAACAAAAACAGTGAGTGCAAAAAAAAAAGGGACGACACAAAATTTATAATTTAAAAAATCGACGTAGAAAAATTGCGGCGATAAGAAAATGAAGCTGAGCGGCTTTCGTATTTTAGCCAAGTCGAGATAAGCGCAAAGCATGCAATCAGTGAGCGTTGTGCGGCGAGTAGGAAAAAAACACCTGCTGCCTGAGGCACTCAAACAAAAACAAGCCGCTCAACGCACCAACCCCAACAACCCCTCACCGTGCCCGCTGAAAGCAAAGTGATACAAATAATTTCTCAATTATGTTGGCATCAGCGCAAAAATTTGACGGAAAAAGCACGGAAATAAGAAGCACGATGGGTGACGAAGTCAGACAGTTAAGCGGTCCGGGAATTCGAGACGAAAACAAAGCCATTAAAAACCGACAAACACGCGAAATAATGAAATATCGAATACCATATTTTTAAATAGATTTTTAATGCTCAGCAATATTTTGTGTGTTTTTCGCTTGTTGCCCTCAGCGCAGCGCAATGAGGTTTTCCGCCACCACCGCAAGAAAGGCATGTTTACTGATGGGGGCGGGGGGCAGGGGTGACTCTTCGACAGCAAACAACAAGCACAAGCAGAAGATTGCAGTGCTCGAATAGCTTCGCTTTGTGTGCAAACACGCCCACTATGATAATGAGCTCGCACTGAACTGAACTGAAATATAGATGGCGCAACACTCAAAGCAAATATTTACCAAAAAAAAATGAAGCAAATATTTTTGTTTTTTTTCCATACTTTTTTGCTACTCAAACTCTTAAAATGACAGCGCTCATGTTCGACATTTGTTTGCAGCAAAATTTTCTTGTTTTCTTACATTTTCGCAGCAATAATTTTTTTTTTTTCGCTTTTTGGTTGAATACAAAATTTTAAGTGAACTTCGACTCGAATGGGGCGTTTTTCAATATTGGCGCATAAAACATAAAAATAACAAAAAAAAAAAAAAACGTGAGAAGATGGAAAATCGTTGTGCAAAATCGTGAAAAATAACGCGTCGAACTTTTCAAGTGAAAGAAATTTAATTTTCGAAATGTTGGTTTTACGCACGGAAATTGCTTTTGCTTGAAAGCCATAAGAAAGTTTGTCTGTCGGTCGTTTGGTCGGTCGTTCAGTTGGTCGGTTGGTTGGTTGGTCGTGGAACGTGCGGTTAGGCAGGCCAACTTGAGGGCGCAGCGCCTTGGGCTTGTAGACAACGGAATATGAATTATGTACGAAATAATGACGAAAACATAATTTAATGTTAAATATTTGTTCGATTTGATGGCTGAGCGGTGAAACGGGCGGTTGGGTTGGCTTGGAAAACAGACAGCAAGACAGAAAAATAAAGAAAAAGAAGTGTCAGTATGTCATTTGTTTGGCGATTTGTTTGCTCATCTCTGTTACGCATACATGTTGCACGACGAGAGGGCGAAGGCACAGACGAAGAAGGCGATAACTTATTTTAAAATTGATGGCCTTTGACCAAGTGACAAGCTGCTTATAAAATGAAAGTTATAGCGAATGAAGTCGTCAAGACGCCGTAATATGATAACTTTCACACAATGAACATTAACAACGCATGAACTTATATGAGCTTGAAACGCATTAAAATAAAAGCGAGAGAGCGAAGAGAAAAAAATCATAATAATGACGAAATATGCTGCTTGTTTATGTCATCGTTATTCCATTAATGGCACATGCTCGCACATGCTCATAAATACACACACACACACCAACACACTTGCACGCCCACACATGCATACATGATGCAAACAAATCAATAAAACTTTATTTTTTTTTGTTTTTTTTTTTTTTGTGAAAGTTGATAACAAATAACTTTATTTTTCCAGCTTAACCCCAAACGCATAGTGACGTATTACAGTATTAACTCAAGTAGTGAACCGCCGCCACCGCCACCGCCCACTTAACCCATGACGCACGAACACAAGCTGCTCCTAGTCGGACGCTCAGTTCGGCACAACGCAAAATGCAAAATCAATTTTTGTTAATGTGCTGGCGGCCAAAATGTCTGCACAAGATTTTTAATACAAACGCCCCTTTAGTAAGCTATAGGTTGGGTGTTTGTATGTTGTTGTAGTTGTTATGTGCGAGCAACAGACAAACTGACAGACCGACAGACAGACAGACAGACGGATGGACGGACAAGCCGTGTGAAGATGAAGCAGTGCGAGCGGCAACACATTTTTGCATAAAGTTTGCAAAAATTTTCACTCGACTCGACCCTGCATAAATTATGCGTTGGCCCACTGTATGGTATGTCGATATATCTATATATATGTACTTATATTTTGGGTACGCAGAGCCCAGCATTATTAGAATAAACAAGATGGCAAGTGAGGCGAAGAAAGCGCGGCAAACCGTAAGCAACAGAAGTTGGACAGAGATGCACACACACACACACAAACACACAGACAGACAGACAGGAAGGAAGGAAGAGTTTTTCATATTTTCCATAAGTTTTTCACAAGTTTTTTCGCCCCACCCTCGCACACACACACACACACACACACTAAACAAGTTGTTTTGCTTCGATTTTTGCGCTTTCGTTTCGTTTCAATTTGGTTTTTCAGCGTCTTCATCTTTCTGCGTTTTTTGGTTTCTAAGAAAAATCTGATTTTATGCAAACAAGTTTTTGCCTGCCTGGCTTGGCTTGGCTTGAGTTGCCTGACTCCATGTCCGTGCCCATGCCCATGCCTCAGACTGAGCCTCTTTTCATATCCTGTACAAAAGCACTTTCGCCTTTCATTATGCTGATTGAAAATTTCAACTGCTCTGTCACACCGTTCTCTCACTCACCCGCTGACTCCATCACTCACTCACTCGCTGACACACCCAACCACCTTTCATATACCACTTGTTCGTACTTATTCTGCCAGGCAAATTAATTTGTGGCCAACGGACGCAGCTGTTCGAATCATTGTATTTTACTCAATTCAAGTGGATTCGTATCCTTGCTACTTTATGCTCTTGTTATCGTTGTTTTTCTTTCCACTTTTTTTGCTTTTTTATTAAAACATAATTAATCTATATCAAAGTTGACTGGCGCTTTAATTGGCGACGACGTCGTCGTCGTCGTTCTGCCATTACCAATTAAAACACCACGGCCAACAGCCCACCCTCTAGTACAGCTGCTGCCTGACTACACTTCGGTATGATATTTCGTTGCTCAAGTCTTGGCCAAATTCGGTTTTGGTTATAATTAGAAGTTTCTTGATTTTTACACGACTTTTGACTTTGCCGCTCTAATTGGGTTTTAAATTTCAAGCATCTTTGTAAATTTCGATTTAAGTGAGATTTATTTAATTTCGTTAATCATACTAATTAATCGACAAGTGCAACTAACATGCGGAAAATTGTAATGTCTTCAAGTGTTTTGAATTTTGTAACAAACACAAACGAAGTTATTAGCATCAATGACGCCTAAGACTTCTTTGATTTTGCTTGTGTTTGCTCAGCAGATCAACACAAGTAGAAATAGAAAAGAAGGCTTTGAACATCAAACAAGTCGATAAGCTAAAATTTATAGTTTTATTTTATAATTATTGGAATTTTCATTTATCAAAATGTCGAGAAAGCGAAATGTGGAAAAGTCTAAGCGCATGCAGAACCCGAAGCGTTGCCGCACACACATGGATTTGAAGATGCCAATGGCAGTTGATATATGCTATCCACTTAAGAATACCGACGACGAAATATTGCAACAGATCAGTGACTTCAATGCGTGGACACAATTGGAAAGAGATGTCAGCAAATGTGAATCAAGCTGTGAGTCGGTGATGCAAGAAGATCGACGTACAAAGAGACTGAATTTCTTCAATGAATACAACATGCCAAGTTGTCCACGCATACGTGCAGCAACGCTGAAGGTCGAAGCCAGCAAACGCAACATACTGCGGGCCGTCAGTCGACGAAGTTTGTTGAGCAAGCCAAGTGTCATTGGCAGCGGCATCGATGAGTTGCCCGAAGTCGTTGAGAGCACAAGCTTCGATTTCGGTGACACAATTGACATGTTTGCGCAGCCAAAGTGCACGTTTAGCCGGAGCCAACAGTGCCGTGACGTCAATGCGCAAAAGTTGGCCGACCCAACAGCAAAAGGCGAATGTAGTACGTCGCATCGATCGCTGTCCGCTGCGGCGCTGTCATTGCAACGCATTTTCGGTGCTGATGTGCGTCAGGTGAGCATGCATAGTAACGCATACCTGAACTTTCTACAAGAGTATCGCCGAAAACATGCGCGTATGTCGCGCAAATTGCTGCTGAATAAGACGGCAGACATATGGAGAAAGTCATCCGAAACATTCAAAGCAAAATATACGCCAAGTCGGTACGTTTTACGCTATCGAAAATACTTAGACGATAGTGAAACCGACAAACGTCAGAGCAACAAGAGCACTGCGTCGCTTGAGACGTACAAAAGCGTTAAGAGAGTACCTCAATCAAAGGAAAGGAAAAGACGACGTCAACAAATTAAACAAAAACGATCATCAACATCAACATTGAAGCGTAACTCTTCTATCGCGCCAAGCAGAGTCGAGTCCAAAAGTTTTGGACCCAACATGTTTTTGAACTTTATTAAAGTCTTTCGTCGCAGAAATCGCGGTCTCGAGTCGAAAGAACAACTTCAACTTGGCGCTGCTGCTTGGCATGGAATGACGGAGAGCGAACGCAAGCAATTTAAGCCAAGAAGATCGAAAACAAAGCATTCGATCAACTTGAGGCGTAGCAGAAGTCGGGCAAACACCTCGGTTAAGTGCCATGTTGCTGCTAAGGCATCAAAGAGCCAGAGAGACATGAGAGCACCGAGAATTTCGAGGATCAATAGAGCGCAATGTGACGAGCCTGAGCAAAATGACTTCGAACTCGCCGATCCGCGCAGCGTTGAGGAGTACAAGCAGTGCAATTGGTACAAGTATCTCGACATATTCTTTTAATAATGAGAAGTGGAAATGAAATTCAAAGAATGGGAAAAGGATGTGCCATGAACTTTTATGTGCTATGACACATCATTTAAAAATTTTAGTTGCATTTTTTTATTATTATTGTTGTGTTATATATTTTAAAGACATCTCGAAATTCGGTGTGAAATAAAATTTCATGTTTTGAAAATTGCGTTACGTAACCGATTTGCCCGAGAGAAATTCTTGTGTTGTTGCTTCCGTTTCCGGCACAAGCTCAGCTGGCATATTAGTTACCTCACGCACAAGGGCGCTCAGCTAGACATTCAGTGAGTGACAGACTGACTGCCGGAAGGTTAGTTGCTTGTTTGTTGAAAGGCGGGCGCATCCTTGAGGAGTTGGTCTGAGTGAAGCTCAACTGAACTCATCTTCAAACTGTTTGTTTTTTTATTTGTGTAATTGTTGTCATATTTGCTTATATTATTTCGACTTCGCAGACATTTTTACTTGCTCGTTGGCGCGCTCCAACCGTACTTAGACGTGTATCTAGTATTCTTATCTTCATGTTTGCTAGCTTGACTCAACGCAGCCGCTCTGACACCCTTAACATGTTATTTTCAGTTCTATATTCATGCAAACATGCTCATGAAAGCTAAATTTCATTGTGGTTTCTTTTTGTCTTTGTTGAATTATCTTCGCTCCCTTTTTCACTCACTCAGACACTCACACACTTGCCTGCTGGCTCTTTCATTCCCTTTTTTTATTTTATTTATTTTTTTTATTTTGTTTCGCCTTTTTCACGTGTGGCGCCTTTTTATGGTATTTGCTTCACAATTTACTGAATAATTTAAACCGCTTACATTGTTGGTGTTGTTTGTTTGGATTGTTTGTTTGTGTTTGGCATTGGCTTTGGCGTTGGCGTTGGTGTTGATGTTCATGTCGTTGTGTTTGTTTGCCGTTACGTTAGTGTTGTAAGTGTTGTGTTAGTGAGGTAAATTATGATTTGTACATGTTTTGATGACGTTACCATCATGTTGCTGCTGTACATACAACATTCATTTAAACACACGTACACACACAGTGACTGACAGAGTAGTTGAATCACAGCCTGCACACACACACGCACGCACACTATGCATGATGGCCAAAGCATGTCAGTCAGTCTGTCTGTTTGCTTTGCTTTACCGTGTTGTGTGTTGTTGCGTGTTTTATGTGTGTGTGTGTTAGTTGTGAGTCTGCGGTTGGTGTGTGTTAATAATGTACATAATTTGCTTTAATTAATGTTAAATAATGAATTTTCTCATTTACTTTACTCATTTCCTTTACCGAAAAAACCTCAAGTTCATGTGCCAAAAAGCCGCTGCTTGTCTCATGTCACACAAACAGGCCAGACAAGCCAGCAAGCAAGCGTGACAGAAGCTAGGGCATCGACGGTTGACAGACGGCAGGCAGTTGAGACAGACAACGTTAATTCCTTGTGGCCGTCATTTTGTTGCTTGTATGCTTGGACTTTGAATTATGTAAATTGTTGTGCGAATTAAAGCACAAGATTAGCACAAATATTTAATGAACAAAACGTAACAGCGAAGTTAATGTGTTTTTGTCTAAGTCTATAAGCGTCTAAACAAAGTAAATAAGCTGACAGCGAACATATTGCATGAAATTCATGGCTTTGACAACTGATAAATTCTAATATGTTTTAGCACAAAACTAAATAAAATTCCAATCAGATTGTATGGTTGAATGAACTCCTGAACCTAAGCCCACACATGCACACATGAACACATGCGAACAGTTGACAACAAATCGAAGTCCAACAAAATATAATCGCATACCGAATCGAACCCAATTGCTGCCAACGAGAGAAGACAAAAAAACACAACAAAAAAAGTTCAAACTGTCAAAAGTTTGACAGCAATATTGTTTATTTTTATGCGCTCTGCTATGTCAGTGGCTGTGCCACTTGTGCCCCGCCCACGCCGAGTGTACAAAATGAACTCAGGCGGTGGAGTCAACAAAACAAAAGCCATTTGAAAAGTCATACGAGCAAAAAAATCCAACATATAAAACAAACAAACAAACACATACCAAGTCAAAAGTTGTTTCGAACTCCAATAATAATGTTGGCTGTGCCGCTGCTGTTGCTTCTTGTTGTTGTTGTTGCTATTGCTTTTACTATTGTTTTTGGCGTTTTGTCACACAGAAAAACACAGCAAAAAAACCAAAAATATAAACTTCAACGCTAAATTGCTTTGCGTGCAAAGACAAGAAAATCAATGATGGAATATTTTATCCTTTCGCTTGACACTTCACAAAAATTATGCCAACAGATTCATCTGCAAATTGTCGTATGCATGTGTGTGTGTATAAGTGTATGTTCGTGTGTGTGTGTGTGTTTATGTGCAAATACAACAAATTGTTGGGCTCTGTTGTTGTTTTAGTAATGAGCTAAACAGCATAAAAGGCGCACAGTATTATAAGCTGAGCTAAGCAAAATCCTTGTTGGCCAACGAGTATTGCTGACGCCTTCTTTTGTTTGTCATTTATTTATGCAATTTGTATTATTTGTTTTTGTTTTTGTTTTTTGTTATGCTTGAATTATGCGTTTTTCATTTGTTTTTTGTTTTTGAATTTAATTTTATTCTCACATTTAGCAAAGTGTAATTTATTTCATTGTTTGGCATTAATTTATTTATACAAATGATTGTTTGCTTCGCCACTGACGCTTGAACTTCTTATTGTTGTTGTTCTTGTTGTTGTCTTTGTGCTTGTTTATTGTTGTTTAACAAAACGCACACACACACATTTGCCATAAAAGATTTGTCGTTTATGTTGAAGTTATAAATTTTTGCTTTGTAATTTTGTTCATTGAATTTATTTATTTGTTTTTCATTAATATTTCTCATTTGTTGTTTATTTTTGTTTTGAGCGCTTCATGTGCTGGCACACAATTACTAAATTTGGTTGCACTTAGTCGAAGATGTGTGTGGTCTATGCGTCTTTGCCGCTGTCTCACCGTTTTCGACGTGCACGCACACACGCAACTCGAACGCGTCAATCAAAATCAATCATAAACATTTCAGTTTACGCATTTAAATGCTTGATTGCTTACCCCGCGACCGTGACGCGTCACGTTACACGCTCGTTTGCGCTACTCACGACTCACGTGCGTGAACCGGCACTGCTGCTGATGCTCCTGCTGATGCTGCTGCTGATGCTGCTGCTGATGCTGCTGCCGCAGTACGGCTGATGCGCTGAGTGGCAAGCACAAACACACGTTTATCGTACAAAATGGTATTTTGTTTTTGTTCTCACGCACTGGAAAAACTCGTGCACTAGCCAGCCGGCCGTATTAATGCGACCTGATTGCAGGCGGCCTGCAGTAACGCGTCTTAAATACGCGTCTTTACACTTGCGACTTGCGACTTGCGTTCAAAACATTGAAGCAGTTGCACTCATTTACAAAAAACTCGCTGAATTTGTGGCAAATCAGTGATTTATACACTTTTATTTTGTTTTATGCTAATTTTGCTCAACACAAAAAACTTGCTCAGTTCAGAGTCGCACGCGACGCGACATCCTTCGTGGTGTCGTTAACGGCGAACGCTTTCAGACTGGTTTCCCGAAACTCGGCAGTGCGCTGCTGCTGCCGCTGCCACCACCGCTGCCCAAACAGTTGCACAGCGCCAACGCCAACGCCAACATTGTCGCCATTGCCGCTTGCCGTTGCCGATGGTCGATCCGAGTCGAGTGAACTTTCTCTTTTCGTTTGTATGTGCGCTCTTTGCTTCCTTCGTTTGGCGTTCGTCACGCGGCGCTTTCAACGCCCGAAGTTGTGCAAAACTGTTATACGCGCGTAACGGTTGACGACCGCACTCACTGCGAAAAGACACGTGCGCTCTCTTGCACTTTGGCTCAATCTCACGCTCGCTCTTTCGCTGGACCATTTAGTCGCTCAACACAGTTGTTTCTTATTTGGAGCGCATTTGGGTTTTGGCACCTTAAGCGAGAATATGCTTTTCTTATTTTTGTATGAGTTTTTGGTTCATTTTTGTTTTTTTTTCTTTTTTTTTTTTGTTGGTATATCTCATAGGAAATCCGGGTGTAGTCAAGTAGTTCGAAGTATTAGTAAAAAAGGTTCTGAGCTAATTTACAATCTATCAGTATTTTGACTTGTTTGATGCATCATCATCATCGAACACAACAAAGAGGTCCTTTACATTGCTGATATGTGTTATCAACATTGTCTTGTTTACGTGTTTACATATTAATGGCATTTTCCGCACGCAAGCCACGGCTGTAAGTAAGTTGCGAGAAACTGTGCTGGTCGTATAAGAGCGCCGTCTTGAAACCAGTATTTTTACGCATACAAACGGCAGGGAAAATCAGCTGTTTTATAAGTGAGGAACGTCTCGAAATGCTCACGACGAAAAGCTCGCCTGCAACTGTTCTCAACTGTTCCCAGCTGCTCTCAGCTCAGGCGCACAGTGCTCAACATATTCAACACGGTCAGCCAACATGACATGAACTCACCACAACTCATTTCATATCCACCACGCTAAATGTTGTTGCTGCCGTTTTAGCGCATTCTGTTGTGGCAACAAGCAAAGCATTGTCAGTCCAAACTGTTGTTCATTCACCACTTCTTCTTCTTCGACTTTCTCTTTTGCCTTTTGTTCAGAGACAAGCAACAAACCAGCAACAACAACAACAACAGCAAATTCGTGGCCATTGATTGTGTAGCACTTGAAATTGGCAAGCTTGGTCGCGTTCAAACTGCGGCGTCACTCGAGTCGACCAAAGCGCCTTTTAAATATGTAAATTAAAGTAAATTAAAGACACTTCAATGAACCACAGACCATTTCCGTTTCCGTTCTGTGCGTTGTTTCCTTTGTGCTTTGGTTTTCTTTTTTGTTTTTTTTTTTGTGTTGCATACTTCTCGGGGTGCCCATGAAGTTTGTGTCGATGCGTCAACTTCATGTAACAGTTCAAAACATATACAGACATATACAACAACACACCACTACCCTCCCCTGTCTGCTCAACCATATGGTCGACTTTGTCGTTGTTTTTTCGCTGTTGTTGTTGTTGTTGTTGCGTTGGTCTGCTTATAAACGCCTTAAGCGCTTCTTTTTCGCTTTGCATGCTTCATAATAAAGTAACAAAAGGGCAAAACAAATGGCGAGCAATTTTTTCTTCTTCTTACAATTGACAAAAAATTATAAACATCATCTTGCATCCCTCCGAAATATTCGCCAAAGGGATCAGTGAACAAGACAAAAAACAAAAAAAAAAACGACGGGTAAACAAAAATGTGTAAGTTAACAGCGAAAAATATCGATTCGATTCGATTGGCAGCCAACTATGGTGAGTTGTCTTAGCTTGTCATCAATGTCGCAGTCGTCTCTCGTCATCTCCGTTGTCGTCTTACCGACTTTCTTTTGTCCCGATTGGTTTTTCAATCAGTTTTTTTTTTATTCTATTTTTCTTGTTCAACTTAGTTTTAAAAAATGTTCTCGTATTTGCGTACGCACTCTTTTCCTTGTGGTTGTTGTTGCTGTTGTTGTTGGTGGTGTTGTTGTTGGTCTGCGCAAACAAGCAAATAACCAATGAAGCAGATAGCAATGTTTATTGTTATTCTTTCTCATTGTTCCTTAGGCTATTCAAATCAATTCACTATGCAGCAACGACAGGACATGCAGGATCGTCTACAGCAACAACAACAACAACAACAATAGCAACAAAAAGTATAAGCATAACGTGAATATGTTTAATATTAAAATTTATCTCAAATGATGACATTTATTTGGTTCGTCTCGTTGTACTTTCTAAAAAAGAAATTTCCTTATTGCGCACATTTTAATAAAATCAGATAAGCTAAACATTCTATTAACATTGGGCAGCAAAAAACGTTGCAGAGGTGCCGTTGTGCATTGACAAAGATTATGTTCAATATACAAGTTTCTATAATAAGTTCATAGTATAATTTTTAAAATTAAATCAGAGAGATTGAAGAATTGATTGAATTCAAGAATATAAAGAAGTATTATTCTGTGAGTTGCTAAACATAAATATCTTTAAATATCATAAATTAAATTTGTAATCATTATAAAACTTAAGGCAAAAATGAGAAAAACCTCCTCCGAATGAGTCAATAATTCGGACACAGTCTGTAGTTGATTGTTCCGTTTATCGAAGTCGTACAATGCTAAGCTTTAACTTAAATATCGTTGTTCTTGTTGTAAGACAGTCTTTAAGTAACGACGCGTATTGATAAAGCCATCTCCATATTGCTGGCTGTCTGGTCTGTCTGATTGAGTAGAAAAAACTCACATGAGTTTAGAAGTTAACAAACTTTAAATAATTCTTCGGTTACTGTTACAAATATATGCCAATGAAACTAACACACACACACAGAGGTTTCTAGGAATATTTAAACTCTTGTGCTTGCATTCAAGCACGCTTAAGGGCATTGAGCTGAAACTGAAGTTTTCAACACTTTTCTTCGATGCCTTTTGTTTCCTTAATTTTTCGTTTGACTTTCAACTAACTGTAAACTTCAAACTTGAGGCGGTCCAACGTTGCTGTTGCTATTGCAACAGCATCACGTCTTCAACACGAAATCATAACTAAGAACTTTCTACTGTGCGTCGCGTTGTACGTGTGTGAGTTTCAGTTGCATCCTTTAACCTTACACCGATTAAGCATAAATCCTCATAAGCAACAAGGCAAAAAATTGCCAGTAACTTGCGTAGCGAAAAACTTGAAGAAGTCGCAGCAAAGCTATAAGTTGAAGCTGAGGGATGAGCGTAACAGTGTGAGATGAGCATGAAAGCATGGCTGATTGCCACAGCTGAGTAGTAATTTATATGCTGAGCAGAAGATCATCGCTGTTAGTGGCATTAAAAACTTAAATAGTTTTAATGCGACAGAAATATTTCCCCGGAACGTTGGCAAGGGCCGGAGAAAGTCGCCTGAGACGTAAGGCGAAAGAAAAATGTTGCTTGCAGCAAACGTGGAAGGCGACGCACATGACAGGCAAAAGAAACAATGGCCAGGGCATGCAGGCAGCAGGCAGCAAGCAAGACGTTGTGTAAGATGCTGGCGCTAGGAGCTGCCATTGCCGCAGCCAAAGTCAACAACAAATGAAATGCTTTGCGTATGCAGAACAGGTACAACGTCGTTAGTGGCAACATGGAAGACAGTTTTTTTTTTCTGCTTGCCTTTTCCTTTAGGGCAGAAAAACTTGACTAAAGGGAAAAAAACTGAAAACAAAAAGAAGGCAGCCAAACCAAAATAGCAGTCAACTAACTAGCTGAGGCCTCATATCAGCCTCAGCATGTGCTCTTCTCGTCTCGCCTCATCTCGTTCCTTGCCACACCTTTCGTTGTTTCGTTGCTGGTTTGACTTGTCAGCTCAACCGCTCGGGAGCAGCACAGCAACAGCAGGAGCAGCCACAACCGTTGGAGACAACGTGTGGCAGGCCCGCAGGATTCGCTTTAACCGTGTTTCCTGTGTAAATCGAGTCACATGGCAGCACAAAAGCGCCGAACACAAGTGATGCGACGAACGCGTCGACGGTTCGACGTTGTGAGGCCTCTAATTTGCTTGGCTGCATTTCGTGCGTGTGTGTGCGTGTGTGTGTGTGTGCCATGAGCTGTATTACGCATTCTTTATTAGGGCGGAGCGCTTGATTTTGTAATGCCGCAGGCAAATGTGCAAAGGTGTGTGAATGCCTGCGTAACTGTGCGTGTGTGTGTGTGCGTGTGTGTGTGTGCGTGTGTGTGTAATGAAATTGTTGCGTTACGCAAAATTTTGCAAAGCAAATTATTTCAAACGGCAACACTTGTCGTCGCGCTTCGAGCATGAATTAAATGCCGCGGCGCGGTTGCGTTCCATTGCGTTTCTGCTTTGACCGTTGGCTATTTGAACAGTAAATATGCAAATGCGATTATTTATTATTACTTTTTTGGCGTATAATTTCTTGAGTTTATAAATCTTAAATTTGTATTCAACCAAAGAAGCTTTAAAATTCTCATACTGTTAAAACAAAGCATTCTTAATGAAGCTTCAGTTTGTGGTTTCCGCAGACGCATCTTAATGCTTCCTTCGGTTCTTTTATACGTTATATAAAAACACAATACAAATTCTCTCTCCACACACACACACACACACATACATTTATATGTATGAAGAAGACGATTTCAATGCATTTTCTTGTCATTTCATTTGTTTGCTGTTCATTACTGGCTTGTCACAAACTCGTGGTCGTCGATGACTCGTCTGCTGACGTCTTGCCACACACCTGCGCTAAATGAGTTCCCAGCACGCATTCAAAGACCTGACCAACCCCAATAAAGCACACAAATACAAACACAAGACGACTCAGCAAAATCAACTCTTCGCTTTTAGCTGTATTCATTAGAAAGAACAAGTACAAGAACAAGCACAAGCACAATGTATGTTTGTTTGTATGTATTTGTTGTATATGTGTTTGAAAGGCAAAGCTTATTAGTAGAAGAAGATGCCTTTTCTCGGTTCAATGTGCGCGCGTCAAGATTTTTCAGTGTTAATTAAGTACGCCCGGGTGATTCAGACCCAAAGGCAGCTAAACTCCGCTTTGTAACTGTCTTGTCATGTCCCTCTCTCTCTCTCTCACACACACACTCTTCATTTGGTGGTGGTTTATCTTCTACACAGCTTTAATTAGAGTTTATCATTCAAGTCTTTGTTGCTTGCTTACAATCTTTAAGATAGAAAACATTTGCAATTATTTTGAGTCGCGCTTTAAAGTCACATTGTGCGAATTCGTCTGTTTTACTTGAAGAACTCATTAAATGAGAAAAAAACGGCGCACTTGAAGCCTCACGGCCTTAAATCAATTCAGTTAGTAAAAGGCACAAAGGCAGCTCACTCGAAGTTCTGCTCATACGCACGCCATTATCATTAATCTTCGGCTGGGTCTGTCCAACTATTGTGCGACTTAATGAAATTTCTTTCGACTAGTTCGCTTGTTATTGACACATAAACAACATAAAGACATCAATAATAAAATGTTATTCTTTTGGGCTAAGCCGAAATGAACATGAAAATGTTGTGGCATCAAATAAAGGAAATACGCTGACAACGACAACAACAACAGCAGCAGCAACAATAAGACAAGAAAGCGCCAACATAAGCTAAAGAATGCGGCACAAAGTCACTGAACTTGTTTGATTGGGCGGGCGGCGTATGCCAGAAAGCACTTGCTGCCAGCATCGCTGACTTGTCGCGAAGTGAGCAGCAGCAGCAGTAGCAGCAGCAGCAGCAGCATGCGGATTAATTCAATACAAGGACAATAATCGTAATAATAAATATTAAATGCTCTCCTGCCAAACGAAGCTAAAGATGAAGACAAACAAACCAAAGAACAAGACAAGACAGTTGGTCGGCACTGCCGTCGTCCTTGTCATCGTCATTGGTGTCGCTCTTTGAACCGAAATTAATGTCAAATCTGCTGCTGTTCCTGCTTGGCATGTCTCCTGTATCTCTCTCTATCTGAACAAAACAATCTCAACGACTTTGATGACAAAAATTCAATTGACTTTTATTGTCGGCCGTTCGAAGCGTCTTCATTTGCTGCGCTGCGTTTATATAATTTAAAGCCAACCGAAAGGTAACAAATCTTCAACATGGACGTGAACGAGCTTAAAAAGTGCAACTCAAATAAAACTGAACTCGGCAAACTCCTTTTTTCGAAAAGCTTTATTTATGTTTTGGACATAAATTAAAAGCGCTAACTAACAAAATGAGCTGCTCCATTCTGACTCGTCGTTTTAGCGCATCCCATGAGCGTGCCAAAGAAAAAAAAAAACAAAAAAACAAAAAACGCATTTCAGCGCGTTCAGCAAACTTCTTCTTCATCGTCGACAAATGCACGTAAATGCTCGGCACTTTTTCGAACCTCTCCTCACTCATGCACTCATACACTCAGCAACTTTTTATTTCTCATTTTGTGGGTCGTTGCAAGTTTTGAGTAAAATTTATTTCTATTTGCCAGTTTAGTTTTTGCTTGTTTATGCCTTCGCTGCTCGTTGTTATGGCGCTTGTTGCTGCTATTACTTGCAACTATTTGAGGTGCAGTTTTGCTTTTGCGTACTTTTTCAGCAACCAAGAAGCAAAAAAAAACAAAATAATAACAAAACAAAAACGCAACTCAAAATAAATTTGTGGCGAAAGAAGATTTTGAGCATATGGATTTATCACTAGCGCTTGCTGAGTAAACTATTCTATTCCTAACACGCCTTACCTTACTATCTAACTGCCCAAAGGAATCATCTATTTCACATCTATAAAAGGTTTGAGTCTATGCTAATCATGCATGTCTCATGCAACAACCTTAACTTACCGCATTGTAGCGCATCAGCGCAATCACTAATCCCTTTTGCAGCAGCATTTTCCCATCGTTAGCTGAAAGTAGCAATAACGTGTACGAGATGAAATTAAATTTCAAGTTTTAACGAATATTTACGTGCGAGCAGATAAAAAGTGCAACGCTAAAGCTGCCAGCGAAGACTTGACGCTTAAAGGAGCCGCACAAGAATCAGCAAAATAAAAGATTGCAAGCAAAGAAATAAAAAAAAACTGTTGTGCAAATAAAAGTCGTAAAGATAAGTATCAGAAAATAAGAGAGAGTTGCTTTAAAGTTGCTTTCTTCTCCCCTTTATGCCTTAAGCCAAACTGTACGTAATTTAAGCTACGTAAACAGGTATACCTAAAAGTATGCAACGTTTTTTTTCTTTTGGTTCATTTGTAAATTATACATGATGGACGCATATGACGCTAAACTTGTCGCAAAAAGAATGCATAAAATGCCATTTAAAGCGCATCTGCACCTTTTCCAATCTTTGCCAACAACTGCAACTGATTTGACACAAATTTGAATATTGCAAAATATATTTGCTTCAAAGGTTTTCTATTTGTTCGATTATGGAACTTTCATTTGCCAATTTGCTGCCGTGCATTTCGTTGCTGCGTTGTCTGTCGACTCACTATCTCCATGTGTCTGTTGTTGCATGCCTTTAGATTTTTCTATGCCACACATGTAGAAATCAGTTTCTATGCCTTGAATTTGCCACTGGCAAAGCAAAAAAGCAACAAAGCAACAACAAACAACAACTGAACTGAGATTTTTCAATTTTCTTGGCACAACAAAATGTAATTTGTATATTTTATATTATTTTTTTATTTTATTTTTATCATTTTTTGTTCAGTTGATAAAAGAGACAAAATGAAATATATAAAATAAAATATTATTTTTGCTTCAATGAAGCAACAAAATTAACCTTCATGTACTTTTGGCAGCGCCCGAAAGCCTCTCAGGCTGAAATCTTAAATTATATATTTGTATCATTCTTGCTGACACATACACACACACACACACATGCATAAAAACTTGCATGCAGACACACACACACATACGCACAAGACAGATTGTTGTGAATGTATTTATGGCATATTTACATATTCTTTCTTTCTATCTTTCGTTTGTTGCATTTCTTGTCATCGTTGTTGTTGTTGTTGTCGTTGTTGTCACTGTTGTTGTTTTTGCTTTTTGTTGTTGTTGTTGTTGTTGTCTTTCGTTTTGCATTCATTCAGTCAATGAACGCAGCACTTCCACTTGACTTAAATATGCATAAACAGTATTACACAAATTTTCTTCACTTCAGTACATTTCTGTTCCTTTTTGCCTCACCACACTTCACTTTCCCATGCCCCATGCCACACAACACTTCACTCCGCGCCATACACACAATGTGCGCCCCTTGCATCTTCGCTTCGTTGTTGCTGTTGTTGTTGTTGTAGTTGTTGTTATGTGAGCACATTTGCAGTTGAATTTCAATGTGAATTTGAATCCAAAACGAAAATCCAAGCAAAGCAAATACGCTTCATGCATTTTCCACACAAATGATAAAATATGCATGACATCGCATGGAAATTTCTCTGTGGCTAAAAGAAAGACGAATATTTGTATTTATTTCTACGAATAATCACACTTAAGTATTTTCTTTTTCCTTTCCTTTCCCTTCCTTTCTTTCTTCATACGACTTGAGTTTTATGTGCTAAATTGACTTTAATTAGCCAAGTCTGTTTTATGCATAAGCAGAATAAAAAAAAAACCAAATGAAACTCAAAAGAGTCACAGATATACTAATTGCATGCATTTTTAAGTGGCGCCTTTTGTGGCTTTGATATGCCAATTAGTTGCAACATACGAGCAGAGAGTTTTCTAAGTCTAACGAGAACGTTGTTACAAACAAAGCTGAGCTGAGCTTCAAATGCACTCAAACTCATTTCGTTCGTTGTTAATATTAATAATAAATGTTATTATTAATAAAAGACATCATTAGACATGAAGATAACTTCAAATGCGTAGACTTTATGCATGGCACTTTAATGAGTTGCATTAAGCAGGAATACTCCGCTTGACTTACCAACTTCCGCTCGATTCAAGCAATTCACATTGCCGCCATAGACAAACCAAAACTGCATAACTCTCATTGCTATAGAAATGACAAACGAAATAACAACAAAAGCCAACAAAAACAACAACAATAAAAACCACCAAGCACTCACTCAGTGTGAAATTAAAACATTTTATTTGCATTTGCCGCTCCTCATGCAAAATAGGCGCCGACGTCGACGTTCGTTTGTTCGTCAGCCAAAAAAAAAATGAAAAGATACTTTTGTATTTGTTGTGTTTGTCTTCTGTGCTTTTTTGTTTAGCGCGTGTATTTTGCGTTGTAAAACAAGCACAAAGCAAGTATTAAGTACGAAAAGTTTCGCAATAAAAGTAAAACTCCTAAACAAAATACATTGAGCGAAATAAAGAAAAGAAAAAAAAACCTAAAAGAAAAAAAACATGAAATAAATGCGACAGAAACAAAAGTGCCCAAAAAAACCAAATAAATAAATAAAATCCAAGCCCAAAAATGTATTAGCGATGGCGTTCTGCCAATGGCCGTAAATGTGCTCCAAGCGAAATGAAAAAAAAAACAAAAAAAAAAACGAAGCAGAAAAGAAATTCAAATTGGAAATGAGCACAAAAGTCGAAAAACTCTGATAAGACAAAAAAACCAAATGCAAAATAATAACGCAAAAGTATTTTAAAATAAAACAGCAACAACAGCAACAGCAACAACAACAAGAACAACAACAACAACAAGCATAACGACCACAAGCAACAAAAGCGACAAAAGCATTTATTAAAAACTACTTTTGAAAATGATTACGATTTTCAAGTGTGAAAAAAAGGCCCAAAGGATTCTGCGTCGCTTTGTTCTTGCACATGGCATGCACATTCATAGATACTTTTGAGTGCGTTACACTTGCACAGTTATTTTTGTTGCTTTTCCAATATTTCGTTGGCATATTCGTTGTCGTTGTGGTTGTTGTTGTTGCTGTTGTTGCTGTTGTTGGTGTTGTTCATTGTTTTAACTGCCGCTGTGCTGCAATCATCGACAGCTCTCAACTTTATTGTTTGAACGCCTCTTCAATAACTTCGCTGCCACTGCGCTCTGCCACTCTTTTGCCAACACAACACAACTTCAACAAAACTTCATCGTTCGTTTTGGGCGTTGGTATACCTTTTTTCGCTGTCATAAACCCCCCCATTCGCCATTCGTCTGTTTGTGCGTTGTTTGTAAATATTTATTTATTTTCGTTACTTTTTGTATCTTTTCTTTTTTCAATATTGAAATATCGTTGTCGCTCGCTATGAGCTCAGTGCAAAGCATGATGTTCGTTAGTGCAACAATCGCAACAACAACAGGAACAAGGGGAACCACAATAATGCGCTAACAAAAAATATGGGAAAGCATTTTTGCGTATTGCACACAAATTCAAGTACAGTTATACAAATAGCAACAAACAAACAAACAAACACATGTGCATTTTAACTGTGGTTCTGCGTAAATGTGCCTTATGTCAGTGCTTGTATGTGTTTTCCTGTTGTTTTGCCAACTCATCATTAAATCTGTTGCCAAGCAACATGAAATCAAAAACCAAAAACTCACAAAAATTACTAAAAATAAAAAAAACACATATTTTTGTTCATTCATTGTATGTTTGACAGCTTTGAGTGTCAGAAATTATATTTGGCGGCGCGTGTAATGATGCGAAAAGTGCAACTCAGCTTGATTGAAACTGTAATGCAAGAAATGACGCTGAAAACCCTCTTCTATTTGTTCTTAAGATTTACAAAATTCATGTAATAACTCAACTCATCACAATGGCAAAGAAAAAAGGCTGAAACTTCGAAGTTAATCATAATGTGTCACATGTGCCTTGAAGCTACGTGTAACATAGGCGCTTATATTATTTAAATGTTTGCTTGAGAGCAAAAGTATGCAACGCATATATGGAAGGGAGTAAGAACGATATATAAAATCGTGATCATAACGGCAGGTAAAATTTATTAATTCATCAATGTATGTCCTTATGTTTGTCTGTCTTTCCAATCCTCACCAATGGTGCTGGGAAACTATAAGAGGTGGCGATTTGAAATTTGTAGGATAGACTCATGAATTTCGGCAGAAGTTGCAATTTACTTTACTTACTCGTTTTACCATTTTTTTTTCCAGTTTTTTAATTCGCAAATTCAATTCAAACCTCTTTGAACACTCATGACTTATAAACTTTACAACCGATCGCAGAAAATGGCAAATGAAATCAACTCAAAGACACTTCATAATCAGTCAATGCTTAAGTCTATGGTTGTGTTCTGTCTTTGAGCTGATAAATAATTTGCCACTCGACGCAACAACAAGAACCATTTGTTGTGCGTTGCCACGGCTTAATTACACGTCCGTCATGTATGTCACCGAGGTTGCACTTTTGCTCATAATTCGAAGTAAAACTGTCGTTGTCATTTCTGCGACATTGTTGCGCACTTATTATCATTATTATTATTATTACTTTTACTATTTGTGTTATTACAGGCAAGGAAAAACATTTTTAAGCTCATCATCATTGTCACTGCAATAACAGCAACCGTCGCCTGCGCCGCGCTCCTTCACTCCTTCGCACTCGAATCAAGTGGCGCACGGCGGCTTGGCGGGATCGCTCGGTTGCCGTGTTGTGTCGTGTCGTGTTCGTCTCGCATTTTGTTTAGAAACTTTTAATTAGTGTTGCAAAAGTTTTTCAATTAACACCACCTGCAAACTATTTATTTTCTTTCTTAAAATTGAAGCACGTTCCACCGCGCGCGCGCTCTTGGTCACAACAAACGCCAACGGCTTCGCTTCACTTCCGCTTCGACGCTTAGCCATTTCCGCTTTCGCTTTGCCACTTTGCTCTCACTGTTGTTGTTGTTGTTGCTGTTGTTGTTGCTGCTGCTGCCATGGCTGTCAACTGTAAATTACAAAAATATTTGCTCCGTGCTCATTTTGTTATTTCGGGTCTGTGAAAAATGCGTTTTACACCTCGCAAACAATACAAGCAAATAATTTACTCATTTGCCAATAAAACGAGTAAAATCTTTTGCTTGTCGCACAATGGCCAAAAGTAAAAGCTTATTGATGCGAAATAAAATGCTGTGCCATAATTGATTTTTACAACACATCGCTGCCAACGTCGACGTCGCTGTCGACGTCAACATAATTCAATGGCAAATTGGCAAAGTTTTGACAGCAAATTGAACGTTGCACGTTGGCAAAAGTGTTGAGCACTTCTAATTAGTAAAACATGTTGTGCGAAGTTCATAACTCGATTTGAAATTGCGTACTTTCTTCTGCTTCTACTTCTGCTTCTTCTTTTATTGCAGTTCACACGAAGAAAGTTGTTGAAAGCGTATCGCTTTTATTGGCCATTCACATGGCTATGACAATCACTCAAGCGCTTCTCGGCCAGACGCGTAAACTTTTTAATTTGCCTGTTGTGCGAGCGTATTATTGCTGCATTATACAGAGACAGAAACAGAAACAGAGACTTGTGAGTCATTGACACCTTCTTCAAAGCCTGTCAAACTTCAAGTACATTGCATTTGAAATGCAAAAAAGTTGTTAAGCATCTTTGGCATTGTGCTCAAGTTGAAGATTCTAACTGAGTTGGCACGCTTGTTGTGTGCAATAAACTTTGTCCTCTACTTTTGTGCGAATTGCCTTCAGTTGTCGAACACCTGAAGTTGCTACACGCAAAGCCGTTTCAACAATACAAGAGTCGTCGTCGCAGGCTTCAAAATCAATCACCATGTTTCCTTTGCTATTTGTCCAAGGCACATGAAAGGCATGCCACGCGGCACGTGTGCCTTCTGAACGCCTGCGGTGGGCTGTGAGTGGCTTCACAGAGACAACATGAAAAATGAGTTGTGTCAAGGCGCGTTATTAATACATACGAGCACATTTGCTGGCCCGGTGGCGGCTGCATTTTGTTAAATGCGTCTGATGACACTCTGGGGACGATTTTTGCTCTTTGGCATTTTGTTGTTGTTATTATTTCGGTACTGTTTCGTTTTTGTATCTAACGCACTTATAGCTGTCAACGCCGCTTTTCGCTCTTAATTAATTACATTTACAAGCAAAGCGATAAAAATATATTTTTATTATCATCGATGTCGCATGCTCGTTGTCGTTGTCGTTGTCGTTGTTGTCCTTGTACGTTCTAGTTTGCGGCATGTATTCTCAAAGGTGTCGTTAGTGTGCTAAGCATGTGTAAGTGTATATGTGTGTGTGTGTGTGTGCTAAACAACACAGCTTAATTGTAATTTTATGAACATGAATTTTGGTCATTCTGAGTGAAATTTTACTTACACAAAAAAGCAAAACAAAACTTACGTAATTCAATGTTTGCCTGCCGCAAGTTTATGCAACATTTTTTTTCAAAAGTGTCAACTCTGCAAAATGATAAAATTTTAGTTAAAGAAACATTTTGTAGTAATCTCAACAAAATAGCAAACTTTACAGGTGCTCCACACTTTGTCCAACTGCCAGCCGTTGAGTTAAGCTTAAATGCCACACAAATATCCTACGAAATGTCTGCTCGAAGTTGTAGCGCATCAAGCACGCGACATTGCGCGAGTCTATGATATTTTTGCTCATTTACATTCATTATAATATACGTTTTTTCTGTGCGCGCCTCAAATTGCCAACAATGTCACAGATTTGCTGCTAAACGCGAAATTTCTCAACTTTCTTTTGCGCCAAAAGATGGCATCGCTTTACGCGACATTCTGAGCCAAGAACTTCCTGCTCGAGAACACTTCCTGGTCAGCATTTGTCACGGGCGGCGCTTCAGTCACTTAAGATACATTTAAGTTGGCTACTTGAGCATGCCAAAACACACAACAACAACAACAAATTGTGGCAGGAGCAAGCCGGTCAGCGTGCAAATCATTTAAAGTTGGGAGAACATGTGACACAGCGAAACTTTCTGGCCACAAATTTTGTGTTTGGCAAAGTGAAATGAGGTGTCAAGGAAATTATGTGCCGCAGCTAAATTACAATTTGCCGCACACACACACACACGCACACACACACACACACCTGCAGAGACCAACAATATCCCCAGACACGCTGGCAGCAACAAATTAACAGATCCATTAAGTCTAATTACAGCAAGCCAAGTTACACATTCAATTAATGTGCCGTGCGGCAAATCAGCGCGCAAATCAAGCCAATTTGCTTGAGAGGCGCCAAAGTCATTTGACTGTGCGCGAAAATATGTCAAACATCATTTTATGATTATTCGATTTCATTGCGAATTAAACATATTCAAGCAGCGAGCATCTGAGTTAAGCATTTGAATAAAAACAGAAGCGCCGCCAGTGATTCTGAACCGCGTCAAGTGAAGCGGCTGAGCGCAGAAGCGGTTGGCATGAAAGGGAAGCGAAACATGACATTAAAATGTGTTTGGCACCACGCCTTTCAACACGGATTGCACAAATGTTGCTGCTGATGTTGATGGTGATGTTGCGTCGGTGACAGCGTATGAGGCGTGGTGATGAAGCCGCCAAATGCCGCTGGGCATATGCCGTGTATTGTTGTCGCTCGGTTGACAGTTGACGTTGCCAACTCATTGGTTCACTCATATAATCAAGCGGCACCAAACCAAACCAAACCGAACCAAAGCAGAGCAGAGCAAACAGTTGGTATGAGAAAAGCGATTGAATGAATGTTTGGAATGTTGGTTTTGCCTATGGTTGACTTGGCTGACTGGCGGCGTCAGTCGACGGTGTATCTCTGTGTGTGTGTGTGTGGCAGTCAAGTGACGTTGCAGCGTAGCCCTTCGAGGCGAGCGCTTAATGAAATTGTGCATTCAATCGAGCGTGACGATGAGAAAAGTCAGCAAAAATTGAGGTTGCTGCCGTTGGTGCATTGCCGTTGCGCTCTTCCCGCTGCCACGATGAGCTGCTGGCTCATTGATGATCACAATGCTGGCAAAATGCTATTGCCGATGATGATGATGATGATGATAATGATGATGTTGATGGTGCCGTTTATGATGTGTACTCATCGAAAATTCTCCTTTTCTCGATTCATTCTTTTTTTTTTTTTTTGGTTATTATGGATAAATGTGCAAATTAACCGCCATGCGCCCACACACACACACACACAGCCAGACACACACAACACCCTAATACACACCAAGCCAAAACGGAGTGTAGCCGCCATCATGATTATCATCATCATCATAATCAACATCATTGTCATCGTCAGCATGTGAAAAATAGACACATAAGCGCTTAAGAACAAAATTGCCAACGCTGCTGGTCGCAACACACACACATACACACACACATGCACACCAAGGTGCATAAACATAATCAAGTACCTTTGATATAAGCAGTAAAATTTTGTTTTATTATTTTACACTTCTGCTCCTCATGCTCACATATCGTAGACAAACAGCAAAAGGCAAAGCAAGCAAACCAAGCAAACCAAGCAGAGAAGCTCAGCAGCAAAGGAAAGCGCACGGAGAACGAAGCGATTTTGAATATTTCGCGTATTAACTGAATGGCTCTCTGACTTAACTCCCCATGACCCCATGCGTCGATAGACACTGCCATGTGTGTGTGTGTGTGTGTGTGTGAGCCATCGTGCCAACGCTTAGTTTTAAAATGGCATTTTGAATTTTAACGACCATAAATGCATGCTTATCTTAAATGCTCTTTTATGGCACATGGTTTATGTTATGATTTTTCAGCTTTTTCCTCTTTTCTTCTTTTTTTTTTTTCTTGCATGTTCGTTGGCAACGTCATTTAGTTTGTTTTTTCTTTACTGATACTCTGTTTAGATACGTGCATAGAAGCAAATCAACACCAACGAGTTACTTTAATGCATTTCAATTATTAGTTGAGTAGATTTTTGTGCCAATAAGTTGACTAAATTTAAATATGCAAATGTATCGCAAACTCTTTGCTTTCTATTTTTTTAATAAAACGTTACTTACTTCGAGCATTGGCCAAACATTATTTGTAATTTATTTGCTTATAAACACGCGCCAAACTAATAACTTCAGGTGCGAACAAAGCGGCAAAGAACATGTCTCAACTTTAATGGAAGCAACAAGAGCAAACAAAAGCAGCAACAAAAGCAAAAAAAAAAAATACAGAAAATGGCAAAGAGCGACATTATCATCATCACTATCATCATCAGCTATTGTCAAAGTTAGCGCATTTATTTTGTTGCTCAATCAGTATCGCCCAAGGCAGTTTGTGCACTGATGACGCCTTCGCCTTCGCTGCCATTTACATTTCTTTTTTTTTTATCGCAGTCATCGTTAGACAAACGCCAAACAGCGACTTTTGTTACCGTTTCTATATACTCCTTATTGTCGTGCCTGTTGTTGTTGTTGGCGCTGTTGTTGTTGTTGGTACTGCCACCGCCACTTACAATAATTACCATCAAATGAACAAACAAACTTTTCGCTTTTGCCAAAGGTACTAAGTGCGAGAGTATATCTGCGCAGCTCTTTCGCAATGTTGCGTTCATCATCACTCCCTAATAAGCAAACTTTTGCGCACTTATTGAGAAGTAGCATAGAGAAGCAGTGGCAGATGATGAGACAGAACAGATTCAGTAGCGGCACAAGTCAAATCAGCAACAACATTGGCTTGCTTGCTTACTTGCTTGGCTCTTTGGTTGTTTTGTTGGTTGCTTGGTTGGTTGGTTGGTGAAGTAGTGATGAGACCATAGCAAAGTAGCTGACACACAGGAGGGCTGCGCGTTTGAACACTTTTGTGTTGCTTATCGCGCGCCAAGCATCACTCAAAACTTTTCTGCGCTGAACTCTCCGTTCAGATTCTGCAAAACAGCAAAAAAAAACAAGCAAAAACAAAAACAAAAACAACAAGAAGAAAAATCGCTGCCGGCACAATTTTCCAACATTTGAACATTGGACCATTGAGGATTAACAATAAGTGTCTGCTGTCGCAGTCGCAGTGTCAGTCGCTGATGTTGATGCTGATGCTGTCGTTGCCCCCGTGTATGCGTGCCCATGTGGCAGGGGTGGGGTGCGTGTTTGGTAAGGGTTTTTAATTTAGGGTGCCGCCTTGTTACGCGCATAATAGATGATAATGCCGTTGTTGTTGTTGTTGGTGCTACTAATGGTTCTGCCTTTTGGCTTTGGGCGTGCCATGGGCGCGAGTTGTTCAACATTTGAAGCCTGTCAACTTTTGTGGCCTTTGCAAGTGGCGTTGTTCACCAGAGAATGCTTGCATTGCTTGAAATTTAGGAGAACAATGCATGGTACTATAGGAACATAAAAAAACATTTTAAAAAATGTTCACTATACATCATATACCATATTATATATGATATAATAGAGACAGTGAAATCCAAGAACATAAGAATTTCACTTAGATGACATTTCAATATTAATAGATTATCAACCATCGCTCAAAATATTAAATCAATCGGCATATATATTTTTTTTTTTAAGAAGGTTTGTAGAAAAAAGTTGTGGAATATAATATTAATATTAAAGATGTATCTATTAGTTCTACAAACCACCTTTTAAGTTTCTACATCGTCTGGTGGGCAGATTAGAAGAAGTAAGGGTGCCACAAATCCAATCAAATTGGATCTATTTCACAATCACAAGATTTCACAAAGCCAATCTTAAATTCTTACCTTTCCTGCACTTTGAAAACGATTGTTCAATCATATTGCTATTTGGTATTATTACAATCCTTTGGTGCATTACATTCCTTTGGTATGCTGGGCATAAAATGCTTTAAAATGTTTTAAGTACTTATAAGTCAAACATAATACCTTCAACGTGTTTTAGAAAGTTCTTTAGTTACTTTTTGTTAAAATTTCTTCACAAATTTTGTTGAATTTAAATAACTTATGCTTATGCATAAGCACACATAAACACATTTATGAAAGAAGCTGAGAATTTGTTATTGCTTGCATGGAAAAAGTGTTTCTTTACACTGTAGAAACTATAAAGATTCTTTCACTTGTTCACTTACAGTTTTCTACAGAATATGATTGCAATAATCAAAATATTTAATGGATTTGTATAAAATGTTAAAATTCAACACGACAAAGTTTTTCTTTTGTTTATTTGTTGTTGGCAAGAATTTAATATAGTAAAATTTTGCTATTTTCAAATACATAAAAAGAAAATAATTCAAGCACACAAAATGCCAAACAAGCATTCACACACCTGTGCTATGTGCAAGCGACATACAACGCCATCTGCCGTTGAAACCAGAAGGTCGCAATAAACTTGCCATCTTACAGGCAATTGTTCACTACATTTAAACAAAACATAAATTAAGGTCTTAACTAAAAATAAAATACTGTTTTTTTTTTTTAATTTTTTACTATTTATTTGTGTGTATTAGTTTACCGCTTTGGCTTCACACACAAAAGCAAGAAAGAAACAAAATTACACCAAAATTGGCAAGAACATTTCCAGAGTGCGTGCGTTTCCTCATGTACATGGATTCGTTGGCATATTGAAGGGTTTTTGCTTCGCACTTTCATGCGTTTTAGACTCTTTTTTAAATGATTGTGCGTTTTGTCGCACGTTCATGCGTTTTTGTGTACATTCATGCGCACTCTTGGGGTCAAACGCAGCGTATGAAATGAAGATACGTGCCACAAAAACGAATGCAGTGTATTTTCAGGACGGAAAGTGCCGACGCAAGTGGCACTCAGCTTGTTAGTTGTCGAGTCGAGTCGAGTTGAGTCAAGTCGAGTGCAGAAGTTGTCATGGGAAATCTTTTGGCAATAACTTTTCACTGCTTATGATCTCTCGCTCGAAGTTTTACTTCGTTTCATTTTTTTTTTTGTTTTTTGTTTTTCTTGAACATATTTTAACTGCACTTCTTGCACTGAGAAAATATTTTTGTACGATTTCGTCGCTTTTATGCGTTGCTGTTTTGGCAAAACGCGCAAACAAAATGGCACATTTTCTTGTGCATTTTGTAGTCTTGTGTCTGTTTACGTCTTATATTTTCTGTTGCCATAATTGCCTCAAGAGCGTCTTTTTTTTTCCGCAACATGTTTAACATTTTTTCGCCATTTTGTTGCAACTCGTTAAAGGTTTTGTCATGAGCGACAAACGGTTTCGTTGTGTCGCCTTTGTAGTTATTGCTGGCAGAGTGTTGGTTGAGTCTTGAGCGCTGTGCGTTCCTGAACCAATTGAGATTGACTCATGCCTTGCAAAGCCGTTTAAAAAACTTGTTTCACTCACGTAATTCATTACCATTTTCAATGCCAGTCAAATGCCATTTGATTGATTGTTTCGTCTACTTAATTTAATTAATTATTTAGCACGGAAATACTTATAACTTTGCGCTTTGTTCGCCTTTATTTTACTGACTTAATTTTTCTGTTTGTATTTTTCGCAGAGACTTTTGCCGTAATTTTGATGGATTTCTTTCATGAGCTCTGCTTTTTTTTCCATCTTTGTTTGTTTGCAAAACTTCTGTGTTTTTTTTTTGCTTTTTTCTTTAGAGAAAATATCATTAATAAAATGTTTCATTCATTTATTTCAGCAAAAGTTTCGCTGTTGGTCTTTTTTCTTTGCTTCGTTTTTTTTTGTTATTTTATTAGTGTTGTTGTTTTTTTTCTGCTTGATTAACATAATCCAACATTTAATAAAAGTTTTTTTTAGTTAGTGGGCAACGCCGCTGGCCTGCGTAGTTTTAATACCTTTCAGCAGTGATTAGATTATGTAATGGTGATTGAAATGGCTTTATAAGAACTCAAATTGGCTTACTTTGTTTTTGCTTGCCACGCGGCCTATCAACAAATGTCAGAAAGAGACAGAAAGGGAGAGTTCGAAAGAAGTAAGCTTTAAGCAACTTCAAAGTAAACACAAAGAAAACTCCAACCCGCCAAAATGTCCTTTTGCTGTTAGCATTCATTCAAGAACAACAACAACAACAAAAACATTTTTACAATTTTAACTTTTCAACATGTTTCTTTGTCTTTGCTTAGTTTCGCCATCGTTTAACTAACACCGAAATAAATTGCTAATCTTTAGAATGAATGAAATACATTTTTCTTGCCTTCCATTGCTGCTTAGACTCAAACATACACATTCGCTTACTCTCTCTTTCTCAAGCACAGACGCACACACACACACACATATATGTACTTCATACAAGCACATTTATTCGCTTCGCTGGCTGCCTCATGTGTGCTCATCTTGGTTTCTTTTCTATGTGTGTGCGGTTGTGTGTGTGTGTGTGTGTGTGTGTTTGTTTCTTCGCACAAAATCGCATTAATTTGGTATTCTGACCACAGTACTGGGATTTATTAAATAGTCAGTTAAGCTCAGTTAGAAAAAGAGGGAAGCAAAGAAAATATGCGAATAAACTTTTAAAAATGTAGATGAACTCTGAAGAATTTTACCGAGGAGCAAAAGGCAACAGAGATGCTCATACATGTCTGTAATTCAACCGTCGTATTTCAATAGTTTTTCTTTATTTTTTTCTATGTTTTTGTATTTTAAAAGCACTTTTGCATTAATGAAACCATTTCGCATTAATGTCAGCATTTTCAACAATATTACTATGAGTAAATCTCTTAACCAATCTCAGTTGCTTTTCTGTCTCACAAGAATTCTCCCCACTCGTATTTAAATGCTTGAAAATCATAACAACACTCAATATTCTAGACAAATGACTTAAATTTACATTTATTAATGAAGTTGAAGAATCCCAAACTGATTTCGTATAACAAAGAACATATCTAACTGCCGTGCTAATGGTTGACTGAATATCTCAATAGATCCCAAAGCGGCGCTTTTCAATTTTGCTACTGGCTCTGTTTTTAATCGGCAATCAAAGAAGAGACTGCTCGATGAAGTGAAGCGATATTGTCGGGATCATCAGATCAGATTAGATCAGAGAGTTGGATGCAATGTAATAAAATATCCGGCTGTAAAGCTGGACAAGAACTGTGACAAAAATCAGCAACTATCATGTATGGTAGTTCCTATTCTATCGAGTATTAGCACAATCAGTTTTTAATGACGAGCTTGGATGCAAATGACTCTAAAAAATACCTTTAGCAATGAAAGCAAAGAAGAAAATCCTTAATTAAGAAACAAGATATTAAAAAGGACATACAAAAAGTTCCTTTGCCACAAATAATTATGCAGAGTTTTTTCCTGACTTTAAATTATTCTGTCGGCACATCTTGTTTGCACTTTTTAACACAAATTGTTTCAAAATAAAAACAAAAATTCTACAACATTTCGATAGCTTTCGATAAATGCCTTAGTTGTGGCATACAAGAGTGCCACACGCTGCTTTCGAGCCAATTTCGACAGAGCCATTGCTCGGCAACATGGAGCGGATGTGTGTGTGGGTCCGAAATGTTCGTATTGAAATTGCGTTTGAGCAATTTTAAATTAAAGTGTCATTTCGTTGCTTGCCTTCTGTCATTCGATGTTGTCAGCTTCGATTGCGCACATTGAAACAAAAATAAAATTTATAGTTTGGGTTCATGAAAATTTCTTTGTCTATCATTTTGTTTGCCATCATTTGCTTTGCTTGCCTGCTAGCTGCTCCGCTCTGCAATGCTCGACTCGACTCGACCAATTGAATTGGTTTGTTCAAAATTTGTGCTTTTGTGCGCCCTTTGCACAATGCCTTTAAAATGTTGTCAGCCAACGAGCACGTTCAGTTAAGATTTATCACTTTTGATTTCTGCGTCGTAGTTTTATTCATTCGACTTCCTCGGTCGGTCGGTCGGCTGGCTGGCACATGGAATTGATTTAATACATTTATTTGCTACTCACATCCGTCGTTATTCACATTGATTTGTCTCTCACTGATTGTAAGCGTATGCCTCTGCATGCCTGTGCACTGCCGGCGTTTCTTTCAATTCGTACGATTGTCAATTTAAAATAGAATTTAAATCTTGTGCGATTAATTGTAGTGCACTTTCCGCTTATGTATGCAAATTCAATGGAAAGCACTCAAAAATTTGTTTAGCCAACATCAGCATCACAGAAAATTAGAGCTTAAGGAGCGCTTGAAGTTTTCCGCATCAAGTGTGTGCCGAACTGATAATTTTCTGCTGCAACAGCATTTGTGCGAACAATCGAAGTATTAGCAGTCAATGAACGATTGAGAGCGTCAAGGATTTGGATCGCTGAACGAACGCTTCAAGTGCTAAGCCGAAAGCGTTAATGACAGCGCAATCTTATTGTTGTGTGTAAGAAGCTTGAGTTAACTTCTAATTTAATGCACCAAACTGGCAAAGCCATCTTGTTCGTGTGTGTGTGTGAGTCACTTTCGAGTGGCTTCGTGGACTGAAATTGGCCATAACAGTCATTTGCAATTTAATAACGCTCAAAACAAAGTTATGCCAGCAGTCGCGTGTGTATGTGCGTGTGTGTGTGAGGGTGTGGCTTAGCCTGGAAATTCAAAATGTCGGAAGTTGTATTTTTGCAGTTATGACCGACAATAGCGGAAATGAAAATATAAAATCATAAAAGTGACTGCGCGCACACAAACAACGAACCCGCCAAAGCACAAGCGAGCTGGCGACTGCCTTCATCTACACACACATACACAAAGAGACTCCTTAGCATGCTGGCTTGTTGCCCAGTCTCGGTGTTCTTCTTTGATTTTGCCATTTGGCGGCGCAGTTTTGGAACATTGCAAACCTTTTTGACTGCAATTTTTATGTTGCATGCAATTTCAGCTTTCAACATGACAGAAAACAAACACAAAAAACTGAAGCACACGGCGTGTGTGAACTGTTGGTTGTGTAATTCTTGTTGGCACAATATGCCTTTGTCTATGTTACTCACTGACTGAAGCAATTGCCTTGGCGGCGGCGGTCGGCAGGCGACAAATTGAACTCAAGACAATCAAGTGAGCGGCCAACATGTCCTATTGACTCTGTTCAATGTCCGACTGACTGGCACATCTTGCCTGCAAACACTGCAATTTTCTTATAAAATCACAATACTTTTTCCAAAAAAAGGAAACGAAAATTGAATGATTTCGTTGTCTTCCATCATCGATCGATTGTAGACAATTGCCCATTGAACTAATGGCAAATGCTAAAGCGACTTTTTCAAATACACCAAAGCACATATGTACAATGCCTTCGAAGCACACACAAGCACATGAGAAGGCACTGAAAGGTGTTGCCACGTCTTTCGCTTGTGGTTCTTCTGCATTTGAAAATTACTTGCCGCAGGACAAGGAAATTAAAGAAAAAATGGCGAAAGAAGAGCAGCAAACAACACTAATAGCAATATGAGAAAAAAAAATAGCTGCCTTTGTGCTTCAACATCAAATCAACTTTGCTTTGGCCTGCAATAACACGGGCGTTGTGCACACGTCGTTGGCGATGGCGAAGGCGTTGGCGTTGTTCGTTGGTATTTTTCCGCTTTTTAATTTCATTTCGCATTAAATTATATTTCCTTCTTGCGCAGATAATCAAATTACAGGATGTTTAATATTCATTAAAAAGATACATTGCGGTCAGACAATAAGTCAAGTAAGATGGTTTCATGTTTCTTTTTTTATTTTATTTTATTATATTTTTTTTTTGTACTTCTCCTAAAATGCAAAGCTAATGTTGGCAACTATTCAAATGAGGTCATCAGTGAAAACATGCATAAGGAAATATTTGCTTAAAATTAAACAAAACGTGTTTGCTGATGTGATACAAAAAAAGCTTTGAAGCAACTAATTTAAAACTTTTGAGCATTTCTTTTTTTTTTAAACTTTGTTTACATTTTCAGTTAAGAAAACTTGCATCCTGTTTAACGAGCAGCAAAGGCGCTACTTCGCTACTTCGCTTGAATGATTCTGTGCAGAACTTAACACTTTGCATGCTATAAATAAATGCGCAACAACAACAAATTCGTTTTGTTTATTTTCAAAATAAGCCGAAGGTCATAGCCTCGTTGACTTGGGCGGACCGGCGAGGGTCGGCGCGATACGGCTTGGTCTTGCAGCGCTTTAACGCCTACAAAGGCGTGTGATAAACGAAGGCGGCGTGAAAATGCAGTCCCATGGCGTTAAGCAGTCGACAGTCGGCGTTGCTCATTACAGCGCATAAATATTTACAAACGCATAAAAGTCAAAAATTCAACTCAAACACAGAAAATGTTGAGCTAACAATGAGGGAAGGGAGGTTGGTGGGGTGTGATGTTGAGTTTAAAGTAATATAACATAACGTAGCGTAACTTTGTTTAGCGCAGTTTAACACAAGCGTTGGCTCATGGCAACATAAATTAACGAATCGCAAATTGTCGAGACTTGCCACCCGAATTTGCCACTTGCCACATGCCACTTGCCACTTGCACTTTGCCGTTGTACATTTGTGACTTATTAGTATAAGTGAGTACATACTTCGCTACCTCTATGTGTGTGCGCACACAACCACACACTTAGCCACACACACATGTACACATACAAATACAAATGTGTGGGGTGAAGTTGCTTGGCTTCAGCCTTCAGTCTTCAGTCTTCTTGGCGCCGTTCCTTTGAGATTTTAATTTCAACATGACTTATCATCACGTTTAATCGCGTTAATTAAACAACTTGTTACCTCTTGACTGCCACAAAATTTAATTGCACGGTTTTACATGAATATTCTTGGCATGGTTTTGCATACACTTGACTTTTGTTAGTTTTCTGCTTGCAACTGGCAAAGATTTGATTTTCTACTAGAAATCTTTGCCATCACTCACTCAGTCACTCAGTTAGTCACTCAGTCAGTCAGACGGTTCCTTGAACTGAAAGTTTGAACTCGCATACAGTCGGCAGTTGCGAGCCGGCGCACACGTGTTGCTATTTAATTAAAACTACGCACACTTGAGGCGCACTTCAGTTCACGCCAAAACATGCTCAACGTCTTCATTGCGATTTTTAATTGCAATTACCGATTGCGTATTAACCGAAGAGTTGTCATACAAGCGACACTCAAGCGGTTTTTGCCTTTAGTTTTGAGTATACGTAATAAAAAAAAAATAACTCATACACCATGTTGAACTTACTATTTTTTTTTTTTTCTTAGAAATAAATCAATTTTCATTTAAAAGCATAATTTTTTTCTTTAGCAGTAACAAAGCTTAAAATCAACGCTTTACCTGGGAAATGCTTAAAATTTGTGCGCATTGAAGCCCAACGGAAAAGTCAACAAGGACAGAGACGGCAAATTAATGAGCACACATGAAGCGTACAACGATTTCAGTATCGCCGTGGCAACGAGCGTGGCAACAGTCGCAGTCACAGTCACAGTCGCAGTCGCAGTGCTCATGTCAATGCTGGCAGCCATGTTGCCATTTCGTACGAGTGGCAACAATTAGGCGCGCGTTGCTTCTGTATTAATTGCCAGCCGGGCCAGCAAGAACAGCAATTGCAACAGAAAAGGCATGTTGTTGTTGTTGTTGTTGTTATACGAGCACTCATCAGGCATCGAATGCCTGCGAATGCAAAAAACCATTGGTGCGAAAATAAACTAATTGAAGAAAAATTTCGCATTGCTCTTCTTTTTTCCGTGTTGTTGTATATTTTGTAGCCACGCTCAAAAACAAAGCCATGTAACCGTTTTTTTTTTGTTTTTGTGTACTTTGCTTTTGCTGCTGTTGTTGTTGCTGTGGAGATGACCTCCGGTCAAGTTTCGACATGTTGTCGACACTTGATGCCGCGTCGCTCAGTTGCACGCAACTCTGATCAATTGTTGCCATACACCGATGAGCCAACGAGTCTGGCGACCAGACAGGAGCGCCAATTCAAGTTGCACTTCCTGCAGCAGCAACAATAACAGCAACAACAACAGCAACAGCAGAAGTTGCCAATTAAAGCAACGCTGCAACGTCATTGAACTGTAGCAGGCGCTGTTACTTTATTGTCGAGGCTAACGTCATGTCGTTTCAACTCACTGCATTACATTTTCAGTGCTTCAAGCGCAACAACAACAACAACAACAACAACAACAACAACAACAACAGCCCGAAAGAGGCTGAAGTGCGAAAATAAAAGCACATTTCACATACATGATAACATTGGCAGACTTTTAGCTTTCAATGGCGTTATCAAAGATTTGCGATACTTTTAATGAGCGCTGCTAATGCAACAAGAAAAACAACAATCAACTTATTATTATTTTGAGCGTTGTTAATGACGACAACGATGATGACTTTATGCCACTTTGCTCAATGCAATAACAACAACAACAACATCAACAACCGAGACAAGTAACATGATGTTTTAAGCCACTCTGCGTATTCAATAACAGCAATCCATTTCTTTTTTGTAGCTCAGACGCAGCGCACAGTTTTTATTGAAGTTTTTCTGTTGCCAATGCCACTCCATCGCTGTGCAATGCTGTGCCGTGGCAATCTGAGTCTCTGCTTGTGGCAGCTTAACTGCAGCAAATACTACAACGACAGATACCTGCAACAATGATGTTACATTCAAGCAACAAGTGCACTGCATGGCCGAGAGGGGGAGCGCTGTGCCTTGGCCGAAGTGTGCGAGTTAAATTGGAGAAGAGCAACGCGGCGAACTATCAGTCGAATGAGTTTTCAATTTCACTTAATTGGCATCGAGTGAATTGTTTCTTTTTTTCGAAGAAACTTTGTCGTTGTTGCTTGTTTTGCTTTTGCTTTTGCTATGTTTTGCTACAAGTTGTTGTTGCTTGCATGCTTTTTTTTACAGTTGATTGCAATCGTGTTACTTACAACATGACATGCGGCAAACACTTCATGGCTTTATGGATTTTATTTTTCTTTAGTAATAACGGCGAAAATTTATGTTGCAATCACAACGAAATGGCATAACAACGCGCCTACACGCTAAACACAACTTCAGACGCGTCATCAACGTTACCATCGTTATGATCATCATCATCATCATCATTAAGTTTGGCGTGTCATATTTGCTGTTGCATATATACACGTATTTATAATGGTGTAAAATGAATTGGATTTGGCTTGCATGCACAAAAGAACCGAAAAGGTAGAAGAAAAATACACAAATTATATACTCAACATTTTTGAAGAAAAAAAAGAACGGCCAAAAATGTATAAAGGAAGCAACGTGCATAAAAATGCGACACACGTGCTTAAGCTATTTGTCACATGAGCCTTTAAAATATGCCCTCGAGGTTAGACAAGTGATGTTTATAAACCGTCAACTTCACTCAAGACTCAAGACTCAACTCAAGTCAAGTCAAATCGACTTGCATAAACTTTGGGCTTCGCATACAATAAATTTTCGCTTGACTGTGCTTAACATAGAAGCATCACTTTGCTATTAAAGTTTAAGCCAAGCTAAAACTCTGAATTTGCCAAGTTAAATTAAGTTGTAGTTGAAGTGAAGTGAAGTGTAGTGAAGTAGTTCCGTCCGCTTGTCGCACTATTATTAGCATTGTAATAATGAAATTCTTGAGCTTTGAAATTTATTTGTAAACAAATGCCATGCAAGTTTATGTTTTTAATTCGCCTTATTTTATTGCTTGCACACGTTTGCTTTTATCAGCGCTTCTAAGCAAAGAAAGTCGACAACTGCCAAAAAATATTTATTCGCATAATTTCATAAAACAAACGCACAACATTTGCAAACAAACCGAAGCGTATATGAACTTTTTGCCACGCCTCTTAACCGCTTCTGTCTTGCCGGCTGACGTCGCTTGCAGGCTTGCCACACACAATGATTTTGCATGCGCAAACGTTTACGCGTTTTTAAGTTATGTCGATTATAATTAGAAAAGTTTTGCCAAAATTGTATTTCATATTTTTTTTCTTTTTGTTTTTCTTCTTTTGTTGCTTTTCTTTTTTTTTTTTTGTTTCTTTTCGTTTCGGTTCTTTTGCTCATAAAGTCATAAAATTATAGGTAAACGTTTATGTATTTTGCTCGCAAAATGTACCAACTTTCTTTGTTGCCAAATTGTTGTTGTTGTTGGCAACACTAGACAAACTGGCAGAACTTTACTTGCTCCTTAGGCCGCCTGCCTCTTAGGCTCGTTGTGCCTTATGGTGTTGCGGAACTTGGCCTTCGCCAGCAAGTAATACAGCAAGCCGCAATTTACATTTTCAACTAATTAATTACGCAGACTTTAAAAGGTTCCTTGGAATTGTTGTCCTTTGGGCAAGCAAGTCAAACTTTACACAAAAAAATGCTACAAAAAAAAAAACAAATACATTGAAATTAAACGAAAAGCATTTATTGTTTAAAATGAGTCTTATCATTTTTAATTGAAAATATTTTCAAGCGTTACATTTGAGCTTTTCCACGGAAGAAGTCAACGAAGTCATTGGCCAATTGTAAAGAAGAACCAAAGAAGACCAAATGAAATTAAAGTATATTCAATGTAATTGTTGCTGTTGTTGTTGTTAGTGCAGCAGAAGAAATATGCGATGTCTAAAAGACGCTGCGCAACTCATCAAATCAAAAGGCGTTATGGTTGCGTATACGCCATGTTGTCTGCGCGCCAATAAAAACGCATGATTACAATGTTTTAACTGATTTATGTTTTTTACACCTTGCGTTGTTGTTATTGTTGTTGTTTTTGTACGCTTTTTTTCTACTTTTTTATGACTCAACGGCCTCGAAGGTTTATGTGTGTGCAATAAAATGAAAGCGTGTTAATTATGCTTTCAAGCAAAAATCAGTTGTGAAATCGATTTTAAAATTTATTTACAAAACGCTTACAAACACGCACACACACACACACACACACATAAAACAACTATTAAAATTTCAGTGCAAATTGTTGGTTTGCCACACGCAAAATGCATTAAAATGTTGTTTTATTACTTCTTTTTTTTTCTTCCCTTTTTGCAAAATTAATTGAAATAATTTCAGTATTTGTTTTTCTTTAGCACCATTTTTAATTGCGCGTAAATGTTTGCTTTCGTCTCACAAACTCACTTTGAATTTTACATTTTGTTCACATTTTGTTCATATTTTTTTTGCACCGTTTTCGTATTCAATGAAAATGAAATCCTATTAAAAATTATAATTTATGTAAATTTTGCTATGCTACAAATTTGTGCTTGTATGAGTGATAATTTCATTTGCCGTTACGCACACAAAAGCGATGAATATTTTTCATGAAGCGCAAATGACACGACAAGAGACAAAACACGTTGCGACAGTAGCGAAAATTAAGAAATGCCAAAATTATATTGTAATCTTCTATTAGACGTCAAGTTGGCGCTGCCAAAGGTCCTGAAGCACGAAGAGTTGGGCAATGAGCAAAAATGAGTTGACAGGCCCACCTGCACGATGTGCGTGCGTGCGTGCCTGCGTACGTGCGTGAGTCTGTGCTATAATTATGTCGCACACGCAACGCCATCGACAAAATGTGCAAAGAAACTTGCTGCCTCTTGTTGTTGAAGACTGTCAGTGCCATGTTTGTTTGTTATCGTGAAAATAAAGTATTACAAGCGAGAAACATGATGCTGTGACATAACCAAAAGATACAATATTTCTTCATCCTTTTATGCAACACCAGCAATCACCTCACCAGCGCCTTCTTCTTCTTCTTCTGTTAAGATTTCAATCTATTTTTGAATACGCGCGCGCAAAACCGAATAAAATGAAATGTTTACGCTGATATGCGACCTTCTTGCACAGTAACTTCAGACGATGTCACTATCGCACATACTCCACCCCACCTCACTCCTCTCCTTATCAAACCAAGCCATTATGCCTTTCCTATTGTTTTTGCTGCTCGTACGTTGTTGTCTTACCTTCTTCATTTTATTGCGAAGTGTTGTGACATGCATGGCAATAGATTTCAACGGCAGCACATCACATACGCAGACTCATTTATATCAACGCGTATGCGCTTAATTGACAAAGGTTATTAATTATTAATTATGTTTGCTTGTGAAATTACAAGCCATGAAAAAGAAGACAGAATAAATAAGACGACAAGAAATATTCATGTTATATTTGATAAAAGTTTCAGCATTTATTTAGTTAAGATTTTCTTTAACTTTTATTTCGATTTTCTACGCTCAGAAATTGTTTAATGCAAAAGAAAACAAAAACACACATTTCGCCATACTTAAAAGTCATAAAATAAAACAAAGGTAACAACAATAAAGCAAAACAAAAGCCTATAATGAAACTCCTTCGGCTAATAACTCAATAAGGTGAATGCAACAAGACTTGGCCGCCGCCTCAGCCTGAAACGCTCACTAATAATCTAAGCTCACTGGCTCAATTCAAAAGCATTTAAGATTTTTAACTACAATTTGTAACGTTGAATTTAATTAATTCTCGTCGCCAATGGCTGAGGCTAAGGCTGAGGCTCAAGCTGGGGGAGAACGGACGAGGCGGGCGCCAAGGCACAAGTCTACCTAATTTTATACGCCTTTAAGCCCATTAGAAGTTTTATTGCCATCTATAAAGTTTATTTTTGTTTAACTTTTATGTGCACGTTGACACGCCCACCACAGCACAAATATCGCTCATACACCATGTATACCAAAACTGACTTTCTTTTTGAATTTCTTTGTCGCCTTGTCTTTGCTCAAACATCAGGAGTGAAAAATCAACAATTTTGCTTCATTGTTTCAATTTATTATGAACTTTTATAACTTCTTGTACGCTTTTTGTGTCGTACGACGCCTTCAGTTGTGGCTGTGCCTCTCTTCACTTCACTTCACTTCACTGCACATCACTTTACAAATAAAAGCGCTTGTCTTTGTGTATGAAGTGAAGATAAACCGAGTGTGTTTGTGTGTTTGTTTATATGTGTTTGTTTGTGTATGTGTTGCAGGTCACCATGAGGCCTAAACTTGTACGCTGCTCTTCTTGGTTTGCTTGTATTTCGTTTTTATAGCATCTTAAGCCAATTTCCTAAAAGGTTGCACACTTTCAAAAGGTTTATTTCATTTTGGTTTCATTTCTATTTTGGCGTCATCAGTTTTTTTTTCTCTCTTGGAATATTGTCTAAGGTCATTAAAGTGCCGAGCCCCAAACATGTAGATTTCTTGACCTTAAGGTTTTTGGCACACGAATTAGACAGACTCAGACTCGGTCTTAGTCTCAGCGTCAGCATCCGATTTGCTGTAATGGTCTTCGTCTCCGGTTCCGGCTTCTAATTGGCTTCGACAGCTCGTCTTGGTGTTAATAGCACAAATACGGTTTTGACTACAGCTGTCATTTATAATAAGCATCACGTCGTCTCTTGCCGCTCTTGTTGTTGCCCCACCGAAATGTTTTCGGTTCGGGTTCAAATGCATAATTGGCTTTCGTGTTACTTCTGGGCATTCAAAAAGCTGCTCGTCCTACCATAAAATGCACAAAAATGTTCAACATTTTTTCTTGTTCACTTTTGTTTTGTTTTATTTTGGCCGCTGTTTTGTCGTTTGTGTTCTGTTTCTGTTTCTCTCGCACTGTTTTTGTTTTTGTAGGCAAATAAAGCATGCTCCAGTTATTTTATTTTTATGAGTTTGTTTCGCTTTTTATGCTTTTCAAACTGTTTGCGATTTCAGTGTCCGAATGCTTGTTCGCGACGACATTTTTATGACGAAAGGAACTACAATGATTTCAGTTATCCTTGCCCGAGGTGCTGAAATAAAATCGAGACCGGCTGCTGACATGCGCCGGCACTGAAGAACAGAGTGTGAGCATAGCAGCGAAAATATGCGAATCGGTTATACAAAACACTTGATGCTCTGCAATTTGGCTTCTAAAGTATAACGTTGCGACTCAGGCACATTTTTTGTCACTTTTCAATTACTAAGCAAGCCAAACCAATTACCGCACAACAACAAACTTGCCAAGTTAAAATGATCTTCATGTGAACATTTTGAAGTTGTAACAAAACGCACTTAAAAATTTAAATGCTTACAAGTATCAAAATAACCGACAATAAGGAATACAACGGAGTCAAAATTATGTTGAGTATGAAAAATCATTGCGAAAAATTACACAAATAATAAGACAAATATTTTACGATACGAAACTGGCACAGAATCACAGAATCACAGATTGAGCATGGTTGTTCAGATAGTTGAACTGAGCATATCCGCAGGCCCAATCTTCTTCTTTCTTTTCACTTTATTATTATTACTATTATTATTTCTATGCTCATTTTGGAGCACTTCGCTTTGCTTTGCTTTGCTCATGCTTTGTGTTACTAAGTGTATGGCATAATGCCCTCAGCTTGTGCTCAAGTTCTGCTTTGTTTTTCGTTCATTACAAAAGTAAATAGAAATTTAGTCAAACATTTTAATACATCGATACGCATTCTTATGCCATGTATATAAGTCCGTTTGTATTTGCTGGCAAATAAATTTCTGTTATTATTTAATGCACGTTTCACTTTGTGGAACATTCATTTATTCAATGTTGCCTCGAATGCGTGTGTTAGTAATTTGACGTTGTAATGACAACACAGGTCACATTATCAGCGCAACAACTTAAATTTTTTCATGGTTATAAAAATAAAAATTAAAAATTATTGCGCGCAATTTAAGAAAATTATAAGTACTTACAACAAATAACAGAAAAGCGTATCCCTTTAGCAAATAATACTTAAACCCTCATTAAAAAGAAAAAACAACGAGAGACTAAAGGACAGACAGACAGACAGACTGGGAAGCAAACAAAAGCCACGCCCAATTTGTCGTTTGCCTGTTTTGGCAAAGTAGTAATTAAGTTTTGCTGTGTGACCAACGTTACTTTGCTGCCTCTGTCAACAATACGCCGGCGACATTGTCCGAGCCGAGGTCTAATATTATTTTAGCGTAGTCATTCGCGGTTTGCCGAATTGTTTCCACTACTTGACAAAGAACGGAAGACAAAGAAAAAAATATCAACAAAGTTGGTATGGCCAATTGGACAGACCAACGGACAAAATGTCGGCAAACACGAAAAGGGCGCAAAGGATCGCCTTGCAAAACAAAAGACTTTTTTTTTTGTATTTTATGAGTGTGTGTGTGTGTGTGCTTTATTTATTTGTGTTTTTTTTTTTTCTTCTTTTGTAGAATCTTCTTCTTCGTTTTTATGTTTTGTAATCCTTTTAAAACAACGTACACAAACGCAAAACAACGATTTGCCAAAAAGAAAATATAAATTACAGTTACAATCTTAACAGAGTTGCCCAACATTGGTTGAGTGTCAGTGGTGTGTGCGTTTTGCCTTTCATTGAGGCGTTCGTTTTGCCAGCGGCATCCTTTTTATCTTATGAGACGACAAAGGCAAGCAAGCTAACTAACTAACTGAGAGTCGACTTGCGCCTAATGTTCAAATACCCTAATAATTTTCGGTTGCTTTGGCGACTATCATGTGGCTGACTGAATGACTGCCTGACTGCCTGACTGCCTGACTGACCGACGGACAGCATGGCTGACGGAGTGGCTAACTGACAGAATGACTGTAATTGTTGCCTGAAGCTCATTAGCGTTCAAATCGAGAAAAACAATTGCCATAAAGACCACAAAAAAACGCCGAAAGGGCATGACTAAAATGAAAAGGGAGATGAAGACGAGAAGGCACATTTCTTCAAACTAATTTGGCGACTAAAATTTATGAATTATTATATGTTTTATTTGAACGATTTACTTCATTAATGTATATTTTTTGCTTTTATTATATTTATACAGACATATCTGCCATACGATACATTAGGCACGATCGTAGCATGGGCGTGGCACTTGAAAATGGGCGTGCAGATTTACAAATCATCGACAAAGCAGATGATATTTTATTTTCATTTTTTAATTTAGTTTCGTTTGTTTTTTCTTAAATTCTTTGCTTGCAAATACATATAGTATTTCTTTCAGTGTAGGAGCTTTTTCTAATGATGTGCTTTTTTTTCAACTGAGCTTTTTGTCATAATACATGATGCGTGT
The DNA here is from genome assembly GCA_037044515.1 of Phortica magna. NCBI lineage: Eukaryota > Metazoa > Arthropoda > Insecta > Diptera > Drosophilidae > Phortica > Phortica magna. The sequence goes on from JBAMBP010000698.1 coordinate 291,266, forward strand.
TCTTTGAATTTCCGTGGAAGGCTTTATTTATATTGCGATAATGATTTCGAAAGAAGTCAAAAAAATAATAAAACCCATGATTATTCTTTGCGTAATCTTGTAATTTTGTTGTTAATAATGTTATTCAAATAAAAAATATGATTAAAGTTTGCTGATGTTACGCTTTGTTTTAATAATAAATACAAAAATAGAAGAAGAAAGCACAAGTGCACGTCAAAGAAATTATGTGTTAAATTAATAATAATTTTAAAAAGTTGATGAAGCTTTGGATGCAAAAAACTGATGACTAAATTAAAATAATACCACGCAAGTAAATGTGTGATACATCTTTCTCTGATATTATGACAAAAACCCATATTTGATATTCGCACTGAAGCCAAAAGCTAATCGAAGAACAGAATCCATGTGTGTACTGAAATAATGAAGACCATATTTAGAGAAGCAACTGAGAAGCATCAATTGACTTGTTTGTCATATCATAAAAAGTAGTTTAATCTCAATGAACTAATTTATAATTAAGAAAATTGGATGCTCGACGAATTGCAATCCATGGCAGGGAAATGAAAAGCTCTAACATATAAAACCAAGTCCCAACTATTAAAGACATTTTCCTTTTACGTTATTTGCCTTACAATTAAATTATTTGTTTATAATTTAATATTATAATTTATATTATTAATTGTACAATTAATTAATAATATAAATTATAATATTAAATTATTGCATATGAATAAAAAGCAAAGTGAGAAGTAAAGTTCTTAAGATTGGCGACGATTCTGTCTGTGCTTTTGGCGCAGGTAATTGAAGTTTAACTGCGCATGTAATAAAAGCAATTTCAGCTATTTTCAACGCATTAACAGCATAAATAATAAAAATGAAAAAAGCCAAAAAATAAAACAGTTCTTATAACCAAAAACAAAAACAAAATAACATGAAAAATAAGCAAGAAGCTTGAAACAAAGACACTGGAGCGCCTTTGACATTGTGCCCTTTGTTCAACGCCTGCGTCCCGTCGTCGTCTTCATCGTCGTCATCGTCATCGTGGACGACGACGTCAGACGTTTCTCAAAGTGCGTGCGTTGGCATTCTGCGACGAGAAAAGCATTTTTCATATTTTGTGTGTTTGCGGAAAAACAAAGTGAAATAAACGCAAAGGAATAACAAAAGTAAAATAACGAAACGAAATGCGATATTTGTCGCTGATGTTGTTGTTGTTGTTGTTGTTATTGTTGGCTTTTTGTTTCCGTTTCTTTTGCATTGACGCCTTCCTTGAGATTTTTCTACTTTTACCAAAGGTAAATGACATTGCGGCAAGCGGGGGGAACGCCGACGATATGCCGCAGCGTAAGCGCTCTCGTACCCAAATAAATGAGCGACTTATTCATTGTGTTGCCATTAAGGTGGCTGTGATATATAACACGCTCATAATTGGTCATAAATCTGACAAATGTAATTTGTCATCACTCAAGCAGCAAGCGAGCACATCATGCTGTGTGAAATCATGAGGCGACCAAGGATATACGACAATACACCACCACACACCGCCATACTGTACACTTTAACACATGTGTGTGTGTGTGTGTTTTTTTGTTTTTTTTTTTTGCAGAGGATTCGCTGTGAAAATGAAAAAGGTGCTTGACACAAAATGTCAGCTGCAAATTTTTTATTGTGCCAACTCAGACACGCACACACACACACACAAACAATCACAGCAACTTAATGCGTTGTCCTCAACGGCGCATAAAAATGCCGAGTGCGTTCTCTACACACTCATCGAAATATAAACCTGACAAAAAACTGTTCTGCAGGTGCTCGTTTATTTTTTTTTTTATACATTCCCTTTTTTTTGCCCACCCAGTTTTTTGTTTTTTTTTTTCACATAAGCCGCAAAGTAGTTGCTTTTTTATGACTTCGGTCAGTTTTGTATGCAATGTGCCTCGTAAATATTTTATAACAGACTCTCTCAATTTTTTGCGTTGGCTCATGTTCATGTTGGCACAATGTTTGCTATTGTTAAATGGACTCTTAAGTTTCTTTGCCGTCTGCGTTGTAAGTAATGTTGTACAAATGATTTATTTACATGTCACACGTATAAAATTTACACAAGTGACTTTGCCAATTGTCAACGTGATTTAAACGTCATTTTTCAATTTGGTCACCAACAATTTTTAATCGACATGTACAAATTCGTGCTAACTTGTTAACAAGCAAAGGAAATGACATCAATACGTCAAACCATTGCACGCACGCACATACATAAGTCATGTTATGAGTACTGCGGCGTTTGCTCATAAAAGCAGTACTGCCGCGCATTACAAATACCAAAACTTATACTGTTGATGCTCAAAGTGTATGCAAACTTCGCAGTAGACAACAAGAAAACTGCAACAAATTTTTGCAATTTTTTTTTTGAATGCATTTAATTAAATTTACATCAAATACTTGTAATGCACGACGCATGACATGCATTAACTGTACTATCATAAGACTTTTATGAACAGACTCTCATGTCGCATATAACAGTTTAATAAATAAATGCTATAGTTTGAATAGCATTGGGAATAGAAATAAATAGCACAGTTTTACAATTATTGGTTCGAGGCTTAGCTAATTATATGTTACGTGTGAATGACAATGCTGGCGCATAATATTTACATTAGTGAACAAATTTGCGCTTAATTTAGCAACTTATGACTTTGAAAGAAAAAATGCGTCATTGCATATCAGCAACATGCAAATTATGCCGTTTATGTACACGATGCTTTGTTGATAATCAGTCTAACTATGCATTTAAGACATTTGCTTGTGATGATTTCGACAAGTTGAGCAGTTTTGAAGCCTTAGAAATTGCAAGCACCTTCAAAAGTTAGCACCGCCCACTTTCGACTCGAACAACAACAGAACGTTGCCCGGCACTTTTTGGCAAATTGTTCTTCATAGATACGAGAAAATTTGAGAAACTGAGTGTTACTCAATTAATGACAATTGGATAATTGGCGACGTTGATAATTCAGTTTGCGTTGTGCTTTAAAAATCGGACGTAAACAAATTGTACGAGTAATAAAGCGCAGTAGAATATTGAGCAATAAAGCCTGGGAAAGTGTATTGCACGTAGACCAAACCTCGAAACGACAGCGCTCAGACCGAAATCTAAGATATACAAATATGAGAATTGACAGCCGCCTTGAACGTTGTCCGTCGATGTTACAGTTACATTGGATTGCTTACAGTCGTGTGTGATATGTCACAGCGAGTGGTTATTATACGCTTTGGAAATATTTTAAACAAACTCGTTTAGAAATGAAAAATTACTCGATTTTCTTGTATCTGTTCGTGCTTTCGTCAGGGATCTTTGACGTCATTGATGAAGTTGATGCACGCGGTGGCCGAGGACGAGTGGGCGGCTCGTTTGGTAGCCTCTTTGGTAGTTGGCGCAAATACAAAAAACCATCATCAAGTGGCGGTCAACGCATTCTAAGTGGTTCACCTATGCACACAGCAATGACTTCATCCTCATCGCTGGGTGCTCCCGTTTCGGTTTCTTCGGGAAAAGTTATATCGAAGCCCAGCATGAAAAAGCAACCAGCATCAAGTTATCCCAAACAGCAAATGCCCGCTGGTTATACCTCTATGGGCGGTCATCATCACATCAGACCAGCTGCACCACCACAATCGGCGAGCTACGGCTTTATGCCTAATGGTCAAGCCTACCCGAACGCTGCTGGCGCTGGCACCTTTTATCCGAATGCTGCTGCTTTGCCTGCTGGCGCGGTATATTATGCACAGCCACCCATACGTTCAGGTAAAATATAAATAAACAATTAACACGAGAATTAATCTGAAAAAGTGTTCTATTTAGGACACAATGATTTTCTAATGGGCATGTTGACCGGCCATATGGTGAACAGCATGTTGTACCGTCCAAACCACCATATAACACAAGTCTATCAACGACCAGTATCAACAAGTGAAAATCAAAGCACCAATAGCCCCAAAGTGATCGTTATCAATAACGGACAACAGCAAGAGCCCTCCGGTGATGCCGTTAAAACCATTCTTCCCCAGTATTGGCCAATGGACTCGGATGAGCCACTGTCAGAATTAATCACCACCACAACATCAACTACATCGTCATCATCGAGCATTAATAGTAACTTATGATTGTTGCTTTTAAATCTCCTTCACTTATTCACTTCTAATTAATTGACAGCGTTTTCGGAGACTTCGACCGGTGAACCGCAATTGGGATCAACTGATGGTGGAATTGTATGCTTTCCGGTCTTATTGAATGAAACCAATCCGGATAACGCTGACATGATTCGTGAGGTTGAAAAAATCATTTGTTTCCCCGCACCAACTAAGCTTCAGGGAATAGATTGTATTATACGAACATATATAGAACCCGATCCATTAGACTCCACAAAATCAGTAGAAATCGAAAGAGAGGAATGTCTTCCAGCAGCGAGCACTACCACTACTGAGCCGCCAATTGTCGCCGGCGAAATAGGTGATGAATTATCAATTGAGGACACCAAATTTGACGAAAATTTCGCAGATACCAACTAAACTTAGAGCATTAAAATGAATTATTAGTATAGTGTAGTCATCATAGAGACAAATGAATATTATATGAAATTTCCTGATATAATAAATAAAATTACTATTGAATTCGAACGCATTTAAAACCATCAAAATATTAAACTTAAACTTATATTGAACATAACGAGCTTATGACAAATCCAATTGATAGCAATCGCGCATATACACATGGTCCATGGCAGAGGCGAACGAATATAAGAGCGGTTGAGAATAACCGACAAGTAAATCATAAAGAAACAAGCAAGATGAAAAATTTTCGGCATGCCGACTGCGCTGAGATAAAATGATCTCAGAAACTGAACGGCAAACAGTTCTAACAATTTTAAATTAAAATTACTTCTATATTAGATGTCGAACCAACGAGACACAAAATTTTAAAGAAAAGAGCAAAATAGATTATTTATAGAAACTGAAAAAAAATTCACGAAAAGTGCCGATTTTGCGGAGTGTGAGTGAATGTTTTTTATATGAAAAATTAAAAAATAATTTTTAAGCACGCATGAAGGCGTTTTCTCCTTTTATCAGTGCTATAACGATTTGTTCACAGACCATCTAAATATACTGCAGCAAGTTTTTAAAAATTATCAATTTTACTTTCTCAGGAACGACAAGTAACCAAATCGAAAGTCATAACAATTCAAGATTTTAGCAAACTAGTCTCTTAAGGTTAAAAAATCCCATTCGAATTTATTGTTTGCCTACAAGAAGTCTCTCATTTTAGATCAGAAGAGCGAAAAAATGCAGTCTCGTACCATTTATATTGCGCTTATAGTGTTATTGGTGACACAATGCATGTACGAAGTATCTGCTAAGCACCATGGAAAGAAGCATAAACATCATGATAGTGATCATGATGGAAATGGTAACGTGACATAACGCTCATTTTGTTGAGACAAGATTAATAAAGCCAAACATTTTATACTGTTTTCAAAGGTTCTTCAACTTCTCGACGGGTTCAAACCAAGAAAACACAGGAAACATTCAGGTTCTGGACACCGGCACCACGGCAATAACACTACCGCCACATCAACATCGGCTCACCCCACCGCACTGGCAGTATAGTGCTTTTCTTGTGCCGTTAATTTCAATAAGTTTACGCACAATACTTTTGTCGTAAATAGGTTTCTCATTTTAAAATAACTTTTATAGGTTAAACATTTTTTAAATTGTAAGAATTGCAAGAGTATAAAATATAAATTAAAATTATGAAAACTACGTATTTCGTTTATGTATAGATTATATAATTTATTCTGAATCGATGTATGCAATTTCCTGTCTCTATAGAATAAAACTAATCTTCGATAACTTACAACTATTATGTACCTCAAAAAAAAAAAATCATTAGCTTCCACCTACTGAGTAGATTGCGTTATGCGAACAAGCAATACGTAACTGAACGAGGTACACGGACGACAGAGCCACGTATTGCTCCCGGACACAGCCTTCGTGATGCATGTCGTCTGCCGACGTTGACGCCGAGCACCAGTGCCACCTCCACACCGGTCAAAACCTCAGAGGAAGACGACAACCCACTGTCGTCCGCCATTGCCGCTACCTACTTTCCATCATCAACCGTGCTGGCACCACCCATGCTGCAGCCACCAGTGCCACCATACGTGCAGCTGCCCGCACAACCGATGTCGGCTCACCCGTTCTGGCAGAACCATCAGCCGTACCCAACATGACTCCCTCTGGCGATTCTACCAACGTTCCTGCCGTCATTCCCACCTTTTTTCCGGACACAGCCTTCGTTATAGCAATCGTCTGCCGACGTCGACGCTGAGCACGACTGCCACCGCCGCCTCGACCCCGGTCAAAACCACCGAGTGAAACGACGACCCACTGTCGTCTGCCATCGCCGCTTCCCGCGTTTTCAACACCAACCGTGCTGCCAGCACCCATGCCGCCACCATCAAAGCCATAACCCCCGCCCGTACCAGCGATTTCGGCTTAACCGTTCTAGAAGTTGCATCCGCCGTACCCAACATGGCACCCGCTGGCAATCCTAAATACACATAGAGATACGTATTGCTAACTGAATCAATACGGCATAACAGCGTAGAAAACTCTTCATATGTGCAGCTGTTGTCACCGAGTATTCTCTTAAGGTGATACTTCATCGATTTGACGCCAGCTTCCCATAATCCACCCATATGGGGGCTTCCCGGGGGAATAAAATGCCAAGTGACGCCATCTCTTTCCAACACCGGCGCTAGGTTGGTGTTGTTGTTTATCGCCGCTACCAAGTCCTTATCCAATCTTCTTGCAGCGCCAACGAAATTTGTGCCATTATCGGAGTATAAGTGCTCACTTTTACCTCGTCTAGCAAAAAAACGATGTAGAGCTTCTAAAAACTTGTCTGTAGACATATCGCTGACAAGTTCCAAATGTATGGCTTTAGTAGCCATGCAGACGAATACACAAACGTATCCTTTATGAGACCGCTGACCACGTCCCTTCGAGCATCTTATTTGGAAGGGCCCTGCATAATCAATGCCAGTTGCTTGAAATGGAAATGTTCCCGTAACCCTGTAAACGGGAAGATTGCCCATCAGTTGATTAGCTGGTTCTTGCCTGTATCGAACGCAAGTTGTACAGCTCCTTAAGTGTTTTTTAAGTACGTTACGTAACCCAAAAATCCAATATGCACGTTGAATGTGGTTCTTCATCAGCTTGATTCCTCCATGAAGCGTCATCTTATGGGCGCTATCCACCATGAGCCATGCCACGTGTGACTTTTCGAGGATTGCAGGATGCTTCATTGAAAACGGCAACGTTGAATTTTGTAGCCGGCCTCCCACTCGTAGTATACCTTCTTCATCTAGGAATGGATAGAGTGGCAGGAGCTTGTTTTTCGTTTCTAACGATTTTTGGTTGTATAGCTGTGTTATCTCCTTTCCGAAATCTAGTCGTTGTTGAAGTTTAATTATTATCGTCGTAGCTTTTTTCACCAAATTTGTTTCGATGTTTGCCTCTTGACGAATCTTTGCCTGAAGTTTGGCGACGAAGCGAAGGACACACGTGACGACGCCTACCAACTTTTTCCAGCTTGAATATTTCGTCAGCAGTTCAATTAAAGTATTATTCACATTAAAGACTGTTGATATTATTACAGACTCAGTATCCTTATTCACTGGCCATTCATGCTTGGGACGAGTTAACCATTTTGGCCCATGCCACCAAATGGCACATTTTTCCAGTTTTTCAGGTGAGGTCCCCCTTGAAGCTATATCTGCAGGATTGTCTTCTGATCTCACGTAGTTCCACACTACTCCAGGGAGTCTTTTCACGATGTCATCTACTCTTGATTTCACAAATTTGTCCTTACTGCGTTGATTCATTATCCAAGCAATAGCTATTTGTGAGTCACTCCAAACGACGACATTGATTTTGTTTTTAAATGTTGACTGTATCTTCGTCAACAGTTTCGATAAGAGATGCGCAGCACAGAGTTCCAATTTGGGAATTGTTTTCTTATTTTTGATTGGGCTGACTTTACTTTTGGCTGTGAGTAAAGTAACTTTTTCTCCAATTCTTGTGTAAATTGCGGCAGCATATGCTTTCTCGGAGGCATCACAAAATCCATGAAGCTCAATTACATTGTAGTCTGTGTTACCAACCCAACGAGGAATTTTGATGCTTGCTAGGGCTGGTAATTCGTTTGCAAAATCTTTCCAAATTTTTGCTGAAGTTGCGTTGAGCTCAGCGTCCCAAGATAGAGACAACTTCCATAGCTCCTGAACAAAGCATTTCCCTTGGAGCGTAACTGGCGTGAGCCAGCCTAGCGGATCGAAAATTCTTGCTAGTTCTGACAACACTGATCGTTTGGATATACGATCTGACTGCGGCTTCTTGACGCTGAACGAAAATGAATCTTGTCTCGGGTCCCAATGTAAGCTCAAGGTTTTTATTGATTCGTCCTCTTTGATAGTCACTTTTTCCGTGTTATTTCTATCTGCGATGTTAGCAATAATCTTCTCGTCGTTGGAGACCCATTTCCTGAGATGCATACCAGCCTTTTCCATTACGGCTCGTATTTTTTGTTGAATGCTGATGCATTCGTGGATTGTTGAAGCACCAGTCATCAGATCATCCATATAAAAATCTTCTCTGATGATTTTTGCAGTAGTGGTGTCATCGTGGCAATAAACGTTAGCTATATGTTGCAGTGAACGTACAGCTAAAAATGGTGCTGCAGACGTTCCATAAGTCACCGTTGTCATCTTGAACTCACGAATTGGTTCTTTTTGATTTTCTCTCCACAGGATGTGGTGGTATTCTTGGTCTGCTTCTGATATTTTTATTTGTCGATACATTTTTTCCACATCAGCAGTGATTACGAACTGCCATAGTCGCCAACTCACCAAAATGTCAAAAATGTCTCGTTGTATTTTAGGCCCAACCAGCATCACGTCGTTAAGGCTGAGGCCGTTGGTCGTTTTAGCTGAAGCGTCAAAAACCACCCTCAATTTTGTTGTTAAACTGTTTGGCCTGATAACCGCTTGATGTGGCAAATAGTATTTGCCTTGGCTCATTGACTTCACAGGTACCATATGACCAAGCTCCAGATATTCTCTCGTGTCTTTGGAACTTCTTCTCCATTTGCAAAAGTCTTGCTAATGCTTGTTTGCGAGAGTCCCCTAATGTGAACTCTTTTTGAAAGGGTACTGATACTATAAGCCGTCCATCAGTATCAATTTTCGTCGTCTCTTTGTAGAATTTTTCGCAATTCTGTTCTTCTTCTGTTTCGATTGTATCTTCTTGTTCCAGCTCCCAGAATCTCTCCAGGTTGTCAATGTTCACAGTAGTTGTTGCTGTGAAAACTTTGCGTTGCGGTGCACGTGACACGTTACCGGAAATTATCCAGCCAAATTTCGTTTTTTGACCCAGAATGCCTTTAACCTTTTTAACCTGTCCCATCATAATAAGTGGAAACAGGTCTGCGCCAATGATCATGTCGACTCGACTGGCTTTATTGAAGTTTGGATCTGCTAGGAAACAATCTTTCCAGTCGTCATGGACTTCCATATCCACGTTTTTACTTGGAAGCGCTCTTTGCAACTTGGGTAGAACAAGCGCATCTGTTTCTGCTCCAAATCGACTAGAACATCTGGGTTTGATTTCCAACTTCACCTTGTTTTTGGACAGCTCGACGCCTTTTGAAGAAATCCCTTGGACCTCTACGATCTCCTTTGTTCTTGGCAACCTTAACAGTTGGGCTGCCTCCTCTGAGATAATTGTCCGCTGCGATCCTCCATCCATTAGAGCTCTTAGCAGTTCATATTGGCCACTAACGTTTCTAACTTTGACGACAGCTGTAGCCAAGAGAGTTTCCTGACCCGCATTTCCGCTGAGACAGTTCACACTCTCATTTTTCGCTTCTTCATGAAGCAGTGTATTGTGGTTTTTATAGCACTTTTGGCATTTCCACTCTTTTTTGCATTCACCCATGCTGTGATTGCCGAGACAACGGTAGCACAAGTGATGTTTTATAACAAACTCCTTACGTTTGCTTACGGGTGCACTTTTGAATTTTTGGCACCTTCCAATTTCGTGCCCTTTTATGGAGCAAAAGCGGCATGATTTTGGTTGCAGATAGGATGTTGTTTTACCAACACCTTTTTGTACCGAGTTTATTGAGTTGTATAATTGTTCAATAAACTCCAGTACGTCTTCTAGGGTTTGAATTTCCCTGTTCTTCGTTTTTATATGTTGCTCGTATTGCTGTAGAGCTTCTTTTGAAAATCGACGAAGAAGAATTTGAGCAAAAATGACATCCGCCTGTTTGCCAAGTTTTGCTTTTTCTTTTATAATATGTATAGATTCCGTGGCCGAATCTAAAAAGCGGCGAACACTCTCTTCCGAGTCGCATTTTAGGGTATCCAGCTCCAATATGTTGTCAAGCCGATCAGCGAATATCTTCCGATTATTCTCATATCGCTTACATATTAGCTCCCACGCCGCACAATAATTCGCAGCAGAGCCAACCAGTAAATGACTCACTACTGCCTTTGCTTCTCCCTTTAGACACGCTTTCAGATAATTCAGCTTTATGGCGTTGCTGATATCTTTTCTTTCGTGAATTATTTCGGAGAATAGTTCAAAGAATGTCGGCCACTCCTTGGCGTTTCCATTAAAATGTGGAAGTTCCACCTTTGGTAGTTCTGGCTTTTCCGACATCGAACTTAACTGGCTTTCGGCCATTTTCGTATTTAATTCATCTATTAGAATGTTAGCCTCCATTATTAGGACATCAATTTCGTCATAATCGAAGGCACTACATTCATATATAGTTTCCAGTTTGTCTAGAGTGGTCTGCACTTGATTGAGGGCGGACGTGACTCTCATCTTGCAAGCTCGCATAGATTTCATATCGCCATTGTCCAGGCATTCATTGGCTTCACTCATAAGCACTCTAAGCCTGTTTGCCCGTTTGTCTACTAGATCAACTAAATTGTCTCCTGCGACAGAGCTTTGGTGTGATACAGCATCTTCATTGCCCAAGACATTGGCTCCTTTTTTTGAAGAAAGACTTTGTGCTTCCGCTACTGCTAACTTCACTGGATTATCCAATCGCTTTGGGATGGTACCGGTTGACTCGATTTTGAGCTCACTCTCTGATGCGGACGTCTTAACGTTTGCGGCCTCTTCTAACGCATTTTTGTAGCTTTTATACGTATTCATAGTTGTGTCGAATACTTTTTCAATTGAGTATTTATGATCGATCACTTCTATTTTATTTAAATTTGAGTTGTTTGCCACAAATTTTGAAACATCGTCCCTCATCTCTTCGATGGTAGCACGACGTTCTATCATGCTGTAGATTTTGTTTTGGAGGACAGCCTGCTCCTTCAAAAGTTCCATAGAAGAAGGCATTTTGCACTTTTTAATAATTTTGCGTAAGCGTTGAATTTTAAAATTTAATTAATTTAATTTTTCGATTTTTTTTTTCAATTTCTGCTGTCTAAGCCACAGAAAACGCTTTTCACTTTTTTTTTTTCAACTTCTGCTGTCTAAGCCACAGAAAACGCTTTTCACTTTATTCCGCGAAACAATTTAGTTCTAAGACTCGAAGGACCAAAATGTATGGATATTATACATTTAAATGAGCACGCACTGATATGTTATGTTGTACTGATTCGTCCAACACGGACGTCGCTTTATTTATACTAGAATTCCTTAATACTAACGCTGTGTTGTAAGGCAGCAGCGTGTGATCCTTAATTTCTATTGGTTAATTTTACTAATGACTATCTTATCCTAACACTGTGTTCGTAAGACAACAGTGTGATTGTAAATCTATGTTGGTCGCTTATCTTGTTCTTAATTATCATTTTATGGCCGCCAGATGTGCTTAGGGTTTATGGCCGCTAGATGTTTATTATCTTTTATGGCCACCAGGCGACCTACGACCGTTCTGATGAAACTAGTGCATTATCTGCAACGGCAGACAATGCAATATACTGTCTGTGGCCATTAGGCATTTCTTAGAAGCGATATCAAAGCATGAGTCTTGCAGCCTAACTGTTGTCCAGACATCGTAGGGAGTCTTATGTTCATACTTATGTTCATACTTGAACAGTAGCCATCATGGGAGTAACCCAGACCACCACCGTTACAATCCCTCTACCACCACTCTATTCCACTGGCGCTTTTCCCAAAAAGGACCCTGTGAGTCCTCCCACCCCTCACCATCATTCTGTGCGTAAGACGGCTTAGATATTGTACTCTCTTCCACTTCCAGCCGCTCCTTTATGGTAAGAACCAACATCCCGCTCTCTGCTGCCTCGTTACACTTAGTATCCAGCCATCGTTGCTATTCTGGCCGAAGGGAGTGCAAGATAGAGCCACTGGAATTAGCGCCGTAGAAACCAGGTGACCACTTACAAAATTGCCTGCTGCTTCGGTGTCCAAGGTAGCCATCATGAGAGTACCCCAGGCCAGCACCGTTTAAATCCCTCTACCACCAGTCTGTCTAAGCGGCGCTATTACCAAAAAGTACGCTGTTGGACTTACCACCTCCCACCCCCCACCATCTTTCTGTGTGTGGCACGGCTCAGATATCGAACACTCTTCCATTTCCTGCTGCTCCTTGATGGTGGGCAGCAACATTCCCCGTCTCTGCTTTTCTCTAACACTGTGTATCCAGCCTTCGCTTCCCTCCTGACCGAAAGGAGTCCAAGGAAGAGCCACAGTTTATTGAGCAGTTCTTCAGGGAAGAACTAGCGCCGTAGAAACCACACAGACGACCACATACAAAACTGCATGCTGCTCCGGTGCTAACGGTAAACTCCATGAAATTACCCCCGACCAAGACCGTTACAATCCCTATGCCACCATTCTCTCTGAGTTGCGCTTTTACCAAAGAAAAACTTGCGGGATGTCCCACCTCACCATCTATCTGTGCGCTGCGCGGCTTGTTTATCGAACTATCTTCCACTTCCAGCTGCTCCTTTATGGATGGCAGCAATATCGCCCGTGTCTCCTGCTCTTTAACACTAAGCATCCAGTCTTCGCTTCCCTCCTGTCTGAATGGAGTACAAGGAAGAGCCACAGTTGATTGAGTAGTTCTTCAGGGAGAACTAGCGCCGTAGAAACCAGTCGACCACTTACAAAACTGCGTTCTGTTACGGTGTTCGCGGTAGACACCATTGAAGTCCCTTAGACTGGCACCGTTACAATACGTTTATCACCACTCTAACTGAGCGGCACTTTTACCAAAAAATTCACTGTTGATCCCCCCATCACGCACCATCTTTCCTTTTGCGGCACGGCATAGATATCGAACTCTCTTCCACTTCCAGCTGCTCCTTTATGGATGGCAGTCCCCGTCTCTGCTGTTCTGTAACATAGAGTTCCCAGCCATTGCTTCCTTTCTGCCCGAAAGGAGTCCAAGGAAGAGCCACAGTTGATTGTATATTACTTCAGGGAACAATTAGCGCCGTAGAAACCAAGCGTCCACTGACAAATTTGCGTGCTGCACCGGAGTCCACGGCAGCCACCGTGGGACTACCACAGGCCAGCACCACCACACTATCTGAGAGGTGCTATTTAAAAATAGGACCTTAAGAGTCCCCCCACCCCACGCAACATTTGTGTGCTCGTCACGGCTTAAATATCGAACTCTCTTCCACTTCTAGCTGTTCCTTTATGGTGGGCAGCAACATTCCCCGACTCCGCTGCTCTGTAGCTCGTAGTTTCAAGCCTTTGCTTCCCTTCTGGCCGAAAGGTGTATAAGGAAGAGCAACAGTTGATTGTGTATTTCTTCAGGAAACAATTAGCGCCGTAGAAACCAGGCATCCACTTATAAAACTGCGTGCTGCTTCGGTGTGCACGGTAGCCACAATGGGAGTAGCCCAGACCTGCACTACCACTCTGAGCGCTATAAAAAAAGGAGACTCTGTAAATCCTCCCACCCCTCGACATCTTTCTGAGCGCGGTGCGGCTTAGATATCGAACTCTCTTCCACTTCTAGCTGTTCCTTTATGGTGGGCAGCAACATACCCCGACTCCACTGCTCTGTAGCTCGTAGTTTCAAGCCTTTGCTTCCCTTCTGGCCGAAAGGTGTATAAGGAAGAGCAACAGTTGATTGTGTATTTCTTCAGGAAACAATTAGCGCCGCAGAAGCCAGGCATCCACTTATAAAACTGCGTGCTGCTTCGGTGTGCACGGTAGCCACAATGGGAGTAGCCCAGACCTACACCACCACTCTGAGCGATATAAAAAAAGGAGACTCTGTAAATCCTCCTTCCCCTCGACATCTTTCTGAGCGTGGTGCGGCTTAGATATCGAACTCTATTCCAATTTCATCTGCTCCTTTATGGTGGGCAGCAACTTTCTTCGTTTCTGCTGCTCAGTTACACTAAGTAGCCAGCCTTCGCTTCCCTCCTGGCCGAAAGGAGTCTATGGAAGAGCCACAGTTGATTGAGTAAATCTTCAGGGAGGAACTACCACCGTTAAAACCAGGCGACCTTTTCCAAAACTGCATGCTGCTCCGGTGTCCACGATAGCCACCATGGGAGTACCTCAGACCACCACCGTTACAATCCCTCTACCACCACTTAGTCTGAGGGGCACTATTATCAAAGAGGACCCTACGGGTGCTCCCACCCCACACCATCATTTCTTTTGCGGCATGGCTCAGATATCGAACTATCTTCTACTTCCAGCTGCTCCTTAATGGAGGCCAGCAACATCCCCCGTATCTATTGCTCTGTTAAGCCAAGTTTCCAGCCTTCCCTTCCCTCCTGACCGAAAGGAGTCCAAGGAAGAGCAACAAATGATTGAATAGTTCTTCACGGAGAAACTAGCGCCGTAGAAACCAGGCATCCACTAATAAAACTGCGTGCTGCTCCGGTGTCCACGGTAGCCACCATGGGAGTACCCCAGACCACCACCACCGTTACAATCCTCTACCACCATTCTGTCCGAGCGTCGCTATTACCAAAAAGGACTCTGTGGGTCTGTGGGAAGACAATAAGTCTACCACTCCTCTGACTGAGCGGTGTATTTACCAAAGAGGTCCCTGTTGGTCCTCCCGCCCCTTTTCATCTTTCTGTGTGTGACGCGGCATATAGATATCGCACTCTCTTCCACTTCCAGCTGCTTCTCTATGGTGCGGCAGCAACATCACCCCGTCTCTGCTGCTCTCGTATCACTAAGAATTTCCAGCCTTCTGCTTCCCTCCTGGCCGAAAGGAGTCCAAGCAAGAGGCACAAACGATTGAGTAGTTCTTTAGGGAGGAACTAGAGCCGTAGAAACCAGGCGACCAAATACAAAACTGCGATGCTGCTCCGTGTGTCCATGGAAGCCACCATGGGATTACCCCCAAACAAGCACCAATACAATTCCAGTACCACCACTCTGTCTCGAGCGGCGCTATTACCAAAGAGGACGCTGTGAGACCACCCACCCCTCATAATCTTTCTGTCTGCGGCGCGGAGATTTCTCCTGCTCTTTAACACTAAGCATCCAGTCTTCGCTTCCCTCCTGGCTGAATGGAGTACAAGGAAGAGCCACAGTTGATTGAGTAGTTCTTCAGGGAGAACTAGCGCCGTAGAAACCAGTCGACCACTTACAAAACTGCGTTCTGTTACGGTGTTCGCGGTAGACACCATTGAAGTCCCTTAGACTGGCACCGTTACAATACGTTTATCACCACTCTAACTGAGCGGCACTTTTACCAAAAAATTCACTGTTGGTCCCCCCATCACTCACCATCTTTCCTTGTGCGGCACGGCATAGATATCGAACTCTCTTCCACTTCCAGCTGCTCCTTTATGGATGGCAGTTCCCGTCTCTGCTGTTCTGTAACATAGAGTTCCCAGCCATTGCTTCCTTTCTGGCCGAAAGGAGTCCAAGGAAGAGCCACAGTTGATTGTGTATTTCTTCAGGGAACAATTAGCGCCGTAGAAACCAAGCGTCCACTGACAAATTTGCGTGCTGCACCGGAGTCCACGGCAGCCACAGTGGGACTACCACAGGCCAGCACCACCACACTATCTGAGAGGTGCTATTTAAAAATAGGACCTTAAGAGTCCCCCCACCCCACGCAACCTTTGTGTGCTCGTCACGGCTTAGATATCGAACTCTCTTCCACTTCTAGCTGTTCCTTTATGGTGGGCAGCAACATTCCCCGACTCCGCTGCTCTGTAGCTCGTAGTTTCAAGCCTTTGCTTCCCTTCTGGCCGAAAGGTGTATAAGGAAGAGCAACAGTTGATTGTGTATTTCTTCAGGAAACAATTAGCGCCGTAGAAACCAGGCATCCACTTATAAAACTGCGTGCTGCTTCGGTGTGCACGGTAGCCACAATGGGGGTAGCCCAGACCTGCACCACCACTCTGAGCGCTATAAAAAAAGGAGACTCTGTAAATCCTCCCACCCCTCGACATCTTTCTGAGCGCGGTGCGGCTTAGATATCGAACTCTCTTCCACTTCTAGCTGTTCCTTTATGGTGGGCAGCAACATTACCCGACTCCACTGCTCTGTAGCTCGTAGTT
The DNA here is from genome assembly GCA_037044515.1 of Phortica magna. NCBI lineage: Eukaryota > Metazoa > Arthropoda > Insecta > Diptera > Drosophilidae > Phortica > Phortica magna. The sequence goes on from JBAMBP010000698.1 coordinate 307,864, forward strand.
TCAAGCCTTTGCTTCCCTTCTGGCCGAAAGGTGTATAAGGAAGAGCAACAGTTGATTGTGTATTTCTTCAGGAAACAATTAGCGCCGTAGAAACCAGGCATCCACTTATAAAACTGAGTGCTGCTTCGGTGTGCACGGTAGCCACAATGGGAGTAGCTCAGACCTACACCACCACTCTGAGCGATATAAAAAAAGGAGACTCTGTAAATCCTCCTACCCCTCGACATCTTTCTGAGCGTGGTGCGGCTTAGATATCAAACTCTCTTCCAATTTCATCTGCTCCTTTATGGTGGGCAGCAACTTTCTTCGTTTCTGCTGCTCAGTTACACTAAGTAGCCAGCCTTCGCTTCCCTCCTGGCCGAAAGGAGTCTATGGAAGAGCCACAGTTGATTGAGTAAATCTTCAGGGAGGAACTAGCACCGTTAAAACCAGGCGACCTTTTCCAAAACTGCATGCTGCTCCGGTGTCCACGATAGCCACCATGGGAGTACCTCAGACCACCACCGTTACAATCCCTCTACCACCACTTGGTCTTAGGGGCACTATTATCAAAGAGGACCCTACGGGTGCTCCCACCCCACACCATCATTTCTTTTGCGGCATGGCTCAGATATCGAACTATCTTCTACTTCCAGCTGCTCCTTAATGGAGGCCAGCAACATCCCCCGTATCTATTGCTCTGTTAAGCCAAGTTTCCAGCCTTCCCTTCCCTCCTGACCGAAAGGAGTCCAAGGAAGAGCAACAAATGATTGAATAGTTCTTCACGGAGAAACTAGCACCGTAGAAACCAGGCATCCACTAATAAAACTGCGTGCTGCTCCGGTGTCCACGGTAGCCACCATGGGAGTACCCCAGACCACCACCACCGTTACAATCCTCTACCACCATTCTGTCCGAGCGTCGCTATTACCAAAAAGGACTCTGTGGGTCTGTGGGAAGGCAATAAGTCTACCACTCCTCTGACTGAGCGGTGTATTTACCAAAGAGGTCCCTGTTGGTCCTCCCGCCCTTTTTCATCTTTCTGTGTGTGACGCGGCTTAGATATCGCACTCTCTTCCACTTCCAGCTGCTTCTCTATGGTGGGCAGCAACACACCCCTCTCTGCTGCTCTGTATCACTAAGAATCCAGCCTTTGCTTCCCTCCTGGCCGAAAGGAGTCCAAGCAAGAGGCACAAACGATTGAGTAGTTCTTTAGGGAGGAACTAGAGCCGTAGAAACCAGGCGACCAAATACAAAACTGCATGCTGCTCCTGTGTCCATGGAAGCCACCATGGGATTACCCCCAAAAAGCACCAATACAATTCCAGTACCACCACTCTGTCTCAGCGGCGCTATTACCAAAGAGGACGCTGTGAGACCACCCACCCCTCATAATCTTTCTGTCTGCGGCGCGGAGATTTCTCTTACACTTTCAGCTGCTCCTTTATGGTGGGCAGCAACATCCCCCTCTCTGCTGCTCTGTCACACTAAGTATCCAGCCTTCGCTTCCCAACTGGCAATGGAGTCCAAGGAAGATCCACAGTTAATTGAGTAGTTCTTCAGGGAAGAGCGCTGTTAAAACCATGCGGCCACTTACGAAACTGCGTGCTGCTCCGGTGTCCACGGTAGTCTCCATGGGAGTTTCTCCGACCAGCACCGTTACAATCACTATGCCACCTCACCCTCTGAGCGGCGCTTTTACCAAAGAGAAACTCGCGGGTTCTCCTTCCTCGCCAACTTTCAGTGCGCGGCACGGCTTAGATATCCATTTCTCTTCCACTTCCAGCTGCTCCTTTATGGTGGGCTGCAACATCCCCCTCCCTGCTGCTCTGGTACACTAAGTATCCAGCCTTCGCTTCCCACCTGGCCGAAAGGGTTCCAAGGAAGAGCCACAGTTTATTGAGTAGTTCTTCAGGGAGAACTAGCGCCGTAGAAACCAGTCGACTACTAACAAAACTGCGTTCTGTTACGGTGTTCGCGGTAGACACCATGGAAGTCCCTTAGACTGGCACCGTTACAATACGTTTATCACCAATCTGTCTGAGCGGCACTTTTACCAAAAAGTTCACTGTGGGTCCTCCCACCCCTCACCATCTTTCTGAGAGTAGCACGGCATAGATATCGAACTCTCTTCTACTACCAGCTGCTCCCTGCTGCTCAGCATTACCAACTTTGAAGCTTTCGCTTCCCTTCTGGCCGAAAGGAGTCCAAGGAAGAGCCAGAGTTGACTGAGTAGCTCTTCAGGGAGGAACTAGCGCCGTAGAAACCAGGCGACCACTTACAAAACTGCTTGCTACTCCAGTGTCCACGGTAGCCACCGTTGGAGTACCCCATACCAGCACCCTTTAAATCCCTCTACAATCACTATGTCTAAGCGGCGCTATTACCAAGGAGGACCCTGTGGGTCCACCCACCTCTCACCATCTTTCTGTGCATAGCGCGGCTTAGATATCGAACTCTCTTCACCCGTCTCTGCTGCTCTGTATTATCAAGTTTTCAGCCTTCGGTTCCCTTCTGACCGAAAGGAGTCCAAGGAAGAGCCACAGTTGATTGAGTAGCTCTTCAGGGAGGAGCTAGCGCCATAGAAACGATCACTATGCCACCACTCTGTCTGAGCGGCGCTTTTATTAACGAGAACTCTGTGGGTCTCTGTAAGTCGCGTAGCGCTCCGAAATATTGTTTGGGGTTGGAGGACTAAAAGGTTCCTCTTTAGTAGTGGCACCGTTCAGAAAAAGTCGTGGTGCTTGTCTGGGGTACTTTCAAGGTGGCTACTGTGGACGCCGGAGCAGCAAGTAGTTTTATAAGTGGTCGCTTGGTTTCTACGGCGCAAGTTCCTCCCTGAAGAACTACTCAATCAACTGTGGCTCTTTCTTGGATTCCTTTCGGCCAGGAGGGAAGCGAAGGCTGGAAACTTGGTGTTTCAGAGCAGCAGAGGCGGGGTAAGTTGCTGCCCACCATAAGGGAGAAGCTGGTAGTGGAAGAGGATTCGATATCTAAGCCGCGTAGCACACCGAAATATTATTTGGCTTGGGAGGACTCAAAGTGTCCTCTTTGGTAATAGCGCCGCTCAGATAGAGTGGTGGTGCTTGTCTGGGGTACTACCATGGTGGCTTCCGTGTACACCGGAGCAGCAACCAGTTTTGTAAGTGGTAGCCTGGTTTCTACGACACTAGTTCCTCCCTGAAGAACAACTCAATCAACTGTGGCTCACCCTTAGACTCCTTTCGGCCAGAAGGGAAGCTAAGGCTGGAAACTTGGTTTTTCTGAGCAGCAGAGACGGGGAATGCTGCTGCCCACCATAACGAAGAGAGGGGTGGGAGAACCCACAGGGTCCTCTTTGGTAATAGCGCCGCTCAGACAAAGTAGTGTGGCTGGACTAGGGTACTCTCATGGTGTCAATCGTGGATTCCGGAGCCACATGTAATTTTGAAAGTGGATGTCTGATTTTCATGGCGCAACTTCCTCCCTGAAGAACTACTCAATAAACTGAGGCTCTTCCAGTGACTCCTTTCGGCCAGGAGGGAAGCTAAGGCTGGACACTTTGAATTACAGAGCAGCAGAGACGGGGGATGCTGCTGCCCACTATAACGGAGCAGTTGGACGTTGAAGAAAGTTCGATATCTCAGCCGCACCTCTCACCGAAGTATGGTTTGTGGTGGGAGGACTCAAAGGGTCCTCTTTGGTAATAGTGCCGCTCAGACGGAGTGGTGGTGCTGGTGTGGGGTACTTTTATGGTGGCAGCCGTGGAATCCGGAGAAGCAAGCAGTTTTGTAAGTGGTTGCCAGGTTTCTACGGCGCTAGTTCCTCCCTGAATAACTATTCAATGAACGTAGGCTCTTCCTTGGACTCCTTTCGGCCAAAAGGGTAGCAAAGGATGTAAACTTGGTGTTACAGAGACGAGTGATGTTGCTGACCTCCATAAAGGAGCAGCTGGAAGTGAAGGAATGTTCGATAAATAAGCTGCGCCGCGCACAAAAAAATGGTGAGGGTAGATAGAACTTACAATGTCCTCTTTGGTAATAGTGCCGCTCAGATAGACTGGTGATATAGTGATGGTAACGGTGCTGGTCGGGGGTACACCCATGGAGACTACCGTCGACACCGGAGTAGCACGCAGTTTTGTTAAATGATAACTGATTTCTACGGCGCTTGTTCCTCCCTGAAGAACTTTTCAATTAACTATGGCAGCAAGGAGCAGCTGGTAGTGGAAGAGAGTTCGAAATCTAAGCCGTGCTACTCTTAGAAAGATGTTGAGGGAAGGGAGGACTGACAGGTTCCCCTTTGTTAATAGCGCCGGTCAGACAGAGTGATGGTGCTTGCCTGGGGAATTCCCATTGGGGCTACCGTGGACACCGGAGCAGCAAACGGTTTTGTAAGTGGTCGCCTGGATTCTACGGCGCTAGTTCCTCCCTGAAAAACAACCTTCTCAAATGTGGCACTTCTTTGGACTCCATTTGGCCAGAAGGGAAGCGAAAACTGCTAACTTGGTAAAGCTAAGTAGCAGAGAGCAGCCGGTAGTGGAAGAGAGTTCGATATCTAAGCCGTGCCTCGCACAGATAGAATGTGTGGGGTGGGAGGACCGACAGGGTCCTCTTTGGTAAGAGCGCCGCTCAGACAGAGCGGTGGTACAGAAAAAAAATGAGTGGTGGAAAAACCCACAGGGTCCCCCTTGGTGATAGCGTCGCTCAGACAGAGCGGAGGAACTTGCCTGGGGTACTCCTATGGTGGCTACCGTGAACACCGGAGCAGCAAGCAGTTTTGTAAGTGGTCGCCTGGTTCCTAGGGCACTAGTTCCTCCCTGAAGAACAACTCAATCAACTCTGGCTCTTCCTTGGACTCCTTTCGGCCATAAGGGAAGCGAAGACTGGAAACTTGGTTTTACAGAGCAGCAGAGACGGGTGATGTTGCTGCCCTCTATAAAGAAACAGCTGGAAGTGGAAGAGAGTTCGATATCTAAGCCGCGCCTCGCACAGAAAAAAAATGAGTGGTGGAAAAACCCACAGGGTCCTCCTTGGTGATAGCGTCGCTCAGACAGAGCGGAGGAACTTGCCTGGGGTACTCCTATGGTGGCTACCGTGAACACCGGAGCAGCAAGCAGTTTTGTAAGTGGTCGCCTGGTTCCTAGGGCACTAGTTCCACCCTGAAGAACAACTCAATCAACTCTGGCTCTTTCTTGGATTCCTTTCGGCCAGGAGGGAAGCGAAGGCTGGAAACTTGGTGTTTCAGAGCAGCAGAGACGGGGTAAGTTGCTGCCCACCATAAGGGAGAAGCTGGTAGTGGAAGAGGATTCGATATCTAAGCCGCGTAGCACACCGAAATATTATTTGGCTTGGGAGGACTCAAAGTGTCCTCTTTGGTAATAGCGCCACTCAGACAGAGTGGTCGTGCTTGCCTGGGGTATTCCCATGGTGGCTACCGTAGACACCGGGGCAGCAAGCAGTTTTGTAAGTGGTCGCTTAGTTTCTACGGCGCTAGTTCCTGCCTGAAGAACTACTCAATCAACAGTGTCTCTTCCTTGGACTCCTTTCGGCCATGAGGGAAGTGAAGGTTTCAAACTTGGTAATGCTGTGCAGCAGAGATGGGGGATGGTGCTGCCCTCCATAAAGCAGCAGCTGGAAGTGGAAGAGTGTTCGATATCTAAGCCGCGCAGCGCTCAAAAAGATGGTGAGGGGTGGAAGGACTCACAAGGTCCTCTTTGGTAATAACGCCGCTAAGACAGAGTTGTGCCAGAGGGATTTTAACGGTGCTGGTCTGGGGTACTCCACCGGTGGCTACCGTGGACACCGGAGCAGCAAGAAGTTTTGTAAGTAGGCGCCGCTTTTCAATTAACTATAACTGATTTCTACGGCGCTTGTTCCTCCCTGAAGAACTTTTCGATTAACTATGGCTTTTCCTTGGACACCATTCGGCCAGGAAGGAAGCGAAGGCTGGATACTTGGTGTGAAAGAGAAGCAGAGCCTGGGGATGTTGCTGCCTTTCATAAAAAAGCTGCTGGTAGTGGAAGAGAGTTCGAAATCATAGCCGCGGCGCGCACAGAAATATGGTTAGTGGTGGAAGAACCAACAGGGTCCTCTTTGGTAAAAGTTCCGTTCAGTCAGAGTGATGGTACAGAAAAAAAATGAGAGGTGGAAAAACCAACAGGGTCCCCCTTGGTAATAGCGTCGCTCAGACAGAGCGGAGGAACTTGCCTGGGGTACTCCTATGGTGGCTACCGTGAACACCGGAGCAGCAAGCAGTTTTGTAAGTGGTCGCCTGGTTCCTAGGGCACTAGTTCCTCCCTGAAGAACAACTCAATCAACTCTGGCTCTTCCTTGGACTCCTTTAGGCCATAAGGGAAGCGAAGACTGGAAACTTGGTTTTACAGAGCAGCAGAGACGGGTGATGTTGCTGCCCTCTATAAAGAAACAGCTGGAAGTGGAAGAGAGTTCGATATCTAAGCCGCGCCTCGCACAGAAAAAAAATGAGTGGTGGAAAAACCCACAGGGTCCCCCTTGGTAATAGCGGCGCTCAGACAGAGCGGTGGTACTTGCCTGGGGTACTCTTATGGTGGCTACGGTGAACACCGAAGCAGCAAGCAGTTTTGTAAATGGTCGCCTGGTTTCTACGGCGCTAGTTCCTTCCTGAAGAGATACTCAATCAACTGGTGCTCTTCCTTGGACTCCTTTTGGCCAGAAGGGAAGCGAAAGCTGCAAACTTGGTAATGCTGAGCAGCAAGGAGCAGCTGGTAGTGGAAGAGAGTTCGAAATCTAAGCCGTGCTACTCTTAGAAAGATGTTGAGGGAAGGGAGGACTGACAGGGTCCCCTTTGTTAATAGCGCCGGTCAGACAGAGTGATGGTGCTTGCCTGGGGAATTCCCATTGGGGCTACCGTGGACACCGGAGCAGCAAACGGTCTTGTAAGTGGTCGCCTGGATTCTACGGCGCTAGTTCCTCCCTGAAAAACAACCTTCTCAAATGTGGCACTTCTTTGGACTCCATTTGGCCAGAAGGGAAGCAAAAGCTGCTAACTTGGTAAAGCTAAGTAGCAGAGAGCGGCTGGTAGTGGAAGAGAGTTCGATATCTAAGCCGTGCCTCGCACAGAAAGATGGTGTGGGGTGGGAGGACCGACAGGGTCCTCTTTGGTAAGAGCGCCGCTCAGACAGAGCGGTGGTACAGAAAAAAAATGAGAGGTGGAAAAACCAACAGGGTCCCCCTTGGTAATAGCGTCGCTCAGACAGAGCGGAGGAACTTGCCTGGGGTACTCCTATGGTGGCTACCGTGAACACCGGAGCAGCAAGCAGTTTTGTAAGTGGTCGCCTGGTTCCTAGGGCACTAGTTCCTCCCTGAAGAACAACTCAATCAACTCTGGCTCTTCCTTGGACTCCTTTAGGCCATAAGGGAAGCGAAGACTGTAAACTTGGTTTTACAGAGCAGCAGAGACGGGTGATGTTGCTGCCCTCTATAAAGAAACAGCTGGAAGTGGAAGACAGTTCGATATCTAAGCCGCGCCTCGCACAGAAAAAAAATGAGTGGTGGAAAAACCCACAGGGTCCCCCTTGGTGATAGCGTCGCTCAGACAGAGCGGAGGAACTTGCCTGGGGTACTCCTATGGTGGCTACCGTGAACACCGGAGCAGCAAGCAGTTTTGTAAGTGGTCGCCTGGTTCCTAGGGCACTAGTTCCTCCCTGAAGAACAACTCAATCAACTCTGGCTCTTTCTTGGATTCCTTTCGGCCAGGAGGGAAGCGAAGGCTGGAAACTTGGTGTTTCAGAGCAGCAGAGACGGGGTAAGTTGCTGCCCACCATAAAGGAGAAGCTGGTAGTGGAAGATGATTCGATATCTAAGCCGCGTAGCACACCGAAATATTATTTGGCTTGGGAGGACTCAAAGTGTCCTCTTTGGTAATAGCGCCGCTCAGACAGAGTGGTTGTGCTTGCCTGGGGTATTCCCATGGTGGCTACCGTGGACACCGGAGTAGCACGCAGTCTTATGAGTGGCCGCTTGGTTTCAATGGCGCTAGTTCCTCCCTAAAGAACCACCAAGCTCTTGCTTGGACTCCTTCCGGTCAGAAGGGAAGCGAAGGCTGGAAACTATGTGTTACAGAGCGGCAGAGACGGTTGTTGTTGCTGCCTTCCATAAAGGAGCAGCTACAAGTGGAAGAGGGTTCGATATCTAAGCCGCGCTAAGCACAGAAAGATGGTGAGGGTTGGGAGGACCCACAGGGTCTTTGGTAATAGCGCCGCTCAGACAGAGTGGTGTTTCTTGCCTGCGGAACCCCTATGGTGGCTACCGTGGACACCGGAGCAGCAAGCAGTTTTGTAAGTGGTTTCCTTGATTCTAAGGCGCTAGTTCCTCCCTGAAGAACAACTCAATCAACTGTGGCTATTTCTTTGACTCCTTTCCGTCAGAAGGGAAGCGAAGGCGGGAAACTTGGTGTTACAGAGCAGCAGAGACGGGTGATGTTGCTGCCCTCTATAAAGGAGCAGCTGGAAGTGGAAAAGAGTTCGATATCTTAGCCGCGCCTCGCACAGAAAAATGGTTAGTGGTGGGAGGAGCCAAAGGGTCCTCTTTGGTAATAGCGCCGCTCAGAAAATGTGGTGATTTAGGGATTAAATTGGTGCTGGTCTGGTGTACTACCATGGTGGCTACCGTGGACACCGGAGCAGCAAGCAGTTTTATAAGTGGACGCCTGGTTTCTACGGCGCTACTTCCTCCCTGAAGAACAACTCAATCAACTGTGGCTCTTCCTTGGACTCCTTTCGGCCAGAAGGGAAGCGAAGGCGGGAAACTTGGTGTTACAGAGCAGCAGAGACGGGTGATGTTGCTGCCCTCTATAAAGGAGCAGCTGGAAGTGGAAAAGAGTTCGATATCTTAGCAGCGCCTCGCACAGAAAGATGGTGAGGGGTGGGAGGACCGATAGGGTCCTCTTTGGTAATAGCGCCGCTCAGACAGAGCGGTGGTACTTGCCTGGGGTACTCCTATGGTGGCTACTGTGAACACCGGAGCAGTAAGCAGTTTTGTAAGTGGTCGCCTGGTTTCTTCGGCGCTAGTTCCTCCCTGAAGAGCTACCCAATCAACTGGTGCTCTTCCTTGGACTCATTTTAGCCAGAAGGGAAGCGAAAGCTGCAAATTTGGAAATGCTGAGCAGCAGAGAAGGGGAATATTGCTGCCTTCAATAAAGCAGCAGCTGGAAGTGAAAGGTAGTTCGATATCTAAGCCGCGCCTCGCACAGAAAAATAGTGAGAGGTGGGAGAACCCACAGGGTCCCCCTTGGTAATAGCGTCGCTCAGACAGAGTGGTGGTAGAGAGATTGTAACGGTGCTGGTCACGGGTACTTCCATGGTGGCTACCGTGGACACTGGGGCAGCAAGCAGTTTTGTAAGTGGTCGCCTGGTTTCTACGGCTCTAGTTCCTCCCTGAAGAACTACTCAATCAACTGTGGCTCCTCTTTGGACGCCTTTTTGTCAGGAGGTTAACGAGGTTGGAAAATAGGCTTTACAGAGCAGAATAGGCGGGGAATGATGCTACCCTCCATAAAGGAGAAGCTGGAAATGGAAGAGAGTTCCATATCTAAGCCGCGCCATGCACAGAAAGATTTTGAGGATCGGGAGGACCCACAGGGACCTCTTTGGTAATAATCCCGATCAGACAGAGTGTTGGAAGAGCGATTGTAACGGTGGTGGTCTGGGATACTCCCATGTTGGTAACCGTGGACACCGGAGCAGCACGCAGTTTTGTTAGTGGTCGCCTGGTTTCAACGGCGTTAGTTCCTCCCTGAAGAACTACTCAATTAACTGTGGCTCTAACGGGGACTCCTTTTGGCCAGAAGAGAAGCGAAGGCTGGAAACTTGGTGTTATAGTGCAGCAGAGACGGGTGATGTTGCTGCCCTCTATAAAGGAGCAGCTGGAAGTGGAAGAGAGTTCGATATCTTAGCCGCGCCTCGTTCAGAAAGATGGTGAGGGGTGAGAGGACTCACAGGGTCCTGTTTGGTAATACTGCCGCTCAGACAGAGTGCTGGTGCTTGCCTGGGGTACTCCTATGGTGGCTACTGTGAACACCGGAGCAGCAAGCAGTTTTATAAGTGGACGCCTTGTTTCTACGGCGCTACTTCCTCCCTGAAGAACAACTCAATCAACTGTGGCTCTTCCTTGGACTCCTTTCGGCCAGAAGGGAAGCGAAGGTGGGAAACTTGGTGTTACAGAGCAGCAGAGACGGGTGATGTTGCTGTCCTCTATAAAGGAGCAGCTGGAAGTGGAAGAGAGTTCGATATTTTAGCAGCGCCACGCACAGAAAGATGGTGAGGGGTGGGAGGACCGATAGGGTCCTCTTTGGTAATAGCGCCGCTAAGACAGAGCGGTGGTACTTGCCTGGGGTACTCCTATGGTGGCTACTGTGAACACCGGAGCAGGAAGCAGTTTTGTAAGTGGTCGCCTGGTTTCTACGGCTCTAGTTCCTCCCTGAAGAACTATTCAATCAACTGTGGCTCCTCTTTGGACGCCTTTTGGTCAGGAGGTAAACGAGGTTGGAAAATATGCTTTACAGAGCAGAATAGACGGGGAATGTTGCTACCCTCCATAAAGGAGAAGCTGGAAATGAAAGAGAGTTCGATATCTAAGCCGCGCCACGCACAGAAAGATTTTGAGGATCGGGAGGACCCACAAGGACCTCTTTGGTAATAATCCCGATCAGACAGAGTGGTGGAAGAGCGATTGTAACAGTGGTGGTCTGGGGTACTCCCATGGTGGTGACCGTGGACACCGGAGCAGCACGCAGTTTTGTAAGTGGTCGCCTGGTTTCAACGGCGTTAGTTCCTCCCTGAAGAACTACTCAATTAACTGTGGCTCTTACGGGACTCCTTTTGGCCAGAAGAGAAGCGAAGGCTGGAAACTTGCTGTTACAGAGTAGCAGAGACGTTGGATGGTGCTGCCCTCCATAAAGGAGCAGCTGGAAGTGGAAGCGAGTTCGATATCTTACCCGCGCCACGCATAGAAAGATTGAAAGGTGTGGAAGGACTCACAGGGTCCTCTTTTTATTCACACAGAGTGGTGAAAGAGGGATTGTAACGGTGCTGGTCTGGGGTACTCCCATGGTGGCAACCGTGGACACTGGAGCAGCACGCAGTTTTGTAAGTAGTCGCCTGGTTTCTACGGCGCTAGTTCCTCCCTGAAGAACTACTCTATCAACTGTTTCTCTTGCTTGGACCCCCCCGGCCAAAAGGGAAGCGAAGGCTGCAAACTTGGTAATGCTGAGCAGCAGCGATGGGGTACGTTGCTGCCCCCATTAACAAGCAGCTGGAAGTGGAAGAGAAATCGATATCTAAGCCGCGCCTCGCACAGAAAGATGGTGAGGCGTGGGAGGACCCAAAGGGTTCTCTTTGGTTATAGCGCCGCTCAAACAGAGTCGTTGTAGAGGGATTGTAATGGTGCTGGTCAGGAGTACTCCAATGGAGACTACCGTGGACATCGGAGCAGCAAGCAGTTTTGTTAGTGAACGCCTAGTTTTTACAGCGCTGGTTTCTCCCTGAAGAACCACTCAATCAACTGTGGCTCTTGCTTGGACTCCTTCCGGTCAGAAGGGAAACGAAGGCTGGAAACTATGTGTTACAGAGCGGCAGAGACGGTTGTTGTTGCTGCCCTCCATAAAGGAGCAGCTACAAGTGGAAGAGGGTTCGATATCTAAGCCGCGCTAAGCACAGAAAGATGGTGAGGGTTGGGAGGACCCACACGGTCTTTGGTAATAGCACCGCTCAGACAGAGTGGTGTTTCTTGCCTGCGGAACCCCTATGGTGGCTACCGTGGACACCGGAGCAGGAAGCAGAAGGGAAGCGAAGGCTGGAAACTTGGTGTTACAGAGCAGCAGAGACGGTTGATGTTGCTGTCCTCCATAAAGGAGCAGCTGGTACTGGAAGAGAGTTCCATACCTTAGCCGTGCTACTCTCTGAAAGATGGTGAGGGGTGGGAGGACCCACAGGGTCCTTTTTGGTAATAGCGCCGCTCAGGCAGAGTGGTGGCATAGGGATCTTAACGGTGCTGGTCGGGGGTACGTCCATGGTGGCTACTGTGGACACCCAAGCAGCAAGCAGTTTTGTAAGTTGTCGCCTGGTTTCTACGACGCTAGCTCCTCCGTAAATAACTATTCAATTAAATTTGGCTCTTTCTTTGACTCCTTGTGGCCAGAAGGGAAGCGAAGGATGGAAACTTGGTGTTGTGAGGACGCGAA